>JAJQWJ010000002.1:113647458-113652458 GCA_023637945.1 Phaethornis superciliosus
TCCTTTTTGACAAAGAGCCCTAGTTTAGAGGAAAAGAAAAAAAAAATCAAAGCTTTTAAACGATGGAGTGGTGTACTGCAGCCTGAGGTAGGTTGATTTGAGCTTACTCCAGGCTGTACATCAGAGGGTCAAAGCCATGCTGTGAGGAATACAGAAGTGACTAAGCCTCCACTCGGAGTTGGAATAAGTGAGAGACCATCTATTTTTGCTCTCAGGAATATCTGCTTTCTGCCAGACCTGTAAGGATCCCCTCCTGGCTACTACCAGCTCCCCTTGCACTGAAGTAGGTGTCCAGCAAAGATTCTGCACACTGGGGCTGCCTCTGCTCTCCTAGTTGGGCTTTCTGCTCAAAGGGGAGAATATCACCTTAAGAGTTAATGTGATTTTACAGCTCCCCGGTGAGGAGTGAACATGCTGCATACTGTACATGCTCTGATGCATGCCTTGCCTGGGGGGATCCTGAGACAGAGAATGCCCCCAACTTGCTGGAGCTCACCCAGTCCTTATTCCATTAATTCAATAGAGGCTTGACAGTTCTGTATTTAAGGGGAAAAAAAAAAAAAAGCAAGCTACGCTACTCTGCGGAAACTGTGATTCTTTGTTTCTACAAGTTAACTAAATGCAAGAGACCATTTTTAATTCAATATTACTTAAGCAGAAAATAAGTCCCTCATTCATTCGTCCTGTAAGTAGCTTTTTTATTTTTACTAATTAAACAATTGTTTACTTTATAGTGGCAGTAAAAAATACTGAAAGTACTTTTAGCCTAAGGCAACCAGATGCCCCAGATTCATCAGGCCAGTCCCATTTTTTTTAATGGACCTTCCTGTTGTCTGTTGCAAATTGTCCGGGTGCTGAGCTGTTCCAGTTTTCACAGCCCCCTTCCCTTCCTCCCAAACAGCCAACGCTCCAGCCCCAGTTCACTTCCTTTGTGTCTGACATCTGCACCATCAGACACCGGAAAGGTGGGCAGGTAGCCCAGTGGCCACAAAACCTGTTTCATTTCTTGGCTGTGTCCCAACAACCCCGCTGCCCTACCCACAGAAATCTTCCAGGATGCTAAGACTGCAAATCTGGTCAGCTTATTTTAGCCAACTGTACTATTTAGAAAAATTAAAACAATTATTGCTTGCTTCAAAATGTTTATCTGCCTCTTTAGTTTTCACAGAATGTTTCCTTGTTTTATGGCTAATATTTTACTGCAGAGAAGTAATTCTTTTTTTAAAAAGCCCACAAAATATCATTGTTCTGAGATAGCTGAACCTGAAGCAGGTAATTTATATTTTATTTTGCATTTTGGAATGTTCCAGGGGGTGCAGACTCCAAACAAAAGGCACGAAATAAAGTTGGAATAAGATCTAGCTATACAATAGGTGAGAAAGTTGCTTGAATAAAAAGCCCCCTAGAATAGCATTGAGCTTAAACATTATTTGGAACCAAAGAAATTGCTCGATATCTGGGCTGCCATTCTTCCTCAGGGAAACTGTATTTAACAACAACAACAAAAAAAAGACACAAAGCACACATAAGTGCCTCTCATAACGTGAAAGATTTCTGTTTAATTTTGTTTAAGTGTTCTGTGCTATCAGTTGCTGCTTGAATTAAATGAAAAGCAATTTCAGTGGTAAACTGAACCCTTAAATGTAAGAAAAAATCTCCATTTTCTTTTGAGCTATGATCTTAAATTATAGCAGTGCCCACTAGAGCTGTTTGAGCTCAGGTTGTGTTGGTGTGTTTGTTATAATAAAGCCCTTACTTAAGCAGGATTATGACTTGGCCACAACAATACCTAGCAGAATAAAAGGTGTCAGGCAGACTCTTAGCCCAGGAAGGATTAAAAAAAAAATATATGTTTAAGATAAAATACTCCTAAATTAATCACTTTAGAGGGGGTATTGTTAATATTGTTACTTATTAAAATAAACAGATTTTGACAGCTGACTCATTTTATCACAAGTATTATTAAGACTTTTAAATGATCCTTGTTTTGAGTTGCATTTTTAAAACACAACACAGATTGTGTCCATTGTGAGAAAACATTTGTAATACCTGACTGAAAACCCAATGGTGATTTTTAGTATTTGAATAAGTGAAATAAATTAAGATGACAACTCAATAGCAAAAGAGCTTTTCCTAATTATTTTGCACTTCTCGAAAATCAGCTTTCCAACAAAGTAGTAGTGAACAATTTATATACATCCTCAACCATGACAGCCCTATAGGAATCTTCCTAAATATAACACTCAATTTTTAAAAGTATAATCTTATAATTGAAGCTGAATTTAAACAATCACAGCTGATGTAAAATGTCCCTCACTGGTATGTGGCAGCCATTTTAGGTATTCAGGTTGTTTTGTTGTTTTCTATTGGTATTTATCCTGTGGAAATACAAACATCTAAGTATGGTAAATCCCATCAGTATATCACACATACGGTGCAGCATTTCAGAGTAACAGGTGAATTTTTGATGTTCCTTGGTTTGTTTTTTTTTTTTAAATATGATTATAAAAAATAAATTAAGAAGAAAATGGAGAATAGAAATATAGGACCAATATCCATGTTTTCCTTGACAATGTTTTGCCCCTTCATCACTTGAAGCATTTTGAAACATTAATTAATTTGGTTTCTCATCATCTGTAAGAAAAGTATGAAAAATATATATTGTCCCCATTTTACAGATGAATAAACTGATATACAATAACCTATTGGAGGCTTCTCAGGAAACCTGTGGAAAATCTGGGTATGGACACCTTGCTGCACAGCTTCACATGCTGCTCTGACCTTCCCAAAACACATCTCATCTCCCAGGGACTGCACTGGAAAAATCCAGGTAATTGGAGTTGATAAAGGGAAAGATGATGCAAGACAGTCTAATGACAGTATGTAGCTTTTTTGTAGCATGGCCTTGGGAAGGTACTCTTCAAACTTAGTGTGTAGCCAGTACTATGGTTTCTAGATTTGTAGTTGCTGTGCTCACAAATACAATAGTTTTCAGTCTTTGTTTTCTTGAACCAAAGCTATAGCCTATAGTGCTTGTAATTTTATCTACCTATTTGGAAAGTGAGGAAGCAGAACAGAAAAACCACAGAAGTCCGAAGAATTATAAGTAATTTCCATTTTAATTCCAAGTTACTTGGAACTGTATTGTGTGAATCCTAACCAAATAATGAGTGGGTGAGATTTAAAGGTTCAGCTTGAATACGTTCCTACAGCTGCTGACACAGCCCAAGCTGCAGCGCTATCCTTTCTTTCCTGGTTCCTGCTTTTTGACCTGAATCTAGATAATTTGACCCATTTGTCCACACGTCCATTTTAAAACCAGACTAAACATATTGCTTTTGTTTCTGGCTCTTAATTCAACAACATTCCTGCCTGTCTTCATCCCACCATTTACTGCCCCTTTTCTACCACATCAAACAAAACCTACTACAACTTTTGAGGTCCTTCACAGCTACATATCTCCCATGGATAATCTTTTCTTCTCCACCAAGCCAGATATTATACCTGGTCAGTGCCAGTGATGGCAGCCCCCATTCTTTGTCAAACAACATTTCTTGGAATTACCCTTATGCTTTTTATCAGGCTGCCCCTTACACTTCAGAGGACTTTCCCACAAAGGGTGCACAGACTTTACTTCATGTTCCTCCAGCTCTTGCCTTGAAATTCACCTATTCTGTGATGCTGATAAAGCAGGGACAGTTGATTTTGGGTGGTGACTTGTCCCTTTTATATTAGCGATAATAATTTCCCTGATATCTGATGATCCTCTATTGCATTGCATTCACCTATTGTTCCTTCTTGTGTTCATAGACCCTGCCTGAAAACTCATTTAACTCAGTGGAAAGGCTCCCACAGCTTTCAAAGGCTTTGGATCAGGCTCCTGGATGCTAAGTTTCTTCTGCTTTATAGGAACACTTAGGGGCACAGTGGGGGCCCTGTGTAAGTAAATTGTACATCTGACAATGTTTTACCCTTCCTCCAGCCTGCATCTCCACAGTAGGTAACTTCTTTTTGGCCCTGGGTGAAGTGTGGAAACCTGTCACTAAGTGTTTGGTTTTGGGTCTTTTTTTCATTTAAAATAAAAAGGAGGTTACTACTTAGACTTTGTCTTGAGGACTCTTAAGATTTTTTTCCTGGAATCTCTCCTTTTATGCTAATTCATGTATCCATATCTACTTTAAATATTCACTTGGGTAGTCACACAACTAATGCAACTACCTCGAATCAGAGTAGCCTTATCTATCCCATGGACATTTGAAATATAAAGCCACTGCTGGACATAAAATTTTTCAAGACCTACTCCAAGATGAAAACAAGAAAGCTTCTCAAACCTGTGGCAGAATGAGCCCATTTCTGGCAGAGACCTTACTGAGCACAGAGATGTAGGACTGCACAGAAAAAATTCTATGGAAGTCATGACACTGGCTCCATATTTCTGTACCAAGTTCCAAGGAAGTGTGTACTTTATATGTCAGTGGGATACAGGAGGCTTCTATGCAAAGACACACGGAGACCCACTTCCACCGCATTCCTGTTCCAGGAAGAGGTAACCCAGAAAGGTTCTCCTTATCTCTCTGTCAACCATCAAAGAAAGAACATCAAATTTTTAAATCAATTTTGGAAGTTGGCACTAGAGCCTGTAATGGCTCTAAACCTTTAACATTATTTTAAGGCTATATTTAAACATATATGTGTCATTTAAAATAACTCCCATGCCCTCCTCCCGTTTGCTATTATTCATTTCAGCACCGATGCAACAGCCAAATGGTTTACCAGCCTGTGTCGCTAACACTTGCATAATAACTTGAGATCTCACAACCCCTCTATTTATCAAGCAACAATGTTACCAAAAATAACATTACATAGCATAGCTATAAGGGGAGTTGAGGGGGGAAGAGGGGGAAAGGGGACGAGGAGATTTGTCAATACAATTTGAAGCCTGCAATATAGAGCCAGCACTGAAGCTTCAGAAGTGTGTAAGTCACTTTTCCTGGTGGGCC
>JAJQWJ010000002.1:113657458-114182458 GCA_023637945.1 Phaethornis superciliosus
CCCACCTTCATACTATTTCTCATTCTTTATCACTTTGGGGCTTTACTGTTAAAACTCATTGCTTTTATCATTTGAAGGCAACCAGAGTTTTGCCATTAATTTCCAGGAAAGAAGGAAGGGTGAAAAAGTCATAGTTTCTGATACTGTTTTTCCAACAAAAAGAAAAGAGAAGTTGTTCTCAGATTAAAGTGTTCAGAAAATACTTCCACGCACCCCTCCATCATCCAGAAAAATTATCTAAAAGTTTTGGTAGATAAAGCAGCTGAAGAAGGAAATAAGCTATTATCTGTGCAAAGGGATCATAAGCAGTTGATCAGGAGATCACATTTGGAATAATGGGTACAGCATTGTAAAGGGTATTACAGGAGCTGAAAGTGTACTACTGAGGATGGCCAATATAAAATGAGAACGCAAGGACTTGAATTATTTAAAACTTTTGAAACAGTGCTCCTCAGTGAGGAAAAGAAACAAAATAAATAAAGATGAAAGCAAAGTAGAATGGAGAACTCCATTACCTAAAAAAAACTCTGTAAAAATGGAAAATAAAGTCTGTGAGAAGCAAGCTCTTAAAGTGGTATGGTTAAACTCTGTTTAAGTCTCCATGGAAGTCAGAACCACAAACTCACTAGATTTACAACATTGTTCCTGGAGTGCAATTTGTTCAAAACATGAAAGAAGAAATATATAAGGTATGTACATTAAATATGACACATTGCATACATCTTAAAATTTGAATAGCAGTTAGGTAAGTTTTTGGAAAAAAAACCCCAAAATACATATGAGAATAGCATTGAGAATAAAATTATTCTGAAATCATTGCAGATACCTTGGTTTAGAACAGAAGAGGGACTAGACCTGCATGATGAAACTAACTATGGACTTTTCCATTCAAATATATTAAGACCCCAGTGGGTGTATTATAACCTAGTACTCACAGTGCCCTACCACCAGAGCACAAGCTGCTGTAATATATTTCATTCAGCTTAAGTGGGCCAGATCTTAAGTGGGATTTAGGTAACCATCTGCATTCTTTAGCACCTAAAAGATTTGAAAATATGGTGCAACTGGCCCAGATTACTCTTCTGATATCTTAGCAGCCTTGACAGTATGCTCTTCAGAAAAGATAGAAAGTGCAGTAATACATGGGCACACAGGACTGAGCTTTAAATTAAGGCAGATTTTATAAACAGCTTTCATGGTAAAGTTGGAGATTTTGAGACATAGTGCTGTATTCTCATTAAGACACTGATAAATTGTGTTTACACTTAATTTTTCTCATTTAAATTTTAAAATTGCAAGATTTTGTGCAATATGTAAGCTCAGAGAGGATCATATCGATCTCTGTTTTATCTCATCCCTTCATATAATGTGGCCTTTCACCTCTGCACCTCAGCCCACAGCCTTTAATAATGTCAGGTCTGTTTGCATGTAGCAAGGAGTCTCAGTTCAGTGTAGCTGTGTGTGCAAGGAAATGTGAAATACTGCTGTCTATTATCAATAATGGCAAAAAAATCTGATGCCTGGCATTGAAATTATTTTAATGGAGTAATGGGGTCTCCATAGAGTTACACTGAAATTGCTTTCCCCATCCTCATCTTACACTGTAATGGCATTGGAGCAGGGTCTTCACAGACATACCTTGCAGTCATCATTCATCATTCTGAAACTGGCATTCTGCTAAATAAACTTTCCAAGACTTTTTAAATGTGATATGAAGTCATCATTCAAGTGAACAGAAAATTGTTGTGACATGGAAAAACATGAGGGCAAAGAAGTTGTGTAATTGGTTTGCAAATACAAATATTGTGGCTGCTATGAAACCTGTATAGTTCTCAGGACCTAAGTCCACTCAAAAGATTAAAAGTTTAATTGTGAAGGTTTTTTGCAGGGAAAATATACAAGTATCGCATATATTAGAACTGATTTTTTTAAAAAATATTCCACAGCTTTTTTTGTGATTTGGACAGAAAGGTGGTCATCAAATCTGTTGCTGAACAGGCAGCTCTTCACACATACAGTCCTTTTGAGGACATGACTGCAATGGCTCCCAAGTTGGGCAGGCTTCCACATTAGGTCTCATTTAGAAGAAGAAAATTGTTTCAGTGCTTCCATGAATCTGATTTCAAAGACCTCTAAAAAATGCTCCAAGGATCAAGTCATATAGTTGCCTTAAAAAGCTGTACTTAATTTGTACCTTATCCATATGTGTGCTCTATTGAAAAATAAAGCAGACGGTACATAGTAAAAGGTCAATCGTTATTCTGTATTTATCTGCACAAAATATGCCTTTATTCAGTCCAGAATAAATTAAAACCAGAACAAATTTATTCAATCAACAGGCATTTTGCATTGTAATAAGCTGTTTCCATAAATACATGGTCTGTTTCATCATAGAAGACTATCAGTGGATTTTGGCTTCAGTATATCTTACACTTCTTAACACACTGTGTTTTCTCAGGAAAAGGTCCCTGATTTTTAAGTCAAGCATTTGAGAATCAGATACTACTACTGAGTTTAAAGTTTTTAAAAGCAAATCTCAAAACATTAGTGCAACTTCTGCATTAAAACACAGGATACAGATTCCATAAGTTGTCTTGTAAAGAGAATGACAGCATTGATATAACTTAGTAGAAAACTTAGAAAACTAAGTAGAACTTAGTTTTTTAGTGGTTAAAAAACACTCTTATTGCTGTTCTACATCAAGGTCAAGAACTGTGCACAGGCTCTTTCACATGGGAGAACATCTAAATATCATGCTTAGTCTTACAGTGCAAAAGATCATATTCTGGACTTGCTTTTCTCAGTCATTGTGTTTGACACATGATGGATGACCATAAGAGGGGAAGGAAGGGAGAACTAGAAGGGTCATTTAGTTACTCATGGGGGACTGGATTTCCCTTACCTTCTTCTCTTACTCCAACAAACAGTGGCTCTTCAAGCCACTCAGTCTGGATTGGATCATTCAGCCTCAATGAGAGACTGCACTCATTTCACATGGCTGAATGAATGGGACAGCACACTAAGCCATGACGAATGGAAGCAGTAACTTTCAATGCTTTTTGAGGAAAAGGTGCTACTGGTAGCAGAGCAGGCTAGAAGAAAGAGGAGGAAGAAAAAAAGCAGAAAAAAGCAGAAGGCACTATTTCCACAGGTAATTTGATCACGGCCTCAGGAGAACAGAATACTTGATGTTAACCCAGGCTTCAAAGGGGTTTTTTGGCACTCCTGGAGGAGACAGCATAGTAAGCCAAGGCTCACCTGCCCACTGTGGAAACTGACACAGCCTCCTGCAAGGTTCAAAACCACTAAGTGCTTGTGTCTTTATGTCACTTTCTATATCTTTTACAAAGACAGTCTTCAACAGATGAAAAATTAAAGTTGCCTATTTTCTCAAGTTATTGCAAAAATAATTGAACAATAAAGAGATCTTTCACCTGTTACAATGCACAGACAAAGTAGAAGTGTTTTTTTTTTTACTGGTAGAGATCTTGCTGGGCCTAGAATTTAAGATACAGATTGATTGATCTCTTTAATCTAATATTTGTTCATGGGGAGGCTGTTATCTTTATTGTGGTGACACCTGCTAGTGTCATTATAGTTAAAGGCTTACTGTATTTCTATTATAAATGCTGGTTTGGGGTTTAATGCATCAGCAGGTTTGCATTGCACTGGGCTAAACACTGGTCTAGGAGCTGTCAGTCCTAAAACACACAGGCAATTTTTTTAAGCCCAAAACTGATTTTCTTCAGGGCCTTTTTCTTTCACGGGATTGCCGAAATACTGAGGGAGGAGAGAACAGTTGAAGTAGCACGGATTTCAGTAAGCAGCTGATACAAAATCTCTCTCAAAACTTTATATGCTATGCAGATTAAAAAGAATGTGTAAAGATGCTGTCACCTGACCTGGCAAACAGGCTGATAAACCACACTGTGATTTCGTTTCGAAAACAATGTGACACAGCTCAAGGTGTACAGAGCACAGTTTGAGCCACCCTGCTAACACCAAGTGGCCCAAATGCCGGCAGTGCTGGCTGCTGTAGGAGTGCTCTGCATAAGGGAAGGCTCCGGGGGCACGGAGGGCAGCCTGATAGGCACTGACTGCTGGGACAAGGGTAAGCAACAGTAAGGAAAAAACAAATGAGGAAAAGTCTCTGTGTTTTGGAATGGGTAAACTATTCGCTGTGCAGTTTAGTTGACTTTGAACTGCGCTGCCGGGGGTACTGCTGTGTCATGTCAGTCACGTCAGTCGTGTCAGTCACGTCAGTCATTTCAGTCATTTCAGTCATGTCAGCAGGGGTATTTCTGGGCACAGGAAGAGAAAATGGGAGTGAAGCTTGGGCTTCTCTGCCCTCTGCAAGCAGCAACCAGAGCACTTAATTTCATGTCACAAGAGGGTGACAAAGGCACCTCGAGGCTAATTTAGAGTGTCCTAAGTTGAATAAATGATTCTAGGCAAATCATGCTGACATGGAAAATACTACTTCCAGGACAAGAACTAGCTTTCTTAGTCTTTTCCGTTTTAATCTTTAACTTCAGTTTTCTAAGTTGCCTTCCAAGCCTATGTCAGTTTTCACAGCTCCACTACGTGCGTTTCCACTGTCTCACTCCATTTCTGCACAGCCCACTATTCTCTGTCTTTTTACAGAGATGAGCAGGTCTCGAATATGATAATATGCCACATGGTAAGAAATTCTCTCTAAAAAAGCTGGCACCTACATTCTAAGTACAAATCACGTGTGCTTATCTCACTTTCATACACAGTGTGGGTGCTGGTGTGCATGTGCCTACACACATTCAGTGGGCTAACATACAAATCTTACCCTCACCCTAGGATCTTCCCCTATTTTTAACTCAGACATACCAAATACAGATTTCAGCCTGAGCTTTCACCTAAACGGGCTACTTCCAAGGATCACTCCCTAAACTCTGCTCCATAGCCCTTCCCTGATCTTGGCACCTGAGTTGGGACTCAGAAGACCTGCTCAATCTGCTACCATGATGAGACAGACATGGGACTGTATCATCAGACAGGTCCTAGCACACTATTTGCTTTTGCACATGCATCTGCAATTAAATACATCCATTTCATATTCAAATCACACAAAACTGGGGAACAGAACAACATCAGCTCTGCAAAAAATATCATCCTCCTACATTGCCCCTAAACCACAATGCAACCATTTACCTGTAAAGGGTGGGTGGAATGGGAAAATATCCGGCTTCAGACCATCTAGTCTCTTGTTCTACCTCTACATGAAATAATGTATTGTTTCCTGGAAATTTTGTGATTTATATATATATACAGATACACACAGTATTGCACATGCCTGTGGCTTTTGTTTACCAACAGAAGAGATTTTTACATGTTTTTTCCCCTGTTCTCTGTCTTCAGGACCTTCATGTATTTTCTAGTTCTCCAGGAATTTCACCAATTCATCACAGTGAACATGGTTATTTTTTAATTGCTATCCATACTGTAGTAAATATAAATGACAAAAATCATCAAACATATGTTGCCTAAGTTGTATAAATATGCATATATGTTAAAGATGTGGTAGCAGGCAGGTGCACAGGAAATCTTCATAAAGTTAACAGCTACTGCAGCAATAATAAACTGATGTTACCCTTTCAAATGCTAGTCAGGATTTTGCAAGCATTAGCCACCACCGTGTGATTTGAGCAGTGCCACTAATACAGATGTAGTCAAGCTGGCAACTTCTACCGCCTTATCTCCCCCCATCTCCCTCTTTTCTCTCACAAAGAAATAGAATGAGTTTATTAAACTATAGATGCCATTTCCATCTTGCTACTTTAACTGTGTTGCCTGTATCCCAAAGGTACTGAGCCAGTCAGCGCAAACAGCTGTGCCACCTACTTGCAACAGTTGTACACCCACCACAAAGCAGGGGTAGGAGGAGCAGGTTAAAGCAAACCGTAAAGCTGCTGGTGTACCTCACTCTGCAGTTTACCCATTAGCTCGAGGGAAATTTCATCCCTTTGGAGAATATGCATTGTATGTAGAGCTCGTAGCACGGAGTATTCTTTTGCTCTCATCTCCTATAAACCACCTACTGCATTTTTATGTTCTACAATCACATACACCAAAACAGTGTTTAGCAAATTAACATCAAGCTAAATAAAAGGCATATCAACCAACTTAGCAGGCAGCTTTTAGATGCTTCAGTACTGAGGATGTTGGGTGATCCGTAGGCTAAGATAGCTCTGTTTCCCTCATATTCTCATTATTTGCTTTTAGTATAATTGGATGAGTTTAACAGGAAAATTAATTTATTTTCACAGGTTTTATCAGTAGCCCTGATTACTACAACATGAAGGAATAAGGCAGGCTGATGGAGGAAGGCACTGATTCAGAACATCTCCAGGGGCAGCCTACACAGATGGTATTTCTGTAGAAACCTCGCTGTATGACAAAACTGCCCTTCCACTTCGTCCCTTCTTGAGGTGAATCCCCATCCACAGAAACACTCTGCACACAACCACAGGCAGGTGCATGACATGTCTGTGCCTGTATGTGTGTGTGTTAGAGAGGGGGGAAACACACATGGTTAGTTGTGTGCCAGCACAGTGGATTTCCAACTTTGTTTGCTTTCTACAACAGTCAGTGAAAAAGCATCTCTTCTCCCCTATCTCAGGACTGAAATTTTACCCATCATAAGCTATGATGTATTTGTTCAGTAAAGGTTTTGTCTCAGAGATGACGTGTCAGGATATAAAGAAATAGAAGAAGCAGCACATGTACATGAAGGCATCAATACAGCCATGCAGTTGTCCCATACTTCTTGGTCCTGCTGCCTCTAACATCACATGTCTTACAATGCAATATAGCAACCCAAGACTTCCCTGTTAGCATTAACATCCACAGCACAGACAAAACACCTACACTTTTTCAAGCGATGTTTCTTTGAGGACAGTATCTACATATCAGTGAATGTCTAGATCTTGTAATCCTGATCCTTTGATACAATAACAGGAACACAATTGGTACTAAGTGTTCATTTAGAAAAAGAGATACTTTTAAATACTGCACAATTAGTTGTGAGTTTCTCCCTGCCTCTTCAATATAATTAACTGGGGCTTTATCTTACCATTATCCTTGTATGCATGAGGGACTCAATCTAGGAACTTCTTCCTCACAGGACTCTAATATACTCTTATCTTTTTGTATAAATTGAGTTATCTCACACTGTCACAGAAGCGGCAGCTGAAATAGAGATGCAGTTAAGAGAACTGCAATCACTCCTGAATGTTACTTGAACTCAGGGAACTTCAACTGAGTGTTTCATCACCCAAAGCAGCATTCATTTCCCCATGCCTGCTGTGTGGTCTGGAAAATCCTGATGTTAAAGACAGCACAGTTATCCCATTCAAATCACGTTAGAGTTATTCAACAACCAATTGTCTCACTTTTTCTGCAGAACTCTGGTGACTGCCTCTGATCTTCTGGGATGACATTTCCAGCAAATCTGTCTGGCATACAACAATGCAAAAGCATCACTGTATCACCAATCTCTGTATAGAATCACACAGTATCACAGACTCAGTGTTATAGGTTGGAAGGGACCTTGATTACCTAGCATAGGTCACAGAGGAACACGTCCAGGTACGCTTTGAACATCTCCAGAGAAGGAGAATCCACAGTCTCACTGGTCAGCCTGTTCCACTGTTCTGTCACCCTCACAGTGAAAAGTAACAAGTGAGACTAAAAACATGTAGAACATAAGAAGAAACCAACATGCTTTATTTCTGTCTTGTTTGCATCACGCTATGAACTGCTGTCAGTATATGCCTTCCTAAAGCTATACTGGATTCCAGTTTCTCACTTTTGAGGGAATATTTGTTGCTAAAATCCCCACATGCCCACACACAATGACTGCTTAGTACAACCACTATCGTGATGCACATGACACTGATCTTCGAAGATATAACATTTAATGCAATGATGGGAAAGGATAATAAGTTGTAAAGCAGAAAAAATGAGACTCAGGGCATTCAGGTTTGTGATTATACACACCATTAGCAAGACCAAAATAGCAATGCTACTAACTAAAACAACAGGCCTAACCAAAAGCTCATCGGTTGGCTCCTCAAAGTGTCAGTGACGTCTAGACGATGTGTAGTCACTATAAGACTATGTAGTGATCATCTGAGGGACTACTTAAATTTTCACAAGGCAAGAAATGCAACAGGATCAGAACCCATGAACTTCAATATATAAACAAATAAGGAAACAAAACTCAAGCCCTGGCATCTTTAGAAGTGATAATCCACTAAATGTAGCGATCATCAACTACACAAGAGCTGGGTTTGCTCACTCAGACTTGCAACAGCAAACCTGTGAAACTAATCTTTCTTTTGAAGACAAGATGCTCTCAAGCAGCTAATCTGATGGGGCTCTAATGAGCAGGCACCACTGCTCACTGCTTACCTCCCAGAGGGCTACCTGTACAGCATCATGTAAGAAGTTTGGTTTGTGAGCAGATCACAGAATGCTAAAGCAAAAATAGTAATTGCAAAGAGAGGCTGACAGAAACTTTTCTGGTTTTGGTCTACATTACAGTGCTGCAGACCCCTGAAAGTGTCTTGCAGACTCCAGAGGTCTCTAAAGCCTGGAACAGACAGTGTGAAAAATCATGCCCAGTGTAGCTCTGCTTGTCTCAGTATTCACTGCAGTAATGGACTGAGGAAACAAACTGGGGCATAAAGTCAGACCCATCTCATTAAGTGTAATCCTTCTGTCCTTCCTCTGTCCTCAGGGCTTATACAGCTGAGTCTAGCCAATGAAGTCAGGAGTGTTTACTTTCCAGTTCTTTTAAACCTAGAATGAGTCTACCAAATGGGTCTAAGAGGTGAGTCTTGTTCTCCACCACAGCCCTGAATATCTTCATCATAGGTGGTTTAATCTCAGGAGAGATGAACACCTAATGCCCAGAAAGTGATGTTGAAAAAAAGGGACTAAGAGTTTATAACTCCAAAGGTATATTAAGATACTCCTGAAGCAAATGGTCATGCTACAGTGAACACCATAGTAACTGCTCTAAAATCCAATGTTTTTCCCATCGCACCTCAAATGCCAGAAGTTCTACTAGATCCCAGTCCAACTGCTAACCCCTCTTGCCTTTGCAAGTGTGTGAAATTCCCTAGTACCAATCAATTCAGTAACAAAGATTTTTATGTGATAGAAATAGCAAAATAGTCCCATCTAAACTGGTGGACTGTTATGTGTCACATAAGCCAAAGGGGAGCTGTACAGAAGGGACAATAAACAAAGGGATACTGTCAGCTATGACTACTCTAACTGAGATACAGAGTGAATACCCATAAATTAATACTGTTTGTGACATTCATTTTAATACTGCAGACCTCATCGTGAGGTCTGTCCAGTCTAAATCCCTGGACAAGTGCTATTTGGGTTTCTGATGGAGTTTAGAGAGGCCCTTTTTCACCTGCATGCAGGTTGACTGAGATAGAAACCCACATAATCACACACCAGCAAGTAAAGTTTCTGCTGTAGGAGAAGAATATGCAGGGAGTCATTGGGAACCCATGACCTGGGCCTTTCTTTTTCACAGTACTTCCCTTTGCTCTCCTTGTATGGCTCCATATACCTCCTTATTAAAAGCACGACTTGACCCCAAAAGAATACATATAAATTAGAAGTTCAATTAACAAGATCAAGTAGTCACAATTAATTCATTTGGATATGATCTAGAAACAAACAAACAAACAAACAAAAAAGCCATTGCCTTAAAGATAAAGAGAGGCTTATTTTCTCACACAGATATGCTTGAAAGGAATACAAGAGGGACTTAGACAAATGGAATAGCTCCAAATAATAAAGTACCAGTTCAAGAAAAATACACAGGCCAAGATTACAGAAAATTATACACTCCTGTACCCAAGCAGCATTCACACTCTTGAATTAGAAATATGCACATTTAACTCCAAGGATCAGCTCAGAGCCCTTAGCCTATAATGATATTTCCTTAGCAAAGAAAGCTGTATTTTTCACTTCTTTTATCTGCAGATGGTTTTACCATTTCTTATTGAACTTTCAGTAAAAAAACCAACCCGGATCTGTGACTGGCAGTGAGAAGAGCTTCTGCTCTAAAGGAAGAAGCTTAAGAAAACTATAATAATTGAAAATGACCCATTGTATGAGAAACAGTTGGGCAAATTGATGTATAGATACCATGATGCATTCAGCCTGTAGTCCCTAGGAAGAGAGCATTTCTGGGCTGTGCTAGACTGAGAACATTAGTATTTAAGCCATGTCAAGGCCTGAACAAGGGAACATCCTGTATCCTTTTAGATCAAGATGGAGAGGAAAGGTACAGCTGAAACTCTGTTCTCACCCCTTAATCCATCTAGCTACTTCATGGATGTCAAGGAAATAAGGTGAAGTCTGTGGGCCAAATTCTGTGTGTTACACTCACAGGTTTGGTCAATGCTTCTCTGATCTGACCAAAATATTTCACAACAGTTTTAATTTCTGTTGTTTCAAGATGACATCAATTTAATTTGCAACACCTAGAGTCACTCTTTATTTTTTATTTAAAAATGAGATTTGCCCAAAGGAAAGGACTTCAGGAAATCTGCTTAAAGGCCAGAGCTTCTCCATAGCTTTAGAAGCCCCTCAGGAAAGTGGCTAGGCTCTCAGAAAAGGAATATAACCAGCTGACTCCAAGTGCCACTTGATCAATAATGAGATATTCAGAAGGAGTCTTAATTTTATCTAACCAGAGGGATGAGACTATCATCTTCCCTGACAACCAAAAACTCAGCAGAGACCTCTTAAAGGGAATAATCTCCATTAACTTGTTGCCTGCTTGCAAGCAGTAGCAGTAATGGCACTCACCAGCTTTCAGCTGGAAGGCATTGCAGGAGCATGTGGGGGCATGGCACAAGTACCCGTGGCACCATGGCATTGTGGCACCCATCCACAGGGACTTGCAGTCACTCTAAGACTATGCCAAAGGTGCTACCCTAGGAGCTAAAGCAGACCTGTCCTGCAAAAATGTGTGTGTGTGTGTTTACATATGCACAGTCTTTCTACAAATCATGTTTCCTGGTTGTATCATAATGCCAGTGTAACATCTTTCAAATGAAAAACTTAAAATAACATGTTATGCTCTAAAAGAAAATTTAGCATTCATGACATGGCAAAACCTAACTCCAGTTGTCTAAAATTTACACTATGATAACATTGTTATTACTCCTACATAAGCTTTTTAGTGAAGAGCAAATATTTAAAATGGCAGGTTGGTGACCTAAATACATAAATTGTCTTTTTTAAAAAGCTTGTATTTTTGGAGACTGACACCTACTATCATTAGTAAATTTCAATATTTGTTGTTGCTAAATAACGTAAAGAACTCATAATTTCTTTAGGTAGTTTACTGCCAACTTTATGGCTTATAAACAAGTGAAATGACTTTTTTCTCAGGAAAGCAGTATGATCTTCCCATGACTTAGGAAGACAAAAAGAAAGAAAAATTTATTTCAAAAGCTTTAAGCTTGTGTTTGCCAATGCTGAGTTGGGTGATTGTTCTGACACAGACAAAGGGAAAAAAAACAAAAAAAGAAAAAGAAAAAAAGGATTTTCCAGTGAAAAGGATAGTCTTTGATGTGATAGAATGAGAATAAGACCAGTAGCCAAAGATGAAGAGTTTTAGGAATAAAAAAAGAGTGAATGGTTTGACCAGCTAATAAATTAGAAGACCCTGAGATGCACATGACATAAAAAAGAACAACTCACATAGGTAATAGCTGAAGAGATTTTATGAACCAAGCAGATGATAATTCATCTTTTCTGTGATGTAACCCAACACTGTTTAGTCCCTTCTTAACAACCCTTCAATCAAGTCTCATTTCATTTAAATCTAAATAACACTTCAGCCACCTCCTACAGAGAAGGACTTGCAGATTCCCTCTGGAAACATATTTCTATAACCTCAGACTGTCCAAAAACCCCCAAATTTTATTTTAACTTCTAAAATGAGGAAGTATTTAAGTAAAACAGACTTATGAAACTGAGACTGCAAAACATGTCATTTGTTCTGAAAAAATTAATGCCATAGTGTTAGCAGTCATGTACTTATGTACCTTGCATTAGGTCTCACCTTATGTTGCATCTATATTTGGGCTGTAGCAGGTTTTCATATAACCTAAGTAAACTTTGGTTATAAAACAATTATTAGCATAAATATAAATAATGTTTGTGAGACAGATTTTATCATTCTGACTGTAGGAAAATTTAGTGGTATGAAGCTGAAAGTAATACTATATAATGTGTCTCACTTTCACTGACCTGGTAACTTCTCAGCCCAAATGTACATCCCTACCTTTTAGATCAAGGTCATATGGCAAGTATGTCCATAGCTAAGTTTTTTCTGTAATCAAAATTATGAGTCTCTCATTCTCCCAAGAGCCCATCATGTACTCAAAATTGTCTCAGTTTACCAACATCCAACATGGTGAGTTTGGCATTTTATATATATATATATAGGCATATATTTTATATATATATATATATATATATATATGTAAAAGCTTATCTTTTCAGAGGATTTTTAGATAAATAGCTGCATTGCATGAGTAAATAATTCTTTATAAAATGGCTTCAAGCAAAATATGTAGCTAGTCTAAAATGAGTTTTGATTTAGGAGCTTGAAAGTTACGTCAGTCAAAACCAGGGAAGAGCCGTATTTTCACAACAAATACAATTCACAGAGGATCAAAAAGTTTTCCAAAGACTATAGAAACATTTGGAGACTGTGAAGATGAAATCTCTCTTATATCCTACCATGATGTCAACACAGAAGTTCTTGCCTAAATTCATTTCCACCATGATGAATAACATGTGGCTTCATTGCATTATGAGACTTGAAGCCTGTTGGTCTCGATTTCAATGGGGATGATAGCTAAGCACATCTACTTTCAACATAAACCAATCAAAAAAAGATGTGATTTTTCCATAGAAACATCTCTACCAATAGTTTATATATGCTGAAGTAGCCAATTACGTCTTGGCACATTCAAAAATACATAGCAACAGCAATGACAGCATGGCAACAGCAGCTGCTGCACAACGGAAAAATTAGAAAATTACTCTTTAGAAAAAAATATATTCTGTTAATTCACTTTGTTTACATTTTCTTTCATTAAATAGTTTTAGAAAACACTGTACGTGTAGCTAACTCTTCTTGTGTACCTCATTACTGCATGGGTGAATTAAGACTATTAACCAAAAAATTCCTTGCAATCGGAAGTTGCCTTCCACCATGAGCATAATTCTACACATGGTAAAACATTCAGAAAGTGCACAAATTTCATCTTACTTCCTCCCAAATGAAGGTATTCCAGTGTTGACTACACTTTTCACAGCCAGTGTGTTGACTTTGGTGTGACAGGACAATAGCCTTAACCACTGCATCACCTTACAGCCCACAAATGGCCTGGGCACAGTGGAAAGGCTGATTCTTCCCTGTGTTGAAGCCACCATACATTCCTCTCATATAGTATGACATTTGCCATATGATCAGATAGATTTAGAGGAGTATGCACTTAAAAATACAAAAATGGAGGGAGCGGGGTTGAAATAGCTGTGGTGAAAATACAGGGTTTTTTTAAATGTTAAGGTCCATCTCCTGCCTCCGCAAGTATTTATTTCCTTTCCGCTCTCCCCTTCCCAGAGGAATGTCCCATTTTTAGTAATGTAGAGTACCCACCAGAATGGTTATACTGTGCTTCATTTCTACTGTGTCAGTGATGATATAGCAGTGAACAAGCAAAGGGTTATCTGTAATTTCTTGGAGGGGCAAACGTGTGTTTCCCCACCCAAGTGCCACCTGCATGGCAGTATACAACAGGTATTTTTGCAGGGAAGTGACTTGAAGGCAAAAAAACCCCACCATAAAAGTAGTAATTGTGTTCACAGTGGCTGTGTCATGTGTCTAAATAGCTTTTTCTGGTTTTTATCTGTTTGTAGATTTGTATCATTTTCTCCTGGGACACAAAGTTCCTCATTTGTGCCTCTGTAGTTAAGGCTTAGGCAGTTTCCCTAGTCTAAATCCTGCCATTCTATAGCTATTACCATCTGCAAAGTTAATCTACTCTCTGGTAAGGTACAAATAGATTTTGACATTCTATGAATGACTACATTTGAGTTGACCAGATAGAGTATACTTATGTAAATAGTATGTAAGTATGGATTTTAGCAATGTCAGGTAAAAAAATTCCACTTCACCTTGTTGCTTCTGGTATTTAGGACTCAGTTTTGAGGCATAATGATATACCATAATGTTTTTTTGACATTTGGTTTATTTTGTTTCTTTGCAAGTCCATGTCTGGGAGAGAAACATGAGCCCATGTACACTTCACATGATCATAGAATGATTTTGGTTGGAAGGGACCTTAAAGATTATCTAATTCCAAAGCATGGGCAGAGACACCTCCCACTACACCAGGCTGCTCAAACCCCATCCAACCCAGCCTTGAACACTTCCAGGAAGGGGGCAGCCACAACTTCCCTGTGCAGACTGTTCCAGTGTCTCACCACCATCACACCAAAGAATTTCTTTCTAACATCTAACCTAAATGTACCCTTTTCCATCTTAAAACTATTGTTGCCTCTTTTATCACTACATGCCTTTGTAAAAAGTCCCTCTCTAGCTTTCCTGTAGGCTCCCTTCAGGCACTAGAAGGCCACTGTAACATCTCCAGGAGCCTTATCTTCTCCAGCCTGGACAACCCCAACTCTCTCAGATTGTCCTCAGGTGTTCCAGAAACCATACAGCCCTTCACAGAGGTTGTGTCCTGTGTCCTTCCCTCCACATACCCACAGATCGTGAGGGCTCTCAGTACAACCACCTTTGCCCCTAAGCTCAGGTCCCCTCTTTTGGCCTTGCTGCATCATCTCTGTAGTCACAGCTGTGCCTGATGTCACATCTGGCTCACCCTGTCCTCATATGGAGTGCTCCAGGGAACCTGTGAGGCCTCTGGAAAAATTTTGTAAGGTACTGCTCCATCAGAACTGGACAATACTGACCTGGAGATCAGAGAGGGTCTGTAGAAGGGTGAGATAAGATCAGAGCTTGAAAGCAAGAAGATATTTTCTTTCACATTAAAACACTTTTTTTAAAATTTTTCATCATTTTCTCACCACAGCAACTTTTTTCAAATTTTCTCATCTACTCTCTAGATCTTCTTGGCCCAGAAAGTGGGCTTCAGATGAGATGAAGGTTAATCTGTTCAGAGCAGCTTTCTACTGTCCTCTTGTCCCTGCTCTGCAGGTGGTTTAAAAGACTACTTTTGAACCCACCCACATAAAAAGCTGCTTTCTAAAATGACCTTTGAACATGACTGAGGGAAGACAGTATTCCCTGAAGTGCTGCTTATTGTCCTGCTTTTACACATGTTATTTATATGCTTCATCTTCCACTGGTCCTGCTCGTATCCTATTGACCAGGTTCATAGCGGTCATGGCTATGATAAAAATCATTATTATCAGTTATAGTTGCTCTACTTCATTTTATAAAACACATCTCTTAGCCGAGAATGAAAGGGTACGTACTGCGGCTAGTAGCTCTTATCATTTCTCAAACTGCCAGTGAACAGTCATTATTGTCCTTCCACTTCTCCTTCTATTGTGAGAACACTTAGTTATCCTGCTTCTCATAAAGCTTGCTGGTTTGTAAATCAGCTTCCTTTGTAATCCTCTTTCATTTAAATCTGGAAACCCTTTTCACCCTTCTTCCCCTAGCTGTATATGCAAAAATTAGTCACCCAAAGGAAATGTGACTGAGACCTGAATATGAAATCTATACATTTGAGAAGGAAAATGGAAAAAAAAAAAAAAAAAAAAAAAAAAAAAAAAAAAAAAAAAAAAAAAAAAAAAAAGTAGGATTCAGAGATGGCATATTTTGACTTTCTGCATAAAAGGTACTTTCTCATCACTTTTCTCTTTTAGTTTTTGGCTTAAATCTTCAAGAATTAGAGTCCAGCTTTCTAGCCGGTATGGTGAATAAGACCTCATGTAACTTTACCATCCCAGCAGCAGGGTAAGAAACTTTCTGACAAAATACCTAAGTCCTTCTCTGATTTTTGAGTTTTAGAGGACAAAGATTGGTGTAGCAGCAGCACCTGATGGAAAGGATGTAAGAATAGGATTGAGCCACTGTCTCCAGCCTAACTTCCTACTTAGACTTTGTATAAATTCCCAGAGCTTCCTGCATGCTATGTCCCACAAGCTGAGAGGGGTGCACTTGTTCTTTAAATGTCTTTCACAGGGCAAACAACAGAAACAGTATCACTAGTAAGAAAGTTTACTCAGTATTCTACATAGAGAGTGTGAACTCCATAGACAAATTTCATCACTACTTCTCTATAACCATCAGTACTTACAAGTATTAATCCCTAGTAAGATATGAATTTAGGATTTTGTTTTTGCTATTTAGTGTTGGTCCTGTCATGTCTCTAGGAGCCTTGTTTGTATGTGGGGCAGGCATATATACCTGCAACCACAACATCACAATAAAAACACTACATGGAATGAAATAACTTCTCAGTTATTCATTACTCCATTGACTTACTAAAAAAGGTGGTGTAGTGGAATGAATACAGCCATAGCAGCCATCCCCAAATTCTGCCCCATAATATCAGTATAAGTGACTGCAAAACTCTGGTTGAGAAATGTAATTAATACACATGGTGATACACAAGAGATGTGGCAGTTCTATATAAAAGCAGTTCTATACTGTGTGAAACATGAGTTTCAAGGAAACTGTAAAAGCCAGGTTTGTCTGGGAGAAGAGAGGGGGATGTTATCTACAGATGTAGCTACTGCTGACAGCTAAGCCGCTCATTTGGTAAGGTATTATTTTATGCAATTAAGAATACGTGAATCCTCCCTTATTGTAGCTGTAGCTTGAGCCATATTAAATAGTAATCTTTCTAAGATTACTGACCCTTCTTATACTTCCTCACAAACCCTTCTATGGCTTTATTCCAGCCCCGTCTTTCTTGCTTGCCACAGTCACTGGGCCAGCAAGGTGGGCATTGATGCTCTTGTTCTTTCTTGACTGTGCCATATTCTCATAGAATCATAGAATTGGCTGGGTTGGAAGGGACCTCAGAGATCATCAAGTCCAACCCTTGACCACTACCGCTGTGGTTACCAGCCCATGGCACTGAGTGCCACATCCAGTCTCTTTTTAAATATCTCCAGGGATGGAGAATCCACTACTTCCCTGGGCAGCCCATTCCAATGTCTGATCACCCTCTCCGTAAAGAAATTCTTTCTAATATCCAACCTAAACCTCCCCTGGCACAACTTAAGTCCATGCCCTCTTGTCTTGTTGAAAGTTGCCTGGGAGAAGAGCCCAACCCCCCCCTGGCTCCAGCCTCCTTTCAGGGAGTTGTAGAGAGCGATGAGGTCTCCCCTGAGCCTCCTCTTCTCCAGGCTGAACACCCCCAGCTCCCTCAGCCCTTCCTCACAGGACTTGTGCTGGAGTCCCCTCACCAGCCTACTTGCCCTAAATGTGTAGATGCATATGAAACCCAACTATAAGGTTGCTTCTCCAAGCAGCTCTTTTGCTCTACTGCCTTCTCCTCTGAAGTGACACCTGTCTCAATCTACTCTGTAAGCTTCTGCCCTTTCACAGGAACTGAAACACTTCCCTCTGTCACTGAAAGAACATTTTTGAGTGCCAGTGCAGGCCACCCACCTGATGAAAATGGTCATGCTACCAAAGTTACCAAGGGTCAGCTGTCTGTTCCTCCTCTTCATTCACTTAACAGTTCTCTGACATGAAAGATCCTAATAGTGTTGAGCAAATCAGAAATGGCAAACAGTGCCATATCTAAGCAGAAGAGTGGGGAATAAGACAGTGGTGTAAGATCAAAGAGAAAATATGAGTACTGCAAGTGGTCTAAAGAGCAACCCTAGGATGAGGGAAAAGAAAGGATGAGATGGGAGCAATTGAAATGCCATAGGGCACTCTCATATAGGACACATTACACAAAATTAATTTGTTTTAATCTAAACTATTCTGAAAAAACAGATAGCACCTGTGTGCCAGATACATAAAGATGTATGTAATCTGCCCATGATCTATTTGCAGACTGTACTAGCTGTCAGTTTCTTGATGTGTACGGGCTTAGTGGGGGAATAAAGAAAGAAAAAAAAGAGTACCTAACTAACTGTAACACAAACATGGAAAGCTTTCTTTAATTGTCTCAGTTCTTATTTTTCTTTCCTTCACTGAATGGCAGTTTTGACCCCACAGAATCATTTTTTTTTAGATCAGGCTTCAAATACTGAATGTTTAATGTACACTTTTTTAAACAACAAGCTGAATTATCCATCTGGTTGCCTAATATATTTTCATGGTAGCTTTAGGTCCTAGTAAATTGGGTATTTCAGTACTTGAACATCTCCAGTATACCAGAACATAATGACAATGAATACGTACCTTGGTGAAAGAAAGGGATTTTTTGTGTTTCTATATAAGCACGATAATACATTCTGACACCGTAAGAGCAGTATTTTCTGTCAATCAGCTTGAATTCTCTGTAAGCCTCAGACATATAAGTCACATAGAGAGGGTTATGCATTTCACAAGTGGATTTATATATAAATACTTTCTCTGGCTCCAGTTCAAGACAACAAAAGAAGTCAAACATTAGTCTGTATTTGTATTTCTTCACTGAAATGTTTTGACATAAACTGCACACAATCCTAGCTGAAAAGTGCCATACAGTTTGGGAGGAACTGCTGTGAACACCTCTATTGTTCACAAAATGCCAAAGTTTTTGCTTCTTAGAAACTTAGAGACCTCATTTCCACAGCACCATCAACAATTTGTCTTCTAAAGAACACAGAGTTCTCTATACAGCATTCTCCCTCCTTTCCTAGGCTTTCCAAGTAAACTCAGGAACCTACTAACACCATTGAGAACTAAAAAAATGATATTTGACCTTTTCCAAAACAATTAAACACCTACAACAAAAATGGTCGTTATTTTCTATCCAGTTTTGAGGCAAATATCTCTTTTTTCCTGGCATTAAACAAATTACTGTCACTATACAATACATCTCTTTACAGTGCATGGCAACTTCCTGAGTCAATGGATCAGTTGCACTGTTTAAATCTAGAATAACTCAAAGAGAGTTGAATTATTCTGGAATTGCCCCAGGATTCCCCTGTTCCCCCCATGTGTGGTGGAAGGGGTCACAGCCAGCGCCTGAACCCTGAAAGGTTTTGGGTGCAGCTCTGCAAAGAGATAACGAATGTGGGGGGAACTTGCGTGATAACCTACAGGCTTTCCTAAAATGTATCAGCTAGCAGAGTCCCAAAGGGCTGCTAAACTGGTCAAGCATCACTGCAGCACACTGGTCATCTGGCAACTCTCTGTTCCTCTGAGGATGCTCTGATACTCAGTGCACATTCACCCCCCATTCACCTATTCACCCCAGCCCCTCCTTATCCCCTCTGTGGCCTGTCTGGCCACTACAGATGAGTAAAATCCTCCAAAAGACCAGAAATCCTTAAGGCCTGAAATTCAACTTACTTGGAAATCTGGGGGTATAGTCCTGAGGCAGATTGTCTCTGAAAGTATGTTCCATTTCACAGTATCCATTTAATCAAATTACTCCGAAAGTTACAGTAGTCTTTGGCTTAAACTTTCTCTAAGTAGTCCTTATGAAAATGTGTTGGTTTCATTAGATATCCAGCATGGTTTAGTTCAATGGGTTTAATTATAAGAAAGGGAAGAAAAAAAAAATAAAGCATGATATATATGAGCCTGAACAGACATACATGGGCTTTGGAAAACAAAGCATTGGTTTCAGTGACAAGCTACTGGTATAAGTGAAAATATTATGCCTTGAAAAGAAATCTATTCATTTCCATAAAAATTTAGTGACTTGAGTATGCATGGATTGGTTCCACTACAGATGTACTGGATTCAATGACACTGCATTAGTTTCAAAGCATATTTATCCATGCAGTAAAAATGTATAGGTTAGGAGAATTAAAGAGGCGTGATGATGGCTGCCCTGAAGACTCTGATCTGAAATACAATTCCTATTAAAATTGATTAAATTTGACTTAACAATAATACATTCAAAAACCCTAAATAAAGCCTATCATAATATAACACTGTAGATTTGTCATTCCTTTCGTGTCACTGTGGTGTAAACTCATTCTTCTAGGTTTATGGGGTCTGCAGCCTTTCTTCTTATCCCCAGAATGCATCTGTAGATGATTAGGTATGAACCCCCCGATGAATTACATTTTTCCTTGTAAGTCATAGTGTTTAATAAATGTACAATTAATTGAGAAGTGTTTCAGCTTCCTCTACTGTTGCACAATGGGACTCTGGCTACACTGCTGTTATAAGTAATATTCTGTAGACACAACATTTGGAGCTACTAAGGCTTCTGTGGCTGCTTCTATTGTAAGGATGCATCTTGTGTGATTCTGAAAACCCAGGTATTTGGTTTGATTTGTCTACAAAAATGTATCAGTATCTTTAATATTTATTTTGTCCTGCTGACTAACACAGCTATCCCCTCACGCTAAAGAATGTGCATAATACAAAGGCTGTTAAGTGCCTGTACTATTTTTATAAGCAAAAACATCAATAACTACTTGACTTTGAAGTTTTTATCATCTATTTTCCAGTATGACTCTAAATGATAAAAGAAAACAGTCTTCAACTTCCCTCTTTGTGGTACACAATAAAGCTATTTACTGTGAGATTTCTTCATAATGGGACCCTAGCTTTTCCTTACACACTCTTATTTCCTCTAAGAACTCAGACAAATTATTTTTTTTTCAGAAGTCCTGACTAGTCTGTTCCAGTCTAATAAAAATTGTTCCCAGTATTTTCAAGTAAGAGTGTAATAAGTATTATAGGTTGCAATCCTGAATCTAGCCTTTCTGAACAAACTAATGACAAATCTAACCATGAGATCAGCATCTGCATCAGTCTGATGAGCTACAGTTTCATCATGTCACAGGAAAGAATATTCCTACATTGACACAACCTATTTTTCACTGTCATGCTATAAAGTAAAAGTTTCTTGCAATTCTTAAGAAATATAACCATTGCTTTCATCAGAACTCCAAGCTAAAATGTACCCTAAAAAGTTTAAGACCTTATTTAAAGCCTGGAAAGCAGCAAATGAGTGACAGAGAAAGAATATGGTGCTATTAGAGAAAAAACTGCAGGTATAAAATATATAATTTAAAGACAGTTTCCATTCTATGTATGACTGCCTGCATCACTTACACTCCCAGAATAACTTTTTATAAGTGCTATTTCCAGTATTACTAAGCAGTCCTTGTAACCACAACTGCCATACATATAAGATTCTAAGATAATAAGAATTATCCTCAATATATGTTTGCACAATATGGTTGGTTATGCTTTATTTCTGAGTTCTTTCTAAAATCTTCATGTACTTCTTCTTTGCACCAACATAAAGACAGTTGTTTTGGCATAAAGCAGAACTCCTCTGATTCCTTCTGTGTTTTAGCCAGCTTTTACTGTTTTCCTTTGATGGTAGTTGTAGTACTAGACTATCTTTGCTCCAAGTAAATTAGAATCTATGGTCCTGATTTTGTAAATATTTACTCACAGGACTAATGGCATGACTTAAATAGTTCAAATGATGCACCAAATTTCTCATGTACATGTCAATATTTGAAGAATAAGAGTTGACAACAAACACTGTCCTAAATGCATAATCTGAAGCAGGTGGTAGGAGTGTCAGTTAAGAATTCTGTGTGGAAAAAGCCATATTCCTTCCTCCCCAGGGGAATCAGATTGCACAGGAATGGATGGAAGATGCAGGATTTGAAAGACAATCAAGTCTGACAACATAAGTTCTGTTGGTTCTGTTTGCCTGAAGTCCTGTGCAGGTCAGAACATTTTGTACTCCCATGGATGTTTCCAGAGTCATACTCAGTTTTCTATATTCATTTTATGCATTTATTACACATATTTTACAATTCTGTCTAGTTTTGTGGATGCACTTTTATGTCTCCTAACTATTGCCTTTTAACTGTCTAGCCATTCCATGCAGTAGACAGGAAAGCCTTTTAAAAATATATCTGATGTTTCCTAACTTCTTCAACATACTTAGCTATATTTATTCAAAACAAGCAAGGAATCTCAGCCTAGCACAGGGAAGCTCATCTAATTGAATAACCCCTAGCCAGTCCCAAGGCAACAGATCCAGAGCAGGAGGAATTGCCCTTGAGCCTGTTCCAGTTCCTCCTCTGTCACTGAGATTAATCTACTACCCAACCATCAGAAAAACAAGTGAAAATATACTCACATCCTGCCTCAAAAGTGGAAAAGAATCAGAGGAGCCTGGCCCTCCAGGGCCTCCAGCCAAGGCTATTTACTGTCTCAGACTGAAAGACTTCTCATTCTGACTTTTAAAAATTGACTTGATAGCGTGTAGAATGACAGCCTTAAGTACAGGATGAAGAAATTACAAAACAAGGGGATCTCATGGGAGACCTGCTATTAGCTTGCTTTTAATGTAGTCCCACTCAAAATTAGAAGTGTACACACTTGGAATAATGCTAGAACCAGTCATTTAGTAAATCCAGATTTACAGAGGGGTAAACAGGAGCAAAACTTGTTCCAGAATCTCTAGGTAAGATGAGAAAAATTCCTCCCAGAATACATATTTCAATAAGCCTTAGGTAAAAGCAAAATCACAGTCTTTATGTTTCTTTCATGCAGTATCAAGCTCCTATGCATCATAGTTCTTTATATTTCCTTAGCTATTTCATAGCCTTAAAAGAACACTAGGATGGTTGGTTGATATTTTTTTTCTACTTTACAAGAATATACATTTTTTTCAAGTCTAAATAAAATGTATTCACTCCTTAATTGGCTTTTGTCAGGAGACATTCTTCTTTTCAACTAAGAAAGATGTATTCTTTGATGTCTTCATTAAAATATATCACTTTTTTTTTCTGAGAAAAAATATATATATTGATGGTAAGCTTTTGTTTTCCCCTTTGATTGTTTCATAATGCCAAGAATGCCATTTTAAATACATTTTATTGTAACAGGGTTTACGTTAAGCAACAAGGTGGATATTATTATTTAAATCTAAGTTTAAACAGTATGAAGAGTGGAGCCAATTGAAGTAAATCATAATTGCTAAACAGGATTAAGTTTGCAACAGCTTCCTAAAAGTCTGCAAGAGAGAAGATACAAGAGCAGATCCCTACAGCAGAAACACATTTTATTCGTAGCTTCTACCCCAGATCTGCACTCTCCAAAGTGTCATTGTCATGAATCATTGTTAGCAAAACAATAACCTTAGTGGTCTTACATTCTCTCTCTGTGCAAATTATGTATGTTTCATGTGATATTACTTACTTCCTCAACTAGCAAGTCTTTTCCGTCTGTTGGAAAGCCACCAGTGGTGATGTGCTATCAAAGTGAATTACCTTCTCACATGCCAGGAAATTAGGGCAATCCAGTGCCTTTCATCTAGCTCCTCTACACTGCCCTCCTGCTCCCACAGGGTCTTCCATTCACTCCACTCCTACTGACTTGTATGGAAACCATCACATAGAAAGTAATTTCTCTGTGGTTTGAAAAAGGCATTTCAGGCTCAAAAAGAAGCTGTGTGACTGTATGTATGATTTGTTCCTATACAGCCACTGAGCATCAGAGGATTCCCATGCAAGTTCTGTATAAGTGCAGAAAAAAACCTAAATGTGATGAGGAAAACAAATTAGTGAAATGATGGGCTATCAGATCCAAGCATCCACAGCTGTAGGGGTCTTTTCTCCTTGTAAATGCCAGGGAATCAGGTCTAGCCACTGGCTCCTCTGCTAGGACAGAAGATTCAGGTGTCAGACAATGATGGGCTTTTTAATTTTCTCTACAATTCTCACAATTTGAAACACTTGGAATATTATGGATGCAATAGTTCTGCACAGGGGGACACAGTTCGATATTTGAGCACCAAACAGTTGGCTGGAGGGAGTTAGGTTGAAAGTAGCATTTGAATGGAAATCATCTAACAGTCTTGCCTCCCCAGTTATGAATTACACATTGGCTATAAAACAGATACCTTCAAAACCTGACAAGTGCTAAAAACTCTGTGAATGAACAGTTAGGAGAATGCTCCAGTTCCCCATTGCCATATCATCTTCCTTCTCTTCCTCTCACTTCTGTTTCTCTCCTGCCTACACCAACACTCTTCATTCCTCTCCCATAATCTGGTCACACCATGCACCTCTCTCATATAAACCCACGTCCGTGCCTGTCTTCCCCTTTCACAGCTATTCTCTCCGTGGGTGCCCTGTGATATTGTACCTATTCTCCCCATTCATCTTTTCTGCATCTCCATCAGTGACTTCCAAACCTCCCATGACCTCTGTCTTCCTTGTCTGGGGGTTCACCAGATCTCCCAAACATTTCCTTCCCTTTCCTAGGCATTCCCACCAATGTTACCATTTTCCCCATTTATAGACCAATGTTTGCCTCTCTCTGTACACACACATCTAAGCCCCCTAGTTTCCCAGATCCATCCTTTTAGTCTCTCCATGCCCAGTCATTCTAAACAGAACTAAAAGGGGGCTGGTTTCAGTTACAATATGTCTAGAAAAATCTCTGTCCTGGGAGAGACAAGGAGTGATTCAGGAAGAATGACTTCTTTGAGGCATAGTTAATCAAATAAGGTTAAAAACCAAGTTTACGATGAAGAACTAGAGTCTCTCTCCATAATTGCTGAGTTGCTAGTGTAAATCAATAACATGGCAGGTGAAAGAGATGCAGGAGGTATCCCAGCATCTCATACCAACCAATCAGCAGTCATCCACAAGATATCTTAAGAAGGACATTTATGTATGTAAAAAGAAGCTCCTTTAAACACTCTCTGTCTCATCTGTTTACTGGTGACACTGGACACACACATCTGTAGTATAGCTAAGTAAATCTGAATTCTATTGTCTCTGCTGATGAGTCTTGAGGTAGCTTCTTGAGAAGAATGGCTGCATGTTCATTGCTAGAAGATTAGTTCTTGCCTTTATTTAGGCCAGTGGCTCTATTGACATATAGGAGCCATTAGATGACATCAGTGATACATATATTCTACAGAAAAATCAGGATTGTGATCCCTCCATGACACCAAGCCAGAAAGGATGAAACAGTAAATTTTGCTATTCTACTCACTGCCAGGTCCCCATCTGTTTTTTCCTTTAATATAGGGCTTCAATCTCTCCAGAGCTGGCCACACATGAACATCTTTAGCAAGCACCTGGAGCCAAACCCATCACAATGGTTTGTAGCCCCCTCTCCAGAGTGAATATAGCTGAGGCACGAAAGGCATGGTTCTCCTCAGCATGTCCTCCCCAGGATGTAGAAGAACATGTAGCAACACAATGCATTTAATAGCATTCAGTTGTATACCAAATTCAGTAATTTGCAAAGGGTGTCCCAGTCATTAGTGAGAATTAATGAGGTTCTACTGTAATAAAATCTTACCTCAAAATACAGAGTTTTACCAGAACATATGGGATTATAAAAGTAAATGTGCATCACACATAATCTTATGCCACATTATATAGCACATTTTTAAAAAGGAAACACCCACAGGTCTGAAAAACTTTTATTTTTATGCAAATGCAGTATGCAGAAACGTGTTTACTTGTCACTCTTTTGTTGTATCACTGCAGTACCTAAGGGAAGTATCGTGTCTCACTTTGCAGAGCCTTTATCAATCTACCTTTGCAAACACTCTTTACCATTCATGGGCTAAAGGACTCCTGGCATGGCAAAACTGTTTTCTGTTTGCATCCATCTTCTGTGACATGCAGACGGAAGACCCTGCAAGGGCTTTGTAACCCAGTCTTCCTTGGGAATTCAATATGCTGTACAACTCACGCCCAACCCTGCATGCTTTTTATAATCATAGCCATCATCTTTTTATTATGTCTTGGACTTGAAGAGTCCTGAAAGCAGATGTAACTCATGATGACCTGACTTCAATGGGAGAATGAACCAGGTGGCTAATTGTCTCTAAAACAAATACACTGATAATTAGCAGGAGAGCACAATGCAACAGAAGCCTAACCACCAACCTTTATTTAAGTTAAGCAAATGGGTGAGCAAATGATGCAGCTGCATCGTACTTTGACAAGTTAATAAGGGAACCATACTTCATCTAGTCAGCTACAGTAGCCAAAGCATGCCCTCAGGACCTAGTATCAATGATTCTGAAATGGTAGACTTACACAAAATGGAAAAAATATATCAGTACTACTGCAGAAATGTTCTTCTACAACAGCTTCCCTTTTTGAGCAGGTCACTGCATTAGCATTTCACCCTGAGTACCTGGGTTGCCTGACATCCCAAATGGAAATAATCATGGTGGCCTCATCTTGCTTTCCACTTGCCCATGTCATAAAAACAAGAATATTGGCATTCCTCTGCTGAGGAGCAGTCTAGGAACAAATAGCAAAGGAGCTGCCAGTTAAGCTATATTGCATTGGCAACTCTGCACAGAGGAGTTTATTTGCTAATGGCTCACAGAGTAGATGGCTTTAGCTACCATTGCCTGTCCCCCGTCTTCACAAGCACTAAACTTCAGCCCATTGATTCCATAAAAAACCAAAGAAACTTAGTGGAGTTTGTTTTAAAGGAATCAGGAATTCTTTAACTCTTTAAGAGACTTTAACACTCTCCGTGTTAAAACATAAATTGCTTCGTAAATAGTGCCAAACAGCAGCCAAAAAAAAAAGCACCATGTACAGTATTCAATGCAAATAACTCCAAGGGTGCTGATGAAGAGATAGAAGCACAAACATTTACAAGTGATTCCCATCATCCTTGTTACATTTCTGAACTGATCAGGTAATTCTAGTGAGGTAGGAGGTAATACTCTCACCTCTGTTGTCTTTCTTCAGCGTTTACCAATGGTTAGGCTTAAAAGAGGAATGCAAACAACAGTGGTTATCTGATGGTCTGGAAGTATTTTCAAGTGTTAGAGATAACAAAAATCAAAAAGACAATTTACCCAGTAGTCTACTTCAGGTCAAATTGAAAACTAATTTAAGCACATCCCTTTAGGGGAACCTCACACACACACACAGGAGGAGGGGGGGAGGGGGAGGAGGAGGAGGAGGTTCATTCTGAAAGAGAAATAGAGAGCAGAACCAGATATAAAGCAAAGGTCCAATACATCAGTGTTGCACCCATCTTACCTACTCCCTGCTTTTTCTCCTTAATGAAAGCAGCAACACTACTAGTCCTACTATCTACACACTCCCCAGCTCACCAAAGGTACTTGGCCCAAAAGTAGGTTTTGTCCAAGGCTACTGATCATTCATCAGTAGTCTTTACCAACAACTCTTAGTAGGTTGATACTGGCATAAAAATTGGTGTTATAAGGGAGTGGTGAGATTGGCCTCTTCCCAAAGTCCAAAGCATGAAAATCATAAGAATTAAAAAGACAGCATAAGTGGTGAAAAGCAGAATTTTCCACCAACATGTTTCTGGCTTCCAGTTTTAATAGTCTAAGGAATCGTTATTAAAGTGATCAAAGGGAGAAATCACAAATGCGAGAAGTATGACAACTAAGCATCAAGCTAGTGTGGCAAAGTAGATTGCTTTCTTTCCATTTCCTGTTAAATACTGCTTTGGATTGTTATTTTGATGTAGATTTGACAAAACTCTCATTTCACTTCAGTTTCTGGTGCATAGGTCTACTGAAAGAAAAAGAATAAAGGGAAAATGAAGAGACTGTCAGAACAATAGCTGCTTCAAAAAGCAACAAGAAGTCTGCTGAGGCTTTAAATTTACAGAGTTTACTTTGACAAATTGGAAAAAAAAATCACTGGGGAAAATAGCCTCTTGTCTATTCTTGAGGCCACTTAAGACATTTGACTATGCACTAAGTTCCACATACTTCTTTCTGAACTCATAAATAATTACCTTGCTCTAATAGGTGAAATAAAGAGTAAATTCAATGTTGTTTCTTTCAATTCTGTGCTAACAAAGGCAAATACAATAGCAGGTAAGTTTTGGTTTTTTTTTTTTCTTCCACCAAGTCGTCTATCAGTTCATTGGCACATTAAAAGATAGAAATCCAGACCCCTGCCAAGTTCAAAATACGCTTAGCTTTTGTCATTTGCTCATTTAACTTTCTGGAATACTAATAAATATACAGAAGAATATCAGCTGTTCACCAGCTTTAAGTACACCACTGTGAGGTGAAGACATTTCCAGTTCCCTCACTACTTTTTATTTTACCACAGTAATAATTATATTATCACAATTTTCTCGGAACTAGGTTACTACAGTTTGCCCAGAGAACCATGGCTCAGTATTGTCTGTCTCCAACTTAGCATGCATTATTTGCATTAATTGTTTTGCTGAATAACTGGCATAGGGCCAGCAGTTTTAGCCTCTTGGGATTTTTCTCCCATATAAGTTTTGCCCTCCCTACTTATAAATTCTGTTCCCGTAGGTCTTTTCTGAGAGTCCAGAACATTTTTCTGTACAAGGCATTTCAGGAGCAGACTTCATGAATACCATGTGAAATGTGACCCTGTCTCTCAGTTTAGCTGCAGTGTTCCAGTAGGCACTGAAAAGCATATGACTCCCCACATGGAGCCTTTTACCTTTTTGGTACAGGCAGGTAACCTATATCGCCAAACACATGCTCCTTACTAGTGCCACAGACCAATGAGAACAAGTTTTGTTCCCATCTTTGAGTATTAAATTTCTGACACTAGGCAATAAAAGACTGATATTCAGAGTGAACAGATTCATATATTCTAAGGACCACCTCTTAGAAAATACTTGTAGCAAAGACAGCAACACTGGAGGAGATTGTCTTTAAAAAATATAAATTCATTGTAAAATAAATACTTAGCTGCAGTGGAAAACCATATATAGATTTAACTAAAATCTTAACAGTTTCTTTTAAACTGTATGTTGATAACATTTCCTCTATCAAAACCCACCATAGCCTTTTGCACACAGGTTGTACACTTCCCCCTGCAAGTTAGAATCAACTAGAATAAACTATCACCTCATGCTCCTTCCTCTTTTTTTCCCTGTTACCTCTTCCTGTTTCATAAGAAACTTTGCATATTCTCAAAATAGTCTAGACACATATTTTCTTTCTTCTCTAGTCATCTTCAGAATTTCACTGAATGCAACAGAGAGCTGCAGGTACTGCAGTCCCTACTCACCTGCTCCTGTTGCTTATTTGGGTCTGTGGGGAACCATCACACTCTTCGAGCAGGAGATGCCATTAGCATTTATATATGCACATGTAGAAACCACTGTGATACATTTCAGCTTCATTTCTCCTGTTCTAAAGACTTACACCCAAAACTAAATCAGTTGGGAAGGGAAATTCTCAGTGGGTCTACATACCAGTACCACTGAAGCCACTTACCCAGAATAAAACTATGGGTGTGAGTCCTGTCTTTCCTTCTCTCAGACACTGAAAATGAGAAATATCCACAAATAAACATTTTTTTTTCTTCTACACATCAAAGTCAACCATTAAGAAATTCAACAAATGTCTGTATTCATATTTTTTTAGAATTCTAAAATAAGATCTGTGATCATGTTACCGATTCTGGATTTTCATGAGGTGCAAAAGAGAAATGCAGAAGGGTTACTCTGTGGAACACATTGTCTCAAGGTATTCTAATGAAAACATGATGTGGACCATAAAAGGAAAAATGTATTTCCTGAAGTAAGAAGACTTTTCACTTCTATACTTTTACTTCTATGAATTACAAGAAAACAATTTCTAAAAATTGACAGCAGGGAAATATTTTTCCATTTGAGCTGATTAGTTTATAGATATTTACCAAAAAGGCATGATAAGAAACAGTATGATCTGATTCAGTATGCCTATCCCTACATGAATTTCATGAAACATGCTGATACTTGTGCCCTTGACGTTCCCCACATAGTTCTAGAAATTATCAGCTTTGTTTACTTTTCCATGGCAGGGCATGCATACACAATTGTACACAAGTGTTCCTCCTCTCCAGCTGAGTGCACATCCATAAATAAAACATTCCTCAGAGAGGTTACAGATTTAGCCATATAGAGGATCAGCAAGGTCCTTAGGAAGATGTGCCATTGGTACTTGAAGTCTCCAGGGAAACTCAGAGCCTGGAAGGTATGACTTACAATCTTACAGGTGATGACGTGCCAGCTGGTAAATGGAGAGTAAGTGACTGAGTGAATGAATGAATGAGGTAAAATTGTATACTAGCTATATGGAATACTCCATATGGGATATGAAGATGTGGTTGTCTCATGTTGAGTAGTTTGATTCTAACACCTCTTTTGGGGCTTCTGCCTTTAGAACAAAGTGGTGACAGAAACAGAAAGATGCAGAAGGTTACATTCACTGGTCAAAGTAAACACACAAGGAGAGGACAAAGGACATAAAAATCTTCCTGTCTTTGTAGGAGCCAAATATCACCACATAGCCAACAGCCTATGGCTCCTGAAAAGTGGACCCTGACCCATTTTGTTTATCAGTCACCAGGTTTAATCGGGGCTCTTCTTTCAATGATTGTCCTACTTCTTACACTTGCCCTTTCTCCTATCCTCAGCACCAGCAATAGCTTTAGAGCCCCAGCAGGCTTTATGCAAATGCTGTAAGTAGTCAGGAACTGCAAAACCAATGAAAGCAACCAGCTAGGTTGTGTCCACTGGAAATTTTGCCAAGATTTTTGAAGTTGGCTAAGAGGAAAGGGCTGTGGGGACAGGGAGGAGAGGAATGTGATACTGCAACATCAAGTTTCTTTGCCAGAGTCTTCCTTGAAGGAGCTCCTTCTGAGGAGCAGGTCAGTTTTCCTGGATATATTCACTAGAGAATCAAAAGTAAAGACACAAATTACCAGAAATTGGAGGACAGGCATTTAAAAAAAAAAAAAAAAAATTATATTTTCCTATACCTTTGAAGGTATAAACATAAAACAATGTGTCTTGCTTAATTCTTTAACAAGTACTGGTTGTAGCCAGCAAGGAATCTTTTTAGTCCATAGTCCTCCTTGGTATTACATGCCTAAAGGTATAAAACAGGAAAAATCAAAGCAGGTTTTTTTATCCTTGACTAATTTAAGCAGCCTTTTCCTGCAAAGCCCTGGGCCACTCCTTAGTTTTCCTCCCATGTCTACTGAGGAGACTCCTATTAGGGGAGTAATTCACTTAATTGCTTACAAAAAAAAATTAAAAAAAAATCCTTTGTTTGGAGTCTTTTAAACATAGTGATTCTCAATCACCCAGCCCAAAGTCTGTGGTGAAGTGATAATTAGGTGTTAACAGCTAACCAGATAACCACAGAGGTTATCAGTCTCCAGGCAGCCATTAAACACCTAAGCAAGAGTGAAAATGCAAACATATGAGATTCTCAGGAGCATTCAGCCCTAATAAATTTTGGAACAGTTTGAAACATTTGGAGTGACTGGTCTGTCTTTATAGCCCCACACTGCTGTGAAACAGCTTGGTGAGCATTAAAGAACTCACCTCCTTAGAAGGCTTAGTGCTCATGATAAAAATGTGATGTGTTTAAGCCCATAAACCTTACTGCACCCACTTCTTTCCAGCAAGGATAACATACTGAGAAAATCTTTCTCCCTAATAACTTCAAATAATGTAACTTCATTCCATGCAGGGAAGAGTTTTTATAATGTGCTTGACTTACTGTCTTGGAAACTTGTGCTTTCAGAGGCAAAGATGTCATGTAAATTATTCTCTCAGTTGAGTTTGAGTTCTTCATACATCCTTCTTCCATCTGCTAAATTCACAGAAATATAAGTCTTGCCATTACAAAATCCATATTGTGTTCTAAACAACAACAAAAAAATGAGTATGTAATAAATAGATTGGCATTCCCTTCCTTTCTGGTGTGGTTTTTACAATGATCCTATTTGTTTGCAAAGATCCCAAGTGTTACCTACCTTACTGAGACCTGAGTGATATTTGAGAAGACAAATGATTTGTCTAGTGTTTAAGGTGATATGCCCCTAATTTCAAAAAGTTTTTTTTCTTTGTCAGGATGCTAAAAAGTATCTGATAAATCATGATAATCACTATCATTAAAATAGGGTACTTGCCTCATAAATCATTTGACATTAATCCTACCAGCTGCTATTGTGCTGAGAATGCTCTGATGAAGTGGGTCATTGCAAAACAGCATTTGAGTGTATTCTACTCCACTGACAAGTACACAAACATATTACAGAATTTAATTCTCAACAGTGAGCCCAATTCATTCAAAAGTAACTCAGCTAGCATAACAAGAATGACACCGGTAATTAATGTGACTTTCCTCTTTTTTTTCCAACCCCTATCCCCTCAGTTGAAATCGTAGTTGACTTTAAGAGCTGCATACATGCAAAGCATGCCCAGCCCATAACCATATTACAGACTTTGGGAAAGAGCCCTGGATAAGCCCTACATAAGATTATGGGAAATACCTCTTTCTCTTTGTAGCTTCCTGATAATTTGACTGATGGTGATAGCACAGTCCTGAAAGCCATCTCAAGGGAGTGACAAGGACAACTCAAATTATACAGAGGAACTGTTTCTAGTAACAGGAGCTTGTCAACCTGCAGGTAGGAGATGGAGCATCTTTCTTTCTCCTGGATCATGATCAGCCATCAGCAGGCCATGTAACTGTGGTCCTGTACATCATAGATTCCCTGATGTGCCACAAGCAGGGATGATAAGGATCACTTTTTTATCATCCAAAACCATAGTTTTAATCTGAACTAAAACACTGGTGTAGATGTGCCCTTCAGATACTTCACATTAGCATTACATTAGTGAGTTTTAGGCAACTCTAGTTGGGGTTTAGGCCCAGGTGATATTCTAACGGCTACATTAAAAATGGCCAAATCAGACCCTTGCTGAAATGAGAATCAAAACTCGTTCACTCAGAGCTAATAAGACTGAGGTCATGAGGTCATACATAGATTATTTTGGTGGCCAAATATTTCCTTACTATCTCTTCAAGGAACTGGTTTTTTAATAAGAAAAATGAGAAAGAATTGCAATACCTTCTCAGAGAATGTTTAACTAAATGGCACACTTATAATAAAAGAAGATGTGAGTATAGGGCTTCCATGCTGGTTTGTTGGGTTTTTTGACCTACTTATATTTGTTGGCAATATAGGTAGGTTGCCCAAAGAAGTTGTGGCTGCCCCCTCCCTGGAAGTGTTCAAGGCCAGGCTGGATGAGGCCTTGAGCAAACTGGTCTAGTGGGAGGTGTCCCTGCCCATGGCAGGGGGGTTGGAACTAGATGATCTTTAAGGTCCCTTCCAACCCAAATCATTTTATGATTCTATGAAAATACTTTTCTCCAAGAGTCTGAGAATGACTCTTCTCAAATGTCTTTTCATAAATGTTCCAAATAGACCACAGTAAATGTGGCTTGTCAGGACAAGCTGCAGACAACTCCACCAAGGTTGTCTCAATTCAGATTTAAAATTGCCTCTAAATTTCACATAAAATGGTATGCGAAATCAAAAAACATGTGAACCATTAAGTACACAATTCAATATTTTACATTTCCAAAATTGTTAGCAACAAGACAACTAATAATTTCTTCCAGAGACACTCAAAAACATACTAAACACATTTATGTAGAAATTACCATAGTAATATCACTAACACAAATATGCACATATGAAAACATCTCAAAGTAAACATAACATTTGCACATAGTAAATACCCATATGTCTCAATAAACACAATTTTAAACTTTAATATGGCAAATGTGTGGTTCCTTAAATTGAGGATGAAAATTTAAGAACAAGGCATTTACAGGTGAATTCTGATATTTCCCAAGTGTGTGCAAAGCTGGTAGTGAGTAGAAAAGCATGCCACACCCTGCACACATAGATGGCACCAGGGCAGCGTTAGTGCTCAGAGACTGAACACCAAATTAAAGTCTCATCAGGACTACATGGACAAAAAAAATATTGTGGTCTGTACTTCTGACACTGTGGCCTGGTTTTGGTTATGAGAAAGAATGCATGTTGTTCTTGTTTGTGCTAACAGCAAACATCCCCCATGACATGTATCCTCCTTCATGTTTTTTTTCCACTGGTCACTAACACACAATTATGTTCCCTTTCTTTGCATCCACAGGTAGTTAAAGGGAGCTTTGGTTGACATACTAGCAAATAACTAAAGGAAGAGAAAAAAATTTGGATCATATTCTGAAGAGCAGAGTTTATAATTTGCTATAATTTCTAAATTCTGGTCTTTTTGCAATGTCACTTGATTGTTTTGCTGAAGAACAGCCTTATAAAACTTTAAAATAATAATAGTTCAACAGGATCAAATTCTTCCTGTGGGTACAATTTGTAGAAACTCTTTGACTTTAACAAAAGTGTTGGGAATAAAAAGGACTTTGCCAGCCTCACAATGTCTTCCTTAAGATTACGAATTACATTACAATGTCTACGTTAAGATTAATGTCTTCTGGCCTCCTTTGGATGCATGCAGTTTGTCATTCTAGCCTGGACATTTGTAAATAGAAAAGTATTCTTCTTCCTGGTGCTTGCTGATGGCAATTCACCAGTCTGTCTTTACACTATTTTCGAGAATACCAATTGTCCCAGAGGTTTCTGAGAGCTGCAGTTTCACCCTTGAAAACTTAGGGCTTTTGCAGTTTGATTTTGAGACACCAGACTGTGTTTCCGTTACCAACTATTAAGCAAAATGAAAATATCACTCAAGTTCTCAACTGAACCAGTGTGTTATGAACATACTGATGGAGCATAAATATCAGAAAACTAAGATGACATAGAGTTGCTTTTCTGATAGTAATGGCACTGCATGAAACAGACAAGTTGGCATATGTTTCTAGCTGTTCCTTCTCCCTTTAACACATAACGTTGATGGCATTACACAATTTGTTAACATTAGGGTGAATTTAGTCCAGAGTCCTGAATACCCCAAAACAGCTTTTACAGATACTAAAATGGGTCTGGTGCCTGCGTTTTTCTTCAATTCCCTCCGTGCAGAATGGAGACTGGGCAGCAAACTTTCTAACTGCATCCATACACTCATAAACATCTGTAGCAAACCATAATTCTGCTGAATGCAGGAGCCACATTGCCATGACATTTTGGTTATGAACGTTAGAGGAGCGTGTGGCTCTGAATCCCAATGTTATGGATTTTAGGAAACCCAAACAGAAGCCAGCTCTCTGACTCGTGCAAGAATTCGGCACGTCCTGAAAAACTCTTGTAAAGCAAAGGATGTGCAGTGCAAAAGTCTTGGAACTTGGCTGTAAAAGGAGGGTCAAGGTGAGGATGGAGAGCATCACCCCTCAGGAAGGGAATAGTTAACAGGCTACAGTAATACAGCCAGGCAAGCCCCCACACCCACACTGCAACAAACAACAAATTATTAACACCAAGCAATTTAGCAGCTCAACTTAGAATAAGCAGCACATTGGGCACTGAGTACACAGTGGCAGACTGTCTATGACTCTCTGCTACCAGCCAGCCAGAAAATTTTATTTTTTTGCTCTAAAAAGAGTTCTTTCAGAACTATGCTATAATAGTCCATTCTGTGCCCAGGAATAATTTCAGAGGGGCTGAGTCCCAGGCTTCCTCTTTGCAGGTGCAAGGCAGTGCATTCACACCTCCAGCTACAGATTCTTTTTCCACGGGCAGAGCTTACCCAGGCCAGCACCCTGGCTTCAGAACAGCTGCAATATTGAAATTTTCCATTTTTCTTACTGGTTTGCACCACCATGAGCAGGTCTGCCCCATCCACATCCAGCCCCCCAGAGGTGTATAAGTGCAGCAGTGCATAGCCAATGAAAAGCAGAATCCAGATCTCAGGTGTTGAAAATTTGGCCCCTTCAAAAAAAAGTTTATTGTACCAGCACGGTACTGTTTTTAAAAAGGGCACATTTCTTGATCATACCTCACTCACACTTGAAAGCTTCTGTTCAACTAACTACACGACAGTCTGCTAACACTGAAGGAAATCCCTTTAAAAGCTGTGTTTATTTGACCAACACAGACTAAAATTAGAAAAATATTTAATGAAAGCAGCTGGTCAGCTACCAGCCATAATATTATCCTCACTTCCTTCACAGGAAATATTATAATAATGTTTTATTCGTTGTTGTTTGTTTTGGTTTTTTTTTTTCCCTGCTTGCTGCCACTGGGGTGTAATATTTCTTTCATGTTGCTGATAGATCAAGAGCACTTCTGTTGGATTCAGGCTGTACTGCATGCTGACACCAAGACGCCCAGCACGTCTTTGGTTCAGGATCCAGCCAGTGTGTAGGGGCATGCAGGGGCAGGCAGGAGGGGAAGAACAGCAAAGACTCTTGACTGCTCTGCCAAAGATCACTTGAAGCTTCAGTTTGGAAGATTTCTTCAGTATCTTGACCATAGAACTGCAAATGTATGAAAAACTGAAGATAAGCTGCTTCTTAGCAGATCTTTGCCTATGACCTCTTCAGGCTGGCACATCCAGGACAATGAGAAATGGACCATGAAATGTCTTGGTGCCGTCATCAAAGCTACCTCTGATGCTAGGTTCAGCCTTTCCACTTCATGCCAAAAATCCCAGCAAAACAAACCAGGGACCCAAACCAGGGTCTGAACTCAGTGACATGAGCTACCCGTGCTGCCAGATTTCCCAGATGCCCCTGGACTTTGTCCACCCCTTCAGCTCAGGGGGGTTTGTGGCCTTGATGAATCTTACTGAAACTGATTTTGTCTGCTTTCTCTTTCATCCAGCTCCTTGCAGAGGATGACAATGGGCCCCAAACTCTTGGACTGTCCCCAGCCAGTTTTGCATATTCCTTACCCCTCAAGGAAGGGTCTTTGTTTCTCTGCTGTCACGATGGTTTTAACATGACATTTACATAATACTTTTTGAAATGGACCCTGAGGCCTGGTCTGCACTAGTGGAGCTCTATCGGCAACCCATCCTGCTGCAACTGCTGCTGTACCAGTAAAAGAACACTTCTAGTATGCCTTTTGCCATCTCCTTTCATAAAATAAGCAAAAGCATTTCCCTCTCAGAGTAACTATCTTTATAGCTTCTACTTTTGCCAGAAATATAAATTCCTTTAAAAAAAAAAATCATGGTTTTAGTTGCCCCTTACACCTTAGCAAAATGTTCTGCTATAGACATAGCTTTATGTAACTGTAGTTATGCTTTAACATCAGTTTAAGTATAGCAGATATAATCAGTTCACAGGTTAGTGATAGCTCTTTTTCCTCAACACATGCATTAAAACCCAATATGGCTTTCATCTATCTTCAGTAACCAAGGGTTTGTGCATATGGAAGACATATGGAGTGTAAGAGCTTGCCTATATCAGAAATTATAACAATATATAACAATGTAGAATTTAAACCACTGTTCTTGAATATAACCCCCTTTATCCTCCATAACAATGTGAATGTCTGTGTGCAGGCAAGAAAAATGAGTGCTTCTATCCAGTTTAGTTTCTGTTGCTTTGAAATCAGTTTAGCTAAACCGGAAAAACAAACAAACAAAAAAAAGTGGTTACTTCTAAGCAAGTATGTCCACATGGAGAATTGTAGTGAAATAAATGAAGCATTTTAACTACACGAGTATCATTTGTCATCCCCACAGTCACAATTGGTTCTATATCAAAGTCCTATATCATCTTTTTGAATATAGCTTCTTGTCACTACCAGCATTTGCATCTGAGTAATCTTCATTTCTTCTTGAAAATTAAAAAAAAAAAAAACCAAATAAAAGTGTTCGATTGAGATTTGCAAATGAGCAAAGGTAGCCAGGTGAAGGCAAGCCAGAGAGGAGGGGGAGGGTTGAAGGTGAAGGTAAAAGTGAAATAAACAACAACAAAATGTCAGGCTTGCTTCAAAGGGTTTGGTTTTTCCTCCAACCAAACCTGGTATGTCCAAGTTAGCACCAAGAATCTAGGTGAGGTGATTTCTTTCAAGTGGCATCAATGACTCACTTTTAAATGTACATACTTATTGATTTCAGAGTATAACATAATTAGGTCTCATATTACTCACATAGGCTGTGCATCTCCTGCTGTAAACCTAGATATTATTCAGAAAATCAAAGTAATCTCTTGTGAGTATTAAAATAACAATACATTTGAGAAATGATTGCTACCATTTTTGAAACTGCATTAATGTTCATTATTTATGTAATATACAAGTTTAGAAGGGGTTGATTTTTTTTTTTTTTAACTTCACTGCTTGTATAAAAATCCTTTTGAGACTTCTTGGAATCAAATGAATGCAAGTTTCTTTTTTCTGCATAGAGTGATGAAGAGAAATGTATCACTGTACATTAAAAATACATTGCACATTTTATACATTTACGTATGTGGCGCTCTACATGTTAAAAAAAATACATGAAAAAAAATCTCAGAGCACTTCAGAGAATGCACCCAGAGACAGAGCTATTGTTCAGGAAAAGCCAGATTAAACAAACATGCCTGTAGTCTTCACTTGAAGGCATTTATGGAATTAACATTCTGAGTCTCAGCTGGCACCACGCTCCAAAGCTGGGGGCAGAACAGGCAAAGCTTTTGGCACCTATGAGTTTCCACTGATATTCCTGTTACAAACAAAAGCCCAGGATTTTATACAACTCCGAGTCATTCCTGAACATGTGCATTAATGCAACCAAAAGTTTTAATTAGCATTCATGTCCTTAAAATATGTGTTGCTTTGAACAATGTTGGAACTGCCCTAGTATCACCAGGCAGGTAGTGAGTGACATGACCTTAATACCGAATTGGTCTGACTAGTCTGACTTATTAATATTCAAGGGCAGCTTAGTTCTCCATACAGTGCAATTTTGTAAAGATACCCATGATCAGGGATTTATGGAAACCTAGACTAAATGTGACTAAACAGTGGAACATTTCCGCTTTTATCTGGGATTGCAATGCTCCCGGTCCTTTGGAAGAAAGCCCTAGGATTTGTTCCTTTTTTCATGCAAAGTAACAGGTACAGGGGCCCTTTCTGATCTTCTGCTCTGACTGGTTCACCACTATCTGTCGTAGCACATGCTAACACTAAGTTTCACAATCACTCGAGTTCTTGAGACAGCCCTGTCCCTGGTGTCATAGCTGCTGCAGTACCCAGATATTTCAGGGAAAAACCCAGCGAAGTGCAGAGAAGGAATTCAATCCCTGACATGACTCATTTTCCCAAAAACTAGTCATGTCCACCATCAGGAGATGGTGCTACTCCCAGCTGGTTAGCTGGTAACATATTGTGTCTGTGAAATAAAAACATTTTGCTCCTTCTGGTACAGCCTGAGATCTTTCCTTTGTTGCTGTCTTTACCTAACATGGATCCTAAGTCAACAAAAAATCTAATAGAGACAAGTAGAAAGTACTGGATCTGTAGAGAAAAGAAATCAAAGGAACCAATACAGTCGTGCCTAATTAGTCAGGAGCTAGTGGCATAGACAAGGGCCTGGTGTCATGGAAGATAGCAGAGTAACTAACTCTCAGCCAAGGGTGTAATGCTGTTACACACAGACAAAAAAAGACAGATCTCATTCTGACATACATTAACCAGAACATCCCCTGTAAGACACAGGAAGAAATTGTCTCAGTCTCCTCATTGCTAGCAAGCTCAGCAGTGCTTCTATGTCAGCTCTCAGTGTCATACCTTATGAAAGATGTAGAGAAATTGAGAAGTCTGAAGAAAAGAACAGCAGGAAGAGTAAGATGTTTAGAAAATGGGATATTACAGGAATATCTGAATTAGAGACAAAGCTGTGAGAAACCCTAACTATCACACTTTGGTGTGATAATGAAGAAGCCATTATATATATATATATGTATATGTATAAGAAAAATTATCCATCTCTGGAAACTGGGAACTATGTGGTACCTTCAGTAAGGGTGGGAGGTTTTAAGAATAAATTAGACATAATTGGGAGTGGTCTAGTTATCTCTTAGTCCATCTCAGGGACATGGAGGGACTAGATGACTTCTGTGTTTCAATCAACTTTTTAGACTTCCTCAGTATTGTATCCTTATGTTTGTCCTATTATGTTCTGCTGTGCTGCAGCTCATCCCAGTCAATTGATGTGTCACTTGTCTTGCCATTGTTAGTCCTCAGCTCAGGCTCTTGCCATTCTTCACTTTATCCCTCAGTCACATTGCACTGAGAGTGCTTTCTGGGCTATTACCATGCTGAGGCACTCAACCTTGGAACCAGCAGTACTTCAGTTAAGTAGACATCACACTTTCTAAAAACTCCAGTGCAAGCTGTGGCTTTGTTTATTATATCACAGAGAAATAGACATAGAGGAAACAATTTATGTCTATAGAGTGCCAGAGCAGTGTGAGAACTCTATAAACAACCTTTAATAATAGTGATACACAAGAAAATGTAATACTTATGTTTATTAATCAAGATATCTTTGTGTTGCACTTCAGGAATCCTTAGGTTTATGTACTAACTGTCCTGTATGGACTGCATGGCCATTATAAAGTTCACCAGGAAGAGCTGCTTCTGCCTGAGACTGTTCCAAATTGCCAACAGAATTAAGGTGTGAACTTCCTACCACAGAAAACTACACCTCAGTGCCTTAGCTTGCTCTCCAGCTATGCATCATCACCAAAATCTACAAATAATACTACAGTGTTCACGGAAGACACTTTCCAGAACTTTCAGAATTTTCACATCTCCTCTCTGAACTGCTTCTGTATGATCCAGCTTTTATTTGGAAGTCTCAAAATATGAACCTAGCAATTCATCTAGGTTTCACCACTCCTGACCAGAGTACAAAGAATTACTTCTGCATGACAGACTGCTCTCCAGTTTATAAATCCCATCATGAAGCTTGTCTCACCACAGCAACATGATTTATGTTCAGCTTGTAATCTACGCTAACCTCAAAGCTAACTCTGAAAACCTGATCTTAATTAACTTTCCTTTCCTGTATTTGGCCACCTGGTATACCTGCTTTTTTGTAGCACTTGATTTTTTATCCATTTTTCCCAGGCCATTATCTCCAATTTGTCAAAATAATTTTGATGCTAATCCTCTCTTTCAGCACCATAACAGTCCCTCCAGCTTTGTATCACCGGAAAATATTACATGCATACATTTCCCATAAGATTCACAGAACATCACATTGAACTAGACCAAAAAGGTAGCCAAGATCCCTGCAAAATCCTTTGCATTTTGACAGGAAATCCGTCTCTTGATGGCCTGCATGTGGTCATCTAGATAGTTTTTGTATTGCTGTATAGATTCTTCAACAAACCCTGTTTCCAAGTTGTTTTTATGAAATGTCCTATGAGATGGGGTCAAAATCCTTATCAAGTATTTATTATTCTTCCTAAAGCAACAGGATAAGGAATGGGGGTTTGCCAAATGTGGCTGAATTCTATAAAAAACAGATCCTAGTGGGAAGGAAACAGGTCTGCCAGAAGTCATACCAAATTACAGGAGCCTACATATTTATAGATCCCTACAAAACACGAACCTAAGATTAATCAATGTGAGAAAAAGACATACTGCTTATGTAACTGGGGGTAAGAGAAATACTCTGTCCTACTGCTCAGTCTTCATAGATTTCAGTGAAGCCATAGCACAAGAATATGGGAAAATTGTGATGCTTAAAAATGTTAGAACTATCTGGATTTTCATGTTTTATCTGAACTATAGGTTAGTTTTTATTCCTGTATATTTCTACATTTGATCAGATATTTTAGTGCCAGGATTAGCAAGCATAGAGTGTCTCTTAGAGTTTTAAACAAGATGTTTTAATGAAACCATAACCTGAAATCAGAAAGTATTTTTGGGGAAAAAAAACCAAGCAAACAAACAGTTGCTGTTGGTTAGAACTGTTTCCTTACTGACAATAAAAACAGTCAACATAACTCTGTGATGATGCCGAAATTTAACTTTTGTATGTATTTATTATATCCAGAATACCAAAGAAAACTGAATTTATTCACAGAATGGCTGTCACTGAATTCAGTTTTCTGGTACAATTTCCTTCCCATATAAACTCATAAAAAATACGATGGGTGAAACATTAGGACTGCTTAAACCAGAAGGTGATGTATATACATACAGAAAGAACAGAAAAATTGCAAAATGTTTATGTCTTTTACATTTTTTACTGTGTTAATAAGGAAGCACTGTGATTACCAATCAAAAAAGACTCAGGAGTGCTGCTTGTAAAGTGCACTATTATAAAGATTTATATCTGTATCTGGGGAGTAATATAGAGCATTGATATTTTAAGGAGCTCAGTTCAAAATCTCTTTTTTCAATGAAAACCCATGAGAGTGAAATATATTTTTCCTGGGCAGCAGTGTGAGCATCATTGTTTGTTTATGATATGCTGTAGAAAAAAAATACTTTTACCAAAATTATATATATATCCAAAGTATTTCAGAATTAATTACGAGAAAATATTCCTGCATTTAAATGAAATCTTTTACAACGTGGCACCAGGCAGCTGAAAAAAGTCAGTTCCTGGTACATATTTTTGGTTCATTCTGAGCAAGAAGATACCTGTATCTAGCATGTATTTCATGGACCCAAAGGTAAACCTCAAAATACTTGGAGAAGAAGACTGCTTTAGATATATTTAAAAACACAAATCACCAAATGAAGAGCAAAAAACCACTCCTCCCATCAGAACTAACAGCCTTCACTCACCTTAAGGCACCTTGTTTTGTTGGTTGCATTTTATATGTACAATTGGCTATGTTCTGCCAACCTCCCTCAGGACCACAACTTTCTCTTTTCTGAATCTAGAGCCAGTTCTTAATGGTTACTCACCATAGCACAGAGCTGTTTCAGAACCAAATTCTCAGAATTCTCAGAACCAATGACTAGAACACAATAAAGGGACTTAACAGCAATCTTTTCTAGTAGTTAGTTAACAGATGCCTTCCAACTGTTTGTGCATAATCTAATATAAATTATCACTTTTTTTTTCGTATAAGGAACTGTAAGTTCATGTGCATACTCCTCACAGTACGCTGTACTGTGTCAGTGATGTGTTTATAAAATGTTTGTGTTAAATACTATTGTACTTAGTCTGTTAATATAACAAAAGGGATAGCAGTTTGGTTTTGGTGCCTGGCATGACTGCAACACACTCGTTTCTTAAAGAATCAGAAGATAATTCTCCTTTGAGAATTTTTAAGACTCAAGCAAGCTGTATTTAGAAAACAATTTCATAGATCCTTTTGCATTCTTTCAGTGATATTTTTCCCTTTTTTTTTTTAGACAACAATATGTCTGCTTTCTCTTTGCTTTAGTGCTTGTCAAACCAATTCTAACATTCTATTTGCTTTAGGTCACATTTGATGTGTAATCTGGGTAACACCAGATCAAACCTTTACAAGACTCTTTTGGCACAGATAGGTACCTGTCACACTTTTTAAAAGTACTATTTAGACAATATATAAAGTTTGCTAAGGAAAAAAAAAAAAAAAAAGGTGGTAATAATCTCATTCCTTTCTTTCTTCCTTTTAATAGTTAAAATTCAACCTCTTGGCCAGATTGTAGTCCTTAGGGTATGACATGTATCAAACCCATGTATGTATAAGTGGATTTTTTAGATGTACTGTGAGAAGTAGCAATGCACTGAGATCAGAATCTAAGCAAGTATAAAAATAAGAGGCATAGGAACTAACGGCGTAAATCCAAAGTTTATCATATAATTCCCAGATCCATGTAGCTGGTCCCTAGGAACATAAAAAACCCAACAGTACAAAGGAAAACATTTTCAGATGTACTTCTCTTTTTTCTAAAGATCCTGCTGCAGAGGTTATATCTGGCAGTGGGGAGCTTTTTCTCTTATCTTCAGTTCCCACAAGAACCAAGCTTGAACATCAGAGCTCCCTAAGCCTAATAAATGAGAGTATTCTTGTCTGCTTTATCTTTTTTTTCTTTTTCTTTTTTTTTCTTTTTTCTTTTTTTTTCCCCTGGTCATATGATGAGGAAATAAATACATGATCTTGTTTTTAAAAGAAGCTATTGTGTTAAACAGCAGGTGTGAGCCTGTCCCATCCCTGGGGCTCTCACCTAGACCTGGGGAGCAATGTGCAGTCGCAGGAATGCACAAAGGGTGGCAATTACTCTCCTCAGAGCAATTGTGCCTGGTCCTTGCTCTGGGGCTGGAAGCCAAGTGGCCTTCCCACAGCCCACTGTTAATCCCTCCACACAAGGATAGAGACAAGATGCCTTACATTAACAAAGTCAATCCTGTGCTGATTAGTCCAATAGAATGGGGCACATATCACAATCAATTTCCATAAATATTCGCTTATACCTCTTTTGTCTTCATTTTCCACCAACATTCAAATACTTGACTCCTATTCAGATGAATGCTTCCAGAAAGAGAATTTTAAGCTCACATGCTTGGGTACTTGCATACAGTAAATTTTAAAATGAGTGAGTATGCAATTCATAAGACAGGAAATAGAGTGCCTTTGCTAGTGCCTGGAAGAAGTGCATTTAAATAAACCAGGCAATTACAAACTTATGTCCTTCTCATCCATAGTTCTGCATGTACATTCAGTTTTATTTGGAACAGTAGACTTGCAATTTGCTCTTCCACCATAGCTCAATGGATGTGACATGGAGCAAGAAAGCTGCAAGTACGGTACTGAGTCTCTGTCTCCCCTAGAATAGGAATGTTACTACTCACCTACCTGTACCACATGCTTTGACATTTTTAGATAGAAATATCATGTAAGAGGTATATAATAATACTACTAAATATTGCTTTTTGTGTTCCACAGGGAAAAGATCATGGCACTGTGGAAAAAGGTCATTTATATCCTTCTGCAAATAGGCATAGACTAGGAAGAAAATCAAATAGTCAAAAAGCGAAGTTTTTTCACTGCTAGCAATATTTTCTGGAGGCCAGAGTCCTTCAATGCCCAACCTGAAACATTGAAAGTAGAAGTCTGTCAAATGGATCGAGTCAATTTTTCCAGTTCCTTCTGTGGAAAAGCATTATATTTCTGGCCTTAGTTCCTAAAGTTTAGAAAAGTTAGACAGATGAGATTTGGATACAGGAGGTGAACTTCCAGATGGAAGAAGAGAGGTTTATCAAATGAAAGAGACAAAAGCTAACAGAAAAAAAAGAGAAATAAAACATCTAAAAGATCCAATAGCTTCAACATGGACACATGGGGCCAAATTTGTCCTGAAGGTAGCTCTGCTCTTTTGGTCTGGATGGATTCAGCCTGCTATATGGTTGCCAAGCAATCTCTACTAGCAGGAGAATCACTAGAAATGGAGCATAAACAATGCACTGAGAGGTGGCTCTGAGCTGTGACTGGTTCCACGGACTCTGCAGAAAGGAAACCCACATCAGTGTGTGGCAGTTTTATTTCACACCGAGACAGCCAGCAGATTTTCTTTCCAAGCCACACACAACATCCGTTGCAAGGAGGAAGGACACCTGGGGGTTCTGACCTTAAAATTAGATCTGCTGCACTTGCAAACACCCACCCTCATAGCAAGTCCCTTCTTATTTACCATCCAAATGTTGCTGTAACTCTCAGCTTTGCAGGCTGTTCAAGCCTCAATAGACTGTGAGCAAAATTTGACCCCATGTGAATTTGCAGTAGCTCACACTGCAGAGCCTGATTCCCCTGCCTCCTTCAAAATGTCTCCAAGGACTCAGACACAGCCACCATGCAGATCAATAACTTTACAGTACAAACAGATGGAAACTTTCCCTTTTGGGAACAGGATAAGGCAAAGTCAATTAATTTAGAACAGAGAGATGAGTAATTGAGCCAGGAGTATTTTAACAGGATATACCAGTCCAGCATTTGCATTTTCAAAATTGTATGTATCTCCTGATCCAAAATCTACTGAAGTCAATTTAAAAACTCCCCCAGAGGTTAGGAGCAGTCATTGCCACTTTTCAGATCTTGCTGAATGCCAATTTAAATATACAAAATTTACAAAATTTAAATGTAGGACTTTCCCCACTATGGTTTTTTTCTTTAATATGTAGAATTGCCGTAGCATAGCCCAAACTTCCCAGGTGTACATATTCTGATCTTGGACCATACTGAAAAAAAAAAACAGTCAAGCTTTCTGGGCCAGAGTTTGACTCTTCAGTGACCATTTTGCAAAAGCTAAGAATTGAATCAGCAAATAGGCAGCAATCACCATCAGAATTCAGCATTTCACATCAGTTTCCAGGGTGTCACAGAATTTTACTGTACTAAGAAAATGAAACACTATGTCAGGAATAGTGCGGGGAAAATATACTTTTTGAGGCTCTGCTCTGTGCTGCAGGATACCTGGATTCTGCAGGACATCAGCTTGCCCTAAAGAAGCAGAGATTTTGCTTTGTGTGGCCTCAGCAGCCATGGTGAACACAGCAAGGATGCTCTAGGAAGGAGCCAGAGTTTCTGTGCCAATGTATCAGTTTTGCAGAATTACAGAAAATACTTCGTTTTTAAACAGGGACCATGAAGACTGTGAGAGAGCAGTGCTGTGAAGGAAAGCATAATCTATTCCCTCTCCTTTGACCACGCTGGGTGTGGGAATTCCTGACCTGCTCCAACCTTTGTTTTTTATTTATTTGAAGCTTTTTTCCTTGCTCATCAACATTTTCAGCAGCTGTCTACGATTCCAGCTACAGTTTGATGCTAAATACAGTAAGTATCTGGGAATAGTAAACATTTGCTAGTAAGACAGGAAAAACAAAAAGATTTAGCAAAGAACCCTTAATGAGAACCATGGGACATGTTACAACTCTGCTGAGGATGAATGTGCTTTGCAAAGGCATTTGCATATTGTCACTCCTCCCAGTGTGGCTATTTCCTTAACCTCTTTTTAGATTGCAAATACTATAGGGCTGTGCAAAATTTCATTGAGGCTCATCCCAAATTGAGGATAAAATGATCAATGACTAAAACATGACTCAGGCAGAGGAGACTTAGGGCCTAATTTTCTTCTAACTTTTAGTAAATTTATGCCTGTGTAACAATTCTACTGGCTTCTGTGGTGGTGTTTGATGTACTAATATAAGTGAAAACAGAAGAAGGCTCTAACAGCTTCAGACTCATCCCCTTGAAGAAGTCAAGCAGCTTGTGCTTATATAGTCAATAGACGAATTTGATCCATACGTTTGCTAATAAGCTATACAAACCTATATAAACTACATGCTTCTATAACCTTTATGCAAAGCACTTCAAAGCCACTTAGCTATGATTCAATTGTTTTCTATGTTGTTAGTGGAATGAAGGGGACCAGAACTTGCAGTGATAAAGATGTATTTATGTTCAATATGCTTAATAACCACTAAAACACACCTCAGTCCCTCCCGTTTGTGACACATAAACCACACAAGTATGAAAGGAGGACTATGGCCTTTGCAAAAACAGAGGAATATCAGAAGGTAGTACATACAAGTAGTGACATCACATGCTCTGCTAATGCCATTTACATAATTTACTTGGCAAGAGATATTAGGGTCCCACAAACAAAAGATAATTTGTATTTGAGGGCACTGGATGAAAAACTTTTAAGTGGTACCATGTTATGTATGAGTGGAAAGTTATGACTCCCCATTAAGCAGTCACTGATAACAGGCTTTGTAGGGTTTTTTGAAAAAACTGCTTAGGAAGCCAAATTTAGTTTTTCTAGAGTGAATGAGGAGAGAAAGACTTTAAAGGCTGAGTCAGGGCAGGTAGGTTTAAACCTTGCAGGGCTCTGAGGTATTCCTAGGAGACATTGGCAACAGGAAGAGCCAGGAAGGCTAGGGCTGGGCTCTCTAAAGTCAGAGTTTCTGGAAACTGCTGCACTACCTAACATTTAAGGGTTAACTAGAATGAGGTTACATGTAGATGTCTTTACTTAAATCCATGAGCAGTACAATGTGTACTAGGTACATTCCTAGCTCCAGGGATGTCCAGAGGAAAACTGCTATGGGTTTCAGAAAGTCATTTATTTCCTGCTATAAATCCACGCTTTACTGCTAAATATACCTTAAAATGTAAAAATGCTGCTCCTTACCACATCCTCTGACACATTAGCAGAAGAAATCTACTCTTGTTCCTTTGTTTTGAAGAGATCCTGGAAGCTTAATCCAATTTCACAAGTTTTCTGATTATTGGTTGAGACTTAGCTTTTTGGCTCTGGGACTGGTGACATTCTTCCATACCTCTTAAAAAGTCATTTTCCTGTTGAATACAATGCAACAAGTTGTCATTGCTAAAAACTACCTCAAATTCCATCAGAAGTGGGGATTTTTCTCCATACATTTTTGAGTAACCTGGGAATAGGTAACTGAGAAAACATATCTCTTAGTATACCTATAATGGAATTAGTGTAATGCACTGAGTTAAACTGAACAGCAATCTTTGTCATTTTCTGCACACAACTACATTCTCAGAATTCTTTTATTGGAAAGTCCTTTCATCAATTCTCCTAATTCTAAGTATCTGGTTTGGGATCCTCCCACTCCCAGATACATAGTTTGGTTGAAATGTGGCTGCTGCATTTAGTGTTAAAGCTCCTTGCAGTCTGGCTTGTGGTGTGTCTCCTTGAGTAGGTAAACATGACAAAACAAAAGCGTCTGGAAATGCAAACAGTCCCTGAATTATTATGCCTATTACTTTTTATTAGTAGTAAAACCAAAAAGAAGCAAGGAACAGTGGTATTTATGCAGAGAAGTTAGAACATAAATAATAAAAAAAAAAATGTTAAAACTATAAAACTACTTATGCCATAGTAATTTAATCCTAATAAAAAGTAGGTTTAGGTCTGGCCTCCATGACAGAAAATGCGGTGCAGCTTTGCTTTCATCCAATATTTATACTCCAAAACATTTTGGTTTAGGAAATAAACTAGTGATAAAAAACCACAGTCTCAGAATATTGGGCTTTGACTAGTCCCCTGCTGCACTTTATATTATGTTTCAGTAAAATACAGTACATCTTGCTGTTTTATTTCATTGTTTGTGGCCCATGCAAAATCCTATTGTCCAGCTGCCCAACGTAAATGAACAACAGATCAGAACAGCCAGAGAAGCACAGTGACTGATTAAACTAGGTCAGAATTTTCGCCTGCACCGTTAGAAATATGACTTTATTCAGATTTTCGGTACGTGTTTACATCACCTTCAATGGCACTGAGGAAGCCTGCTGATGGAGCTTTTCAATTTTAAGTGCTACAGACAAGCAAATCGTGCCAGCTCTCCTTAGCACATATTATCAAGTTGTGTGGTTCTGTTTTGGGGTTTTTGTTTGTTTTTTTTTTAATTATTCCAATTTAGCAGGGTGATCCTGCATAGGATTAAGCAGCATGTAAGTGAGCAAGAAGAAGAGCTACAGTTCAGAGCAAACATTTGAACTAGATGAGCTTGCCTGGATACTGACTGCCACCTCCAAGCACCCCCACTGCACCTTAGGGGCACCCCAAAACAGAGATCCCTCCCAGCAGATACCCAAGAGCCACATGGGTGTCTGATCTTCATCTATACTGCAGAATTTTGCTGTCAGGCTCAGCTTGAGTCCTCCTTGCCTGCCTCAGCAAACGGGAGGTGGAAGAGGTCAGAAACTGGAGAAGCAACTCCAGGAGGTACAGGGAGGTGACTGTGCAGATAGATGCTGTTTCCCCTGCACTCCCTTGGGGTGCAGAAGTGCAGAGGCCAAAAGACTGAATGCTTTTGGACTAAGTTTCCAAGGCTTGTTTTACTGCAGGAGGGAAGGAACCAGCTGCCTCACTCAGTGAGGCAGTGTAAGAAGTCACAGCAAGTGGACTCCTAGTCTTTTTACAGAATATTTTTGTGAAGAGCCAGAATTTAGACCCACACCTGAACCGTGCTGTCGTATTAAACATTTAAAGAAATGATTTCACAATCTGAAGAACCGATGAAGCCCATTTTTACACCACTCTGTGTTTTCCACAACTCAAAACTTCTCGCAGCATCAGAATAATCTTAGATTCTCTTATGTTCTCTATCAGGGAAGAGGCAGCACTTGCTCTGGTTCTGGCTATATATCCATCTGCTGACAAATGGAATAATGGCTAAGTTTTACCTACTTTCACTTTCAGCTCAGAGCAATCATTCTGCTGAGGTCTCTCTCTGGTACCTAGAGAGATTTTCATGAAACTTTAGAAATGAAATCATATTTCAGTTCTCTCCTTCTATTGAATTTGTTTGAAACTAGCAGCAAGCTTATAGGTCATTAGGAGGCTACTGATACACAGACAGGGCAATTTCATTATTCTATTAGCTGGAACCCTGTAATCAAGCCCTCTGCACAATCATGACCCTTGTTTACAGATCACAAGACTTCAGAAAATAATAGACTGTAGGTTCTTTCCAGTTGCAACATGGGATGCAAACAAAGAAAGATTACAGTGAAAAAAATACTAAAGGGAACAGCTAAAACGACAAAATATTTCGGGTCTTATAGCACTGGCTTTAGAAAATACATGAATCACTTTTAAAAAAATTCTTTCAAAATACAGTGAAGTTGGTTTGGCTTGATCAGTAAAGTATGAGGGAAGTTTAAAAGGAGAAAAAAAATCTATAATATCCAAAACAGAGAAATCAAGAAAAAGGGAAAATGGGATAAACTCTGTCAAGTTTCATAAAGTCGTATTTCTGAACAAAGTTTCTAAAACTGCAGGTAACTTATTCCAGATATCAGGCAATCAAAAATCTCAACTATGATGGATTTTTTAAAAGTTTTCCAGAGAAGGCTTCAGAGAACTACAGCTTCGTAAGTCTGACATCTTTAGGGTCAGAGCTGGTACAACCAATAATAAGGAATATGGGCAGCAGAGTTTTAAACATGATATAGTGGGATAGCTTCTGCAAAAGGAAATCATACCTCACAAATTCATTAAAATATAAAAGTGTTAACAATAACAGTGATCTGGATGAGAATTTTTTCATTAAAAGAAAAAGGTTTGACAAGATCCTTCACGAAAAGGCATTGAATTGATGTGGAATAAGATTTAAAGTTCCCTGATGACTTATTAATTGGTTAAAAGACAGGAAACAAAAGGTTAAAATAGAGTTTTCCTGCTAGAGGAAAGTTATGAGCTCTGCAGGGAACTGTGCACAAGCCTGTGTGCTTCGACATGTTATAAATAATGTGGAATAGGAAGGGAATGGTGAGGATGAAAAATTTTGCTGATGGCACAAAGTTTTTCAGGAACCTCAGAACTAAAAATGACCACAGAGTTGCAGAAGAATCTTACAGTATTGAGGAAGTGTAGAGTGTAGCAACAACAAAATTGAGCACTGATCCATGCAAAGTCAGGAAGCAGAAAAATCCACAGAAGCATAGGCTCTTCACTAGGACTGAGACTGGAAAAGGTTTCCTAGAGCCATTTTGAATAATACTTTTAAAATGTCTGTTCAACATTAGGGAACACTCAAAAAGCTCAGTAAAATATTAGAAATTATTTGGAAAGAAAAAGAAGAAAATGGGAACATTATTTCACCATGGCCTGCTTCACCTCTAACTTTGAATGCTGCACCTATTGAATATTTTAATCAGGTACCTTGAAAAGGTTACAAGAGATTCATAAAAGGCATTGTGGATACTGACAAAGACAAACAGAGGTGTGGATTGAGTGCCATATGAGGAGCAATTAGATTAAGTACAAGATTTCAGCTTGGAAAATGAAAAGACTGAGAGGAAAAGCACTAGACAATTATGAGCAGCGTGGGAAAGGTGAATAGGGAAAGGTCATTCACTATTTTTCATAATTTCTGAACTAATAGACACTGAATTTCTCTGTCAAGGACAGGATGAAAACCACAAATGGGGAGGTACTTTCCCATGCTTAATTACACTGTAGAATGTAATGAGGAAAACATAAATATTTTGAAAAACAAACAATCAAACAAACCTGGAAAATAAATCAAAGAGAAGTCTATCATGAAGATGCGAACTTTTTCTCAAAAGTTCCCTAAACCTGAAATGGAGTTTACATTCTCTACTTTCCTTCATAACACTTCCATTCCTGACTATAATCAGAGATGGGACAGTGACCTATATGTATTATAATTTTTATGCTAAACACCAGAAAGCAAAAATTCACCACAAAAAAAACCACTCCAGGACCCCTGAGACTCTCAAGACATCCTCTTATTTTCTCATTTCCAGCAGACTGCCCCACAGCATCATTTTTTCCTCTACCCTTTTCTTCCAGAGAGCATTTTTCAACTGGATGGAGACCACCGTGCATGCTGGCTGGCATGATCTCTTGACACCTTTAGCTGACACTCACCAAAAAAATCAAAAGTTGTTTGGAGGGAACAGATAGATAGATTGAGGATCAGGTTAAGAAGTAACCAACAGCCTTACAAATCCAGTCTAAATAGATGCTGGATCTTCAGAAAGAAAATGATCTTACATTTCTGCATGTCTTTAAAGAGCAGAGTGTAAGCCACCTCATTTAAATATCTGATCCTGAGCAGAAAACTCCTCCTTGTTTACAAGAATCATGCTAAAGCCTTTGTTCCACAAACTGCTTTGCCCTCATTCATTTCAGTTCACTACCTCATACAGTATGAGCAGTATGAGGCTTTTGGTCATCATCCATGTAACTTGGTCAGGCAGCATATAACATGAGCACCTGTCAACTATTTAATCTATCTCAAACCTCTTAAAAATACAAATTATTCCTTTCCCCAATAGATGTGATAATAGCAACAATGAATAATACCGTCATGCAGAACTTGGTGTTTCTAAAGCAAATTCTTTAAGGATATAAGAATGTAAGAAAAGATGCATCAGATTCCACCAGTGGCTCCTATGCTGTTCTGCAGACCTGTAGGTAACATGCAGAAAACTGCATCAGAAGCATTGCTGACAGACAGCACCAAGCCCATTAGCTATTATTTCAGGCCTACAATGTATCAGGGATGGAAAACTAAAAAAAAAGTGTGTAAGATCTGCAATTGAGCCTTCCTTTTTGAGATGCCACTGCTATTCTGCTTCTTTCATTGTGCTGAAGCTACACACAGTGTCATTGTCATGACTTGGTGGAAATTTTCAAGTAATCCTATTCCACTTTTTATTTCTTAGGGCTCCTGGTGTTATTCTCTAACCATGTAGGTATCCTGGTTTCCAGTTTTCAGATGCACAAAATGGTAGCAGTTAATAACCCATACTTGATTTTTTAGTGCTGCTCTGTAATTTCACAGTGCTAAACAGAGATGAGCCTGACTACAGTCTCCATAAGTTGAGACTCTTTAGTATTTTAGTTGTGGTTTTCCACCGATCTATTGGATAATGGAGTCACCAGTGATGCATCTACAAACTTATTTTAAAGCTTGAGTAGCCTAAATTCCTGTCAACTATCCTATATCCAGCATCAGTCATTTATGGTCTATGTTTAATAGATCTGGTATGCAGTCACTTTTCTCTAGTAGAATATCTCAAGGAAGCAGTAAAACTAAAAATAACATCTGAGGACAAGTACAGGCATTTTTCCATATATACAAATTAATATAAACATATTAACGCCAATAAAAACAATGGCATTTTCCCCTGTGCCACCTGTACATTTTTTTTGCCTTTTGACAGACTATAATTTTGGCATAGGTAGAATTTTTATAACTTTATCAATTTAATATAAGGCCATAACGCAAAGTCATATTTAAGGTCCGTCTTGCCCAACGTTCAGTCTCCAGCAGTGACTAGCATCATATTAGGAAATATTAAATGTTAAAGGAAAGCAAATGAGAGATGGCATTAGCTGACTTACTCCCTGCTACACCTTGCTGACTTCTATCAGAAGCTTTTTTAAGGGCTTCTTCAACCAGAAGTTGCAAGTGATGACTGCTTGATAGTACATTCCCTTTTTTCTAACCCATTTACACTTTTGACTTTCATGGCCTACTGTAGCACGGACATGAACCCCATGTAAAATTCTCTAGTCATCCTCTGAGATTTTTCCAGTCTCTCAATGATATCCATGTATTCTTTCTAATACATATTTCTGAAATAATTTAGGAATCATCTTCTTTAATTTTTAAAAAAGCCTACATCTATTGTTGAGAATTCTTCTTTGAAGTGGGCACTGGGGCTATTTCTAGCAGCTTCCTCTTCCCTGTCCCCATCCCCATTGCTTTCTGAAGCAGCATTTTACATTCTATGCCACATCCAGCACCTCACAGCACCAATCACCTCCCATGAGCTTCTCTTAGATTATTAGGACTGGGTGGCTTACCATGCTCGACAAGTCTAAATAGCTTTGTCAAGGGTTAATTTTAGGATTTCCCATAACATCTCTAAAAGCATCTTGTCCCAGATTGCAGGCACAATCTGGTTTCTTAACAGAGAGACTGAGTGCCTTGAGAACTGAAATGGAGTCTTCAGATTTAGTCAAGTCTAAAACTCTTCACCATTTCCACATTCTTTTTTATATTCTCTGTTAAACAAATGCTTTTCTGCTACATTTTTAATTGCAGTGCAGAAATCCTCATATTTCTGCAGTACTGTTTCATAGCTTAGTCTCCTCTGCCTGAGCTAGCAGCGTACAGACAATATCAAGTACGTCAGAATGAGTGACTGCTGGAATAAGGCTGTTTCCAGACTGCCTCCTTTCCTGCTGGTCCCAATTGTTCACAGCCACAGACTGAAGAACTGTTTAAACCTTCCATAGTTATCCTCCACTTCTGAAAAGAGTTTAAACTTTAATGGGGTTTTAATTGTCCCATTCTTCCTCTCTGGCTGCTTGATCAAATTGCTTAATTCTAGGTATGAGAGTATTTCAAGACTAACAAAAACCTGCTGTATTCTGCTTCAGAGTTTTAAGGGATCAGCAATACATAACATAAGCTGCTTTTAAAATTAAAAGTTCTGTTCCAAGTGGCTTGTGACAGGCTCTCCTCAAAGTAGAGTACCATCACCTTTGGAAAGAGCTTCCTTGCCTGGAGCATCTCCCACAGGCTCCTAAATACAGAGATAATATGTGTCCATTTTCTTTTCACGGAGAGCACAACTAGAAAATCACTTGTATTCTTTCTTCCTCTGACTGCCTACACTGAGTCCAAAAGAGAAAATATACATGGGTGCTGATCTTGAGCTGCCAGAATATAGGGCATGTGTCTAGATTTACTGACAATCTTATCACTGCTAACATACACATTCCCACGGGTGCACGCATATATGTTTTTTCCATATGCAAGCTACTGTGGGGAGCTGGATTAAGAAGTGGGTTTAAAGTGCCCATACACTGATCTCTATAAGTGCCTGCACTCTTAATAAGAAACACGCACCACTTCTAGATCAAATACAACAGTGGATGTTCTTGAACAAGTGGGAATGACTACAAGACATGAAATAACCATTAAAATCTGAATATGATTTTGCAGGCTTTCTTGACTGCTGTTATAAATATGAAATAGGCTCTAGGACTCCACAATTTAGACTAAAATTAAATGTTTTAACAGCTGTTTCACCAGAGAAAATCCATGGAGAATGGCATGCCTATACTGTTCCCACTTTTCACGGGTGGTCTCTCATATGTAATAAGCACTGACCTGTCCCCTTTTTAGTTTGAAAATCAAACAGGAATGTTAGGTGACTTTCCATGAGTATGTTGCCATGGGGTCCAACATCCAGTTGGTAAAAGCAAGAATCTTTCTCCCAGACATTTTGGACGCTGAAGTTTTTCATCTCAGGCCAACGGGTCTCTAGAAGACATCAACTTCTGTCAACATTACTTGAACTCAGATTCTTATATATACACTGCTCTGTGCCTGAAGGAAGAAATTCTGTAAAATTAAGCAATTACAAATCAGATTTTATGAGCAGGTTCATTGCTAGGAATCAAAGGCCTTACACCTAGGAATGAAATTACTTTGGGTTCTCCTTCCTGGACCATTCTCTTGTCCACTGATAGAGGCAAGCAGCATGAGATTCACAGGGAACATAGCCTCAGAGGCCTGGAAAATAAACTCTCACTGTAATTCATTACTTAGTTTAAAGTTATCCTAATGGATGCAAATTCAGTGACCTTTTCTTCTGTGTGAGGATGACTGTGGTCTTGGATCAAAGATAAAGCCTTTGCAAAAATACAACGGCTAGGCTCTAACATTGCTTGTTAGCATGTGGTGCCATGAGTAGATTTAAGGCAAATGAAGCTCTATAAACAAAATAAAAAGATTGCACTTCAGCAGAAATATGTAAAAAAGATACTGGGTAGAAACACTTCAGAGAAGCAGCCTGCTTAGTTGTAAAATGAGTTTAAATTAGGCTTTAAAAAGGATTGCTAAATCTTGACACATATATGAGCAGCTTATTATCATGCAATTGTGCAGTAGTTGCTTGATCTTGTTACTGATGTGCCACATATGAATAAGTGATTAATTACCACAAAGGCTAAAACAGAGCAGAGTGAGAGTACTGTAGCTCACCCTGAAAGAGGGGCTTAAACACGTTTATTGCCCTTTAAGTGCATTTCATTAAGGCCAATTAAGGACTTTCATGTCTTATTAGAAAAATGAAGTAGATTTATGAGGTTTTCGTAGGCTGTAAATGCTGGGGCTAGCAGATACAAAACTGTGCAGAAGTATAGTAGTTAGAGGCTACAAAAATAATGTAAAGATTCACAAAGGAATAATATCACTGAGGAACTAGATCACATGAAGGTGATCTCTGCACAGAGGGGAGGAGAGGGGGGAACAAAACCAATGTTAAGATTCGAAACATTTCCTCCCTGTTTTTTTATAGACAATTTTGCTATCGATCTCTCTTTGGGGCCTCATTTTCCTCTGCACAGCAAAAAATTCAGGATGGCACGAAGTGCTGCCATTCAAGTTAGGAAGAATTTGCTCTCAGTGGGCACACCTTATTGCATACCTGTGAATAAACATGCAAAGAAGAAGGGAGCAGATTTGTTGACCACCGCATAGCACAACTCCCAGCAGGTCTACATACCTTAATAACATTTAATGTTGCTAATATTCAGTCAGGGTTCCTTTATGGGTGTAAGTTTAGGCACTGACTCAGAGAAAGATATAAATGTATGTGCTAGTTAAAGTAGACTGGAGGATGTGCTTAAGTTTTTTGCTGAATAGGAGTGAGTATAAGTGTGTGCTTAGCTTTAAGTGTATGCTTCAGCACTTTGTTGTATAAAGGACTACAGAAGTGAAAGCACTGACCTACTCGTCTATGCTTCTTACTTAGAGACACAATTCTGCATATCCTACATTAAGCAAGAGGTTTCTGGCTTCTCAAGGTTACTCCCTTATTCCTTTTAAGTAAGAATTAAGTGAAATAAAATATTTTAAAAATCAGAAAAACAATGACTAGAGATGAAACGTTTCTATTTGAATAATCCATGTGTATTCAAACTCACAGGGCTCAAGAAATGAAACAGGAATCCTGACCTTTTCTTAAATGATCTTTTTCTTAAGGTAGTAAGAAGAAAAAGAAAGTAATGGAGTAAAAGCCTCAGCAGTGTGCTCCTAGGACAAAGGCGAACTTTGACTTGGCATAGTCCTGGAGCTTGGCATCCCTGCCTTGATCCTATTTTAGTGTAATTTGGTCTATAGAATTTCCTCGCGTGCTTTATTTTGAAAGAAAACTTTCATGGGAGGCTATAGAGTATGTATCATTATCCTTAGGGATTGTGTCTGTTTCAGAATCATCTAAGTTTCTAGGTCTCACACATACGGTATCTGGGCAGCTTTTTTACATCTTATATGTATTTATGAGTTTTTAAAAATATGCATTATTTACTCAGTGGACTGGAATAGCACTGTCATGTGGGGAAATATGTATTTATAAATGTTTTTAAAATGCACGTTATTTACCCCACAGACCAAACAGTTCCAGTCTACCATGTATAGTCTTAGCCACCTAATTAGAAATCTTGTGAAACTTCTTTGAAAAGCACTTGCAGTATATACACAACATCAACTTCTGGAGCTTTATTATCCCAGCTCTTTTTTTTTTTTTTCTTTTCCAAAATACCCAAAGCATTTAGACATATTATGGTCTAATCACTTGCCAAAACTTAATCTTAAATAAAAGCTTTATAGGAGTTCTCCAAGCATTAAAAAGCATCAAAAACAGCAAATCAGCTATATTATGGGGGAAGGGGTGTGATGTTTTTTGCTGCACTGATAAAATTTTAAAACAAACAAACCGATATTTTTTAATTTGGTGGAAAAGAATTAATTCCCACACTGAGATTTGTTTGTGCCAAACCTTAGCTGCTCCTTTTAATGAGGTTTTAAATATTTTTTTTTCTGCCAACTGATTCTTAAAGGGGTTTGTATCAAAAAAATGACTACAGCTGCAGCATCACCCAGTTTTTCAGGGCAGAGGGGCACTTCTAGCCATTTGGTCACAACCTTCTTTAACATGAACATAGGCTCCCCATGACCAGTGCAGCCAGCACTATTGTGTACATCCTCAGATGCCAGTTATTTGCAAACTACAGACATAAAATGCCTTAAGAATAGATTTAAAGGCTATCACTAGGTTAGAAGCTTTGAATGAAAACCCTTAGCAATCCAAGCTGCACTAGCAGCTTATGACTAGTTAGTTTTTATGCAGTGTGAGTGTCGAAGTGGGAAATGCTTCTGCTCACCTGTGCATAATGCTTCCAGAATTTGTACTTGCTTTCAAATATAAAAGTAGAATCCAAACTAGATCTACAAAATTAGATTTTTTTCCAAATTTTATGCATTACTTCATATTCTAACTAAAAGCAAATTACACATTAGAAATTACCAACAGGTTCTTGTGATGAGGCTTATTAAAACAAATTGATAATTTTGGGAGGCTTAAATTTTTCTGTTTCCTCATGACAGCAAAAATGTATTCTATAAACAAAGAGAACTGGCTTTAATCATATTAAAATTGGTACTAACCAGAAAATAAATTAATAGGGTTCTTGTTCACTGGGACCGACTCATGAGACATGCAGCGATATTTCTGAAGTTTCTAGAAGATCTTAATTCTTAAAAAATTGGGAAAGGCATTGTTCAATAGTATTCTGAGTATGCAACTCCTGTTTAAATTATCTTCTGATGTCTTACTGAAAGCTGGCATTGTTGCTTGGCAAAATACCACAGTAAAGTTCTCTGGTCCAAATTAAATTTGATAAATTGTCAAAAAGCCACTTTTCTTTTGCCTCTGGTCAGGAAGAATAACATGGACACTGGCCTTTCTCAGAGTGTTCCGTCTCCAAACAGAAATATTTTTGAAAGTAATTTGCAGGGGAAAAGTTGGAGACGGACAGAATATGTAGTAGTTCTGGATGTGATGGAATTGTCTGTGTAGGTGACACAATGCTGGTGGCAGGCTTTGATAGATGGTGTGACAACCTCTCCTGGTGCAGTGAGCATGAGATACCCTGGGGCATCACTCACAGCTGCTGTATGTTGCATCCCTCCTGGACTTCTGCACTTCCAGCTGTGTGAAATATGAGGGGGTACGAGGCACTTAAAGTATGAGCTAATATGAGAGGGAAAAGAAACTCGGGCAGTGCAGTATTATCTGCATTCCCAAACACCAGTAAAGCCATGCTGCTCGGTGTTCAGTAGCATGAGAAGATAAGAAATGCCCCATTGGGCCAAGACACTGGTTCCTCTAGCCCAGTATTCTCTCCCCAGTAGTCTCACTAGGAGATATGATGTACAAAAAGCATACATATAAATACATAATATACAAAAAGAACCTTCATATTGTCCATTACCCTCAGATTGGCTTAGTATTCACAACTGTCATACATCTTTCTTTTACCTATTACAGACTTGATTATCAGCAAACTGATAAACTATCCATTTCTCTATTTTCTTACTACTAATACTTTCTTTTAGAACAATTCTGACACAACATCTGTGAACACAGCTTCACAGTGCAAGAAGGGTTCAAAACAACTTTCACATCAAGGTCTTTCAGCCAACTTTTCCTGGATTTCTCAACATATGCACACATACACACAGACATTTGGAGCTATACCAATCCCTAGATAAGGTAGAGGGGATTCTAGAGGAAAGAAATGACATTTGAAAATTAGGCATCAGGTGAGTCTCAGCTTGGTGAGAGCCTGATCACAGTATCAGAAATGTAGAAGTAGACTGATGCAGCAAGAAAGAACTGTATCCAGAGGCAGGTGGGGTCTGGTCAGATGGTATTCTTTAAGTCCAAGGGAAGAAAGCTGGGAGAACACATATTAAAAACTAAGGCTTGTTGTCAAGAGATATAAAAACTGTACATTAAAATTGTATAAGACATATTACCCTTTTAGGAGCACACTAGCAGTGTTTCTGTTGTCCTGGAAATCTCCCTGTTTAAATGACCTGGTAAATTTTTTGCATGTCAAAACTAAATACACCAAAGGAGAGACAATCACCATATTTCTCAGCTGTGATGCTTACAATCGATTAAAAATCAGCCAGAACCCAAAGAGGATCCTGTGGGCATGTGGACTAGTACAAACCAGAGATGGCATTCTGAGGCCTTTGCTGGGGCTGGGAGGGCGGGGGCTCCTCCTCATAAAAGAGATACAAAGGTGTTGTCACATTCAACTTGAGTATTTTCCTGGCTGAGAGAAGATGGTTGGGTTTCTGTGGCTCAAATTCACCAGGTTCTAAACTGAAGCAGAAAACATGCCATGCTGATGGAGGAGAGAACCCCTTTTCAGCCATCAGACTGCTCCGCACAAGCACACACGTATCGGGTGGAGTGTGCATGAGAGAAACACATTCCTCATAATCAACGGTAATTCAAAAGGCAAACAGAGACCAGAAGAGCATGCTATCCAGCAGAAGACTAATCCTAAACCCAACTCCACAGACGGTTACACAGCCTGCTGCAATGCCAGGGCAGATGCCAGGGAAGAGACCAGCCACAAACCGAACAGATATACAATCCAGAGCTTGGCATCTGGGTTCTTCAGCTGCCAGCCTTGCCTCATGAGTAGCCACAATGGTTGGCTCTTGTGCAGAAAACAACAGAGGAAGAGGCTAAAGAGGTCTATGTGCCACACTGCCAGAACTGGGAACAAGCAGTGCCAAGTGAGTATTGCAGTTTCATGCACGTGCCAATGTGCTTTGGAACAGCTTTAACATTTTCAAAAGTAACAACAGAATTCCTGCATAAAGGGAGACAAGCTCTAACATCAAGGACAGTTTCCCTTCCTTTTTTAGTATTTTTGTGTGCAGAAGGTTCTTTTTTACTTGATTTTCTTTGCCTCACTTTAGACAGCTGTGACACAGGAAAGGCCTTCGTGCCTTACGCTCCATACTGATAAAATATTTTAATCCACAGGAATATGTGCACAAATCAGTTAATTTCATAACCAGATTACAAAGCCCCAGCCGGTAAGACTCTCTTTTACGTGAGCAATTACTCCAAAAAGTAGCTGCATGAAACTCTGTGTCACTGCATGCTGAGGAGCAGCACAGCCCTCTAAGGTTAAAAGTCCTGTTCTGCCCTACATACCTGTATTGACACTTTAAGTAAAAGGAAATGTTTTATATAAATCTCTACTTGCATGTTTATTTTGGTTTGGGAGTCTTCAGGTTATTAATTTGCCAAATGATCATTTCTAAAAGTGTATATTTGTACTCATGCATATGTACTTTTCCACATTTGCAGTCCAGCAGAGTTGTTTAATTCAGATGTTATTTCCTGAAAATGCCTGAGTAAGTGCATTACTTTGGGAAGCCTTTGTCTCGCATCAGGATAGTGGGTTCTATTGTTTGTGTGTGAGAAAACAGCCAAAAGGATTTGGGATGAGCAAGAAGCCTGCAAATGGGCTGGTGGAGCCAATTATCCACTGAAGTTTGCTTTTAGGTTCTGAACTGCCTTCTAAGATCGGAGCCCTCACTCAGTTATGGGGGCAGTAATGCTGATTATGGACTGAAAGTGATTATTCTGAGACCTAAAAATAACAAAGAAAGGTATTCCAAATCCTGCTTCATTGCTTTGGTGCTACTGTGGTAGGATTTAATGATGAAACAGAAAGACTGCATCAGGGATTGTGATGGGGACTTTTTTGGTATGACTAAAAAGTTAGGCAGAATAAAATGCTGGTAAGGTAACAAATGGATGAAACCCTTCTTTTGTCAAGTCATGCTACCAAGATAGGAATCAGCCTTTCTCCTGGGAGCTTCTGAAAGATACAGCTTATGGATACCTATAGGTTATAGATACTTATAAATCACATCTACTAAGGGTGTCTACACTACCTCCCTCCCCAGACTTTCATTGATCTGCTTTAACAGCATTTTGTCTTTGCCAGTTTCAGGCTCTTCTCTTCCTCTCCTCTTAGCTCATTCCCTCACCTCCTACATATATCAAAGCACTCTACCAAATCACAGCAATGCAACTAATTTTCTGGGTGTGTTTTAACCATGTTTCATTAATTGTACCTGCAGCTTTACAAGTGCAAATAAACATAATATAACCTTCAAGCAATTGCATGTCATTGGTACTGTTTTCAATTGCTCAAAACTGTCCCCTTTTCACACTATGCCACTGCTGTAAGTTCCACATCTCTCAAAGAGTTAAGAATATCAATCTCTGTTTTGAATGGAAATAGAATAATTCAGTCTTGGACATATTCTGAAAATCTTACCTCTGACTAACTTTATATAATTCATAATAAATTTGAGCAAATAGAAAGTGTGAAGGATTTTACAAATTTGACACAAAATATTGAAAAGAATATGATGCATATACTGGTTAACTTACAATATGTATAACATCCTTCATCTGTACAAGATATAAAATGCTTGCCATTTGTTTGCCATCCCTGAACACAGTAATTTTTCATTGCCCACTTTTCTATAGCTGTTCTTGTTTTGTTATTTTTCCTTCCATACATTTTGTCTAATACAGGAAAGAGCAGGTGCCCTCCATTAGTGGAAGAATTTGATTTACCAGTTTTTAGTACCATACTTAGAAGTAGCTAAGGGGAATTAATGTAAAACCTAAAATTAAATTATTAGATGTATTTCTGTATCAGTTCTCACCTCTTCTTCTGCTTGCTGTAAGGCTGAATTTAGCTCTGTGATGAGTAAAGCCCTGATCCTGCTGTCACTCATATCACAGATAGCAGTGCCGGTACTAGCAAGATCAAGTTCTGATCTGGTTTTGAAATTAAAAAATCTGTGGATTTCTATTTATATGTATGGGGTTGACTTGTCCAGCTCTGGAAACCACTTGCATGGAATGCATCAGACTAATAGTCTTCTGCTTTTGTTGGTTTATTTCACTCCTCACCCTCTGATACATCAGGTAAAGGTCACCATCACTGTTAAGGGTGGAAGTGGAGTGTTGCTCTAATATTGTTTAATCAAATGTTTCTAAAAACCTAGGTTCAGTGACCTCAGCTGGTATAAATCACTATAACTCATTTTATCAGAGGGCACAATGCCATATGACAACAGCTGATGTTCTGACCCCCATTTTCTAAACATGAGTAGCCAGCTCCAGTGCTGCTGCAAGCATGGCCCACAGTGCTTTCTTGTTCATTACATGCATAAGTGGGAAAAGTGGGGCTGGTCAGAAGGATCAACTTTACATCATTATTGACACACAGGACAGTTTTGACTATCCAAAAGTGCCTCACAAGTGTGAAAACCTTATCACTGAGATAGCTTATCAATATCTCTTTTTTATACATTCATTGCTAGTCAATGGCAAAGTATGTATTAATAGAGACCTTTACTATAGTCATCAGTAATATGTTCAACATAAGATACTAAGCTATGAAAATCGTATCAGATAGGTTTGTCTTTGTAGCTCCTGAGCCAAGGAATGCCCAATAAATTCAGAATGCCCAGAATACACAGAATGCCCAATAAATTCAGTAAGCACAGAAAGTGCAGAGAATAATTTTGAACGAGTAAATGTGCGCTAATTTTACAAAATACTCGTAGAAACCATGAGTAACTTAATCTGGAGAGGCTCTTGTTTCCACTCCTACCTGAAAAAACTGTCAGGAGATTCACATTTAGTGAGCCACTGGATTCACATCTAAAATACATTAAATAAAGCAGAAGTATCCTAAAAAGCAGAACTGTCAGACATACTCAATTCTGAATTCTATTCACCTGATGAATTTAGTTGTCTACTTTTAGTACCTCCCTGTGCAAAATCAAAGCCTAAATATTTAGCTGTGTTACTTTCCATGGCACATATGATTCCTCTCTTTTCAACTGTCTAGCCATAAGTATATTTTCTTTCCCTTTTCAGAGTCAACAATATACATATTTACTGTATATTTCACCTCATAGTTTCAGCACCTGTATAGTCCCTCCATATTGAATCGAATTCTTTCATATATATTTCTTCACTAGTATTTATTCTAAGTTTTGGTTCTTTGCTTCCAGGGATTCAGCAATGCTCTCTTTAATGTATATGCTTCAAGTACCTTCCTGTTTGGACACTATCCAAAGTTGGGATTAATAAAATGTTGATGTTTGGTTCATACACAGGAAAAATACTTTTAACATTGCACTAAAATTTGGACCAATTTGATCACTTGATTAAAACATGTTGAGGCAGCTCAAGGACTTGGTTGCCCTATTTGTGTTCACTGTTTGGGATGTTTGAGCTCTTGTGTTGTCATTTCCCTTGGCTGGTTGGGTGGTTGGCTAATTGGTTGGCTGATTGGTTTGTTGCTGCCTGTTTGTGGACAGGCTCAGTGTGTCAAGCTGTCCTGTTTCCACTGTAGGGATATTATATGATTTCCTTTTCTTTGAAAAGGAAACTCAACCCCGTCACCTTGCAAACAGCTGTGCAGAATAGCACACAACTCAGTCATTACTGAGCAACTTTTAGTCTCAGCCCTGATTATTATCTCTATGAGGAATGATTTCACTTCCACATGCACATTGACTGAAAAGCTGTTCCAGCCCTCACATTTTCAGGTATGTGATCACTCCCATTTTCCTTTCAGTGAATACTGATGCTACTAAAAATTAAGGAAGAGCTATGTCTGAAACCTGTTTTCATGAAAGTGCAGAAGGCATAAGTTAAGACATACGATGAAACAGTGCTGGCTGTAACCGTGCCTATTTTTTGAGTACAGTCATTTGCCTTAAGTTCACACACTACAGAGCTGTTTTTCAGCTAGCAACTGCTGGAGGCAGGTCAGCAAACATCCACAGTCCTTTCAATACACAGGCCTCCATTCTGACCTCCTATTGAGGGTCCCAGGGAGCTTAGGAGGAAGCTGAAGAAGCAGCTGTGGTCCTCGCTGGGGCACTGTGTGCTGATCACTCTCTCTACACCCAGAGCTGGCAGGAAGACACACACCTATACAGCCCTTTTCACCAGCCCTACCTCGGCCAGGGAAGTTGTATCAGGAGACTATTCCCATTCAGTTTATAGCCGTTTTCTCTGCCACACAGGGAAAAGAATATTCATGTGCCTGATAATCAGTCCCATTCGCTCATGCACAGCATTTTTCCTTGAAAAGGAAACCCACCCATACCACCTTGCAAAGAGTTGTGCAGAACAGCACCCTACAATTCAGGTACCACTGAGCTACTTTCAGTCTAAGTCCTGATTATTATCTCTATGAGGAATGATTTCACTTCTGAATGAAATAAAAATTACCCTAACCTTCAGCCATAGCATTAGGGAGTCAGTCATATATTTCTTTCTCCACATTTCTGAGAACACATAGAGGAAGAAATAAAAAATTAAAAATATTAGATATTGTCTCTTGACTTGACTGCTAACACAATAAAGCAGCATTGTAAACTGAATCATGGAAGTCTGCAGTCTTCATTGCTCCCTTTGCTGGTATTACTTCATGGATATTGGAGCCCTTAGGGAAACTGGAATATGAATAAAGATTTTTATTTTTTTTTTAAATCAGCCGTTTTTTCTTGGTTCTGTTTCTAAAAATAATGCAGTTTGCAAAAAACAGAAGGTTTGGTTTATAACACAAACAAAATTGTTACATTCTGAATGGGTTGTAAGTACCTGATTCTTTGCCTTTTTACTCATCCCTGCTAAAAAAAAAAAAATCTGCAAATCCATTTGCTAACCAGCTGCACCTCTGTACTGAACAGATAACAACCTGTGCAAGCCAGGCTTTGCTGTGAATCGGTGCTGATAGGCCTGAATCTCATAGCTTTTTTTAAATGCTAATGACAAGAAACATTTCCTAAGCCAAAACGCTCTTGTAGATCTGTCTACTTCTATTATGACTGATATTTGCTTGTAAGTACATAGAACACTTGTTCACTGTGCCTTATCTGCTATGGTGCAGCATGCTGACCTACATACCATTCAGCACAATATGATGCACAAACATCTTCTATATAATTTTTCATTTTCGACTTAAAAACAGTAGAGGCAAAATAGGATTGCTGCAAATCTAACAAAGAGATGGCATTATTTCCAAATAAAAATGTGCATTTTTCCAAAGAATTTATTTGTCTAGCAGCATGAAGTTCATACATAGCAATTCTTTAAAAGGGTGTTGAATTGCGATTAGGAAGGAAGGACTTAGGAAGAAGAACAAACCACATCTTTTCTACTTACACAGAATAATTAAGCTAACTTATTTCTCATCACAATTAAAAGTTCAGCCTTTCTGAACCATGTTTTTGCAATGTCACTAAATACTGCTGATATAAGAATGCTGAAATAAGTGTGATAATAACAATAAAGGATGATGGATAGAAAAGGATACAGTAGCTGAGGGAACAGAAATGATAGTCTATTACCTGCCATTGTCAAGCTAAACAGAACTACAGTATTTATGATTTTTGCTGTGATGCCTGCTATGTTTTATAAACCCAGCCTTTATGATGATACTTGTCTACTGAATGAAATAATTAATACGACAGGTTTTATTGTAAATAAATATATGTCTGTCCAGTGGCCAGACATTATTCATATTGAGTAACAGAAATGCAGCCACAAATACATCAGAAGCTTGTACAGGAAAAACGTATTTTAAGAGCTAAATTTTAAGAGCAAAACAGAGCATCTCCATCAATTCAGAACACTCCTAATCAACTTACATGCTGAAATGTTAAAGAAGGGGGAAAAAAGTCCTCTCAAACAATAAAAAAATAAATGCTTTGCCTTAGTAGGATACAGTAGCCCTAATTCTTAATGTATAGAGCTATGAATGAATTCCACACAGTAAAATTGTGTAAATAAACCTAAATTAAGGACATTTTTATAACAATCTCTTTTGTACATGCACTGAATGGAGATATATTTATTGCCCTGTTATTACCTCTAGAAGAAAAAAAGCAAACAGTATTCAAATTAATGGAAGCATGCATGTTTAATCCCTTAAGAATTTTAAATGAATGACACAACATGTATTAGTTTTCTAAGAAAACACTAATTTTCATGTCCACAAACACTAATTTTTTGTTGCTGTTTCTGGTGAAAGATGTGGTACAGGAATCAGTTCGGGGTTTTAAACTAATGAAATGAAAATAATTTGGGGACCAATTCAAATGCCAAAAGAAATGTTTCCACTGATGCTGGGAAGCCCATGGTCAGCTGGCTGGCTGTACTACCCTAGGTTGTTTCTAAGTTGATGTGTTTTAGAACCAGTGAATGACAAGACAAAGTAAAATGTTTTGTACTTTTATCTATTAGGCTTTGATTTTATTCTAAAAATCTGTTTATCTGTAAAACAACAGTGTCTGTATTGGTTAGAACCGAATGGTGCCATTTGTATTTCACTAAGTACCTTCCTGTACACACTCTGAAGACATCATTTCTTAGACCAGACACTGACTTCTCTTCTACTGAAGTGACAAGCAATGTCTTGACTCATGCTACTTATATATCATTAATGAGAATAACATCTTTTAAATCCACAAGTAGCTTTATGAGTCTGACATACAAATGGCTTGCCATGATGTGTCTTCCAGAAATAGATTCCTACAGACACATCTTCTGGTATTACCCTGCAAATGCTGCTGCTTTTGGTAGATTTAAGCCTACCGTTGAGGCGAATTTTCCACTCATGTCTCAGAAATGTTTTCCAGGTTGCTTGGGTAGTTTTGCAAAAAAAGTTTGGGCCAGATCTGTACCTCTTACTCAAATAGTGGGGCACATGACTGTTGCTGTGATCAGCAGTGCTGAGCTCTGTGATGTTAACAGCAGCAGAGACCAGAGAGCAACCAGAGACAGACCCATGCCCCACGTTTTCTTCACTGAAACCACTATTAGCCTAGCTATAGCTAAGGTTCAAATAATTCATTGTGCTCAGAAAAAGCCAAACTTGGGAGATTTCTGGATGAATTTGGCTCCACAAATTTGTGCTCCCTTTGAAGCACAAAGGGAGTTTGAGTCTAATCTGAGATGAAGGGCTTGGTTTGATATTAGGTCTGGAGTGTTTCCACCTCCACACACTTAAAACCTTGTCCTGTGGTGGCATGTGGGCACACACCTGCATGTCAATAACATGAGGAGGAGGCATAAAGTCTATGAATGACCTTGTAGCCACTGAGAGAACTTTCATGATCAATAGGCACCCCTACCAGTATTGTTGTTTTATTTAAGGCTGAATTGTCATGGCACATTGCACCTGAAACTGTCTTCTGGGACTAACTGGGCCTTACTCTGACTTTTGATTTTTTATTTGTTTGTTTCCAAAAGGAATAACTGAGAGGAAGCCTCTAACATATGTATTGCTGTTGTTCTTTCCCACTGAATTCCCTGGTGCCTTTTGAACACACTCGTATCTGGAATGGGGTTTACAGTACTACACCTTTTACAGAATAGCACGGTTTGTAAGGGTTATACGCCTTACTCAAAGTCTAATGGGAAATCTGTAAAGGAATGATGGAATAAATTTGGAATCTTCTCTCTCTTCAGCTTTGTTTATACCAGTACATGATCTGCATTCTTTCTCTTTCAGTTGTAGCTCTTGTTAAAAAAAACCTGCAATTTCCTAAAATACGTGCAGGACACAGTCTTCACCCTCTAACATGAGTACGTGCAAGTAAATATTGCCAGACTGATGGATGAATCTATTCCATCAGATTGTGCTTTTCATTGACCAAATAAACCAAGTCTTCTAACACAGCTCTGGAAACATAGCTAGTGTATGCATATTAATTAGCCTTCCTGACCTGAATAGACTATTACCTAGGGCCCTGGCCTTCATTTCTTGAGCACCCTAAACTCCACTGCAATGAATAAAATGAAAGACAAGACCCTTATTTTGGAATTAGACCATATGAAAATATTACTATTGCCTAAGAGACGAGATCACTGAAAATGCCATGGAGGGTTTCTGACACTGCACAAAAACACAGCATTGTTTTGTTCTAGATGAAGTCCCATGCCTCCCTGAAAGACTGTCACCCAAAACTTAGACCATCCTTTGTGCTTTAGGAAAAATACTGAAAGCATGGCCAGGGCTCCTATCATTTTGACCAAATATGTGTATAACTTATAGCTGTTCTCTACTTTAATAAAAGAAAATGAGGTAATACCATAAAAGTAGCTTCCTTTGATCCTAGAAGCACTTTATTACAAGGTTCGCAAGCCAAGTGGAATGAAAAACTTTTAAATAAAAAATTAATGCAAAAAAGCAAAGCTGGGAGATAGCTAGATTTAAGAAATATTGCTCTTTTTTTCCTCAGAGCCTCTTTTTTATATAACAAAAATATTTTTGTTTTTAAAAAACTATGATTCTCCCTTTCAACTTATTCCAGACACAATTTTACAGGTAGGCTCTGTGACTCATTAAATCCAGCTTTGAAGATGCACCATAACATAAAGTATTACAGTTATCGTATATGCTAAAAGCCTGCTTGGAATCTAACTCAATAAACTTTATTAATGATCTGAAAAAAGAGGCAAATTCACACATGATGTTTAATTGGAGGTACAAGAGCCATGAGTGAAGAGTAAAGAGCCATGTTTTAATTTAGAAAAAAATAAAACAAAGTTACTAGATCTGGCTAATAATTACATGAAACTTTGTTTATGAGACATGTGCTTTGTCTGTAGTGCTCTTTTTCCCTGCATACATTGCTATGTAAGTAAATTGGACACCTGGAAAGGATTCAGTCCTTTTTAGATTACAAATATATCTTCTCAACCTTTGCATGAGGCATTAAATAATAAATATCACCCCCAGGAACCTACTGAACATAATGCTGTGTGCACAAGCAACAGGTTGGGCAGTCCTTGCTTGAGCTGAGTTTGACACTACAAGAGAAAAAAACAATGTTTTGAAACTACAAGACATGTAGCTTGACAGAAAGAATTAACAGAAAAAGAGAGTGGCAAAAATAAGAGGGAATTTGGAAAGGTCTGTAAATGTTCTTAGGCAAGGAGACAATAGATTGTAAATGAAAGTTAAAAATTAAATGCATGTGTGTATCGTGTCAACCTAAAAAATAATAAAGGACGAACACAGTAAATATTTGAAAGATGACTGAGGCCATACAGGTTATGAAGTTGCCTATAAAAGGATGTGCAAACCCCATCATTTGCAATGTTTGAAATTGGACTGTCCATGGATATAGGAAATGCACTCTGGAGAATAATCTAATATTACAGGGAGGTAAATTAACAGACCAGCAAGGTCTCTTACATTCCTTATTTATGTGATAATTCCATTGTAAAAAACACTTGCACCATAAAAATTTTTATCTTTTTACAATGTACACAGAGCAGTCCTGTTCCAGAAGACAGTGAACAGCTGCTTGGAAAGCAGAGGTACCCTTTTCTTCCAGTAGAGTTATGCCAAGTCAACAGTTAGCTCCGTATTACAAAAAGAAAGAAAGACAAAAAATCAAAGTAAAGACAGTATCTGCCAGTATTCCATGAACAGAAGCCCATTAAAACTAAGAGGACATTTGCCTTTAAATGGATGGATATCATTATGCATGCAAAAGTGCTCAAAAATAAAAGGCAGAGTGACTGCATTTCGAGGAAACAGTTGAGCAGCAGCAACCATTACCTTAGCAATTGCAGCACACGGGCTCTCTGCTCTGCAGTCTAAAATGAGGCCATTCCCTTTGCTGTGTGATTTACTTTGAGTGTGCTGTAATCTTCTTTTTCCTCAGGTAAAATGTCAGTGAGCAGTGTCCCAAATGTTTTCCCTGATCTTGTCAGAAGACACTTTGTTTCCACAAGACAAAACGAAAAAAACGGAAAAAATAAAACCCACACACACACTAAAAAAAAAAACCCACAACAAAACAAACAACAACAACAAAAAAAACACCACAAAAAATCAAAAAACCAAAACCTACCTTGTGCTATGTTAACTATGCACAAAAAATAGCCCAAAAGGAGCTGGTATGAGATGAAAAGCTCATGCCAGGCAAGGATCACACAGGATTGCCGCAGTGCAAAGAACGGATCCAAATCAGCATTTCCACAGCCTGAGCAATAATGTGTTCTAGCTTAGGGCCAGCATGCAGACTGCACTGCATCTCCATCAGCTTGCAAAGGTACCAGAGAGAGACAGATCATCTGGGTGAAACTGAGTGAAGACAATAGAAATTGGTCCTTAGTTTAGATGGCAGAGAGAGATTCTGCAGAATTTAGAGACATTGTACACGTTGATGTGTACAGCCTTGACGTTGGGTAGACAGATAGATGGATGGAGAAACAGACATATGATTTTGCTTAAGATAAGACATAATATTCAGTCTTGACCAAATCTATAAATTTCAATACATATTTTTTATCTCTAGGTATTTGATGTTACTCCAGTGTATTTATTGTACTGCTCATAACTACTGAACGGGGAAAAGCATCAAGTGCCTTCTCTGTCACAGCAGAGTATAAAACATTGAAGACTGACTTCTTTCATTTGGCGGCAAAAAGAATGAAATAATACATCTGAACTGAGATCAAAGAAAAGGGAAAACACTGCCTTTACATTGTTAAGAGCCTTTTTCCCCATTTGTGCATTAAGCCCCGTTGCAATAAAAGGGAGAAAAATGCTAAGTGGCCCCTCTGCTGGAGCACGTTTGGCATGGGTTCAAGGCAAATCTGCAAAGAGGACTGCAGTCAACCACCAGCACGTAGTTCTATCTCCCTTCATTACAATGAAGGTACCTGGCCCTTGGGTCACAGTGTGGTAGCACCACCTGCTTATTCAGTATCTGTAGCCTCCTTTTACATTACTCACCAGTAAAGGTAAGCAAGATACCTTTTCTTTCTTCATGCTCTAAGCAAGGGTTCTGGTATGGGAAACTATTAGAGCATCTTTAGCAAATAGCTTATTGATGTTCCTGAATTTAATGTTGAGATACATTGTTAATTCTTATTTTCAGGAATGTGGGGAACTTTGCTTTGGAGTGGATGTTGTGATGTGTTTTATTTTCACAGAGCTACCACGATAGTAGTGTTAACAAGTGGGTATTCCAATAGCCATTGGTGACAGGCACATTCCCAGGTCACAGATTTTGATTGGGTCAAAATCTTTATACAGTTTGCAGAAATAGGCTCTCTCACAGAAATAATAGAAAAAGCCCTGAAAAGAAAATCAGTGGGATTTAGTAATCTGTGTCTGGAGGTCAGAGGTATATTTGTAGATCAGTAAATCGAAAACTGTATTTTACATATCCATCTTGATGCTCAGATCCTGAATAGAATGAAAATAGGAAGACAAAGGGAATCTAAAAGGGACTGTAAGCTCATCTATTGATGCAGCAGCATGAGAGCAATTTATATGTGTGTCTGTTTAGTGTAGATTTACAGTAGGACCTACAATCTCAGTAGCAAAATCCCTGCAATCTCAGACCATCTCCAAAAGGCATAGTACACGCACAGGACCAAAAAGAAGGAAAATTTCCATTAGTTCCATCCTGGACATTTTAAACTTTATGATTTTCCATCAGTGACAGAGAAGAAGGTCATTTTGGGAAAGACAAATGCAATGTGGTGTACCTCCACAGCTCAAGTTATGCCATTAGCACTTTCAAGTTCATATCACCAGTTTTATAGTTAACAATGCAAGCACAGAAGTCATGTTAACACATTATCAGTAGCTTGCCAGCGCTAGTGAGTATTTAATTTTTAGGTACGTAGGTGCTCATCACCACACAGACCACCAGTGATTTTCTGTGTTCAAGAATAGTTTTCTCTTGATTGCCGTTCACAGGACTGTAGACAGCTATCTTTTCATAGGCTTGCACTGCCTCCTTTAAAGCCCCACATACTTCTTTCCACATGCCTAATGTAGGTGACCGACATAGCAGGCAATGGCTGATGCCTGAAAGAGATGGAGCAAGCCCAGGCCATTTGCCTTGGCAAACACATGCACAGTGGGAAAATCCTTTACAGGGTGCAGTGCCACCATCCTGGGCAGCAGAGAGCTGAGCACAGCTGGGGATGCCTGAAGCCCCTCTGCCCTGAGGGGGATCAGCTTGGGAGGATGTTGTCCATGAGCAGAGCCAATGTCCTGCTCATCAAAGAGTCTTCCAGGGCCACACAAAGGACATCTGCAGGCAGAGAACAGAGCTAGGGGGAGCTCTGGGGGTTTGCTGTCACTATGAGGTCCTCTACAGCAGCAAGGAAAAGTGGGGGTCTAGATACGGGGCCTCCAGCCCGAGAAGTCATGGGAGCAGCGTTTTTATCATTCAGTGTTCCACAAAGAAGCTCTCTCCCCATAAACTCAAATATGCATTTAAGTCATCAGAGCTAGATTTTGTGTAAGTACACAATATCCGTATAGGCACAAAGGTAATTGAAGTCACAGTAGAATGCCTTTTTTAAGATCAGGGTATGCTACAAATACAAATGGGTGCATAGAAGCTGAACTTAAGTGCCGGTAAGTTTTATCACCAGCAGGCACAAGCTACCTTTGTGTTACCAAAAAAAAAGTGTTAAACAGGGATTAGGTTTCCATAAAGCTTGCAGCCAAGCAACCGGCACCCCAGAAAGCATACACACAGATGCTGAGCAGAATTTCATCTGCCACCTCACTGATACTACAAGGCCTTTTGCTTCAGAGGGGCATCTTGGAGCCAGTTGCAGGGAAAAGTTAAAGCTTATGAAGGAAACAACTGGATCGAAGCAAACATAAATTTAGTCACCACATACATTTACCAGGAAACCAGAGAGTACATGCTGGAAGCAACTAGTCTTTTTGGGTATGTCCTTGCAAACACTACAAATCTCCTCCTCTCTCTCATGATGATGAGGAGCATCAGCAGGGGAGACCAGACTCCATAACAAAGGCCAGAAGGAACAGAGGGGGAGCCTGTGATTAGCTTGTAACACAGCTCCTCATTTGAAAGAATCAAGGTTTCAGTTTTCCTCCTACTTTGAGGCTGGGGCCGTGGCAAGGCGTAACTCTTGCTGCTGAGAACGGTATTTGCTGTGCCTTAGGATGCTGCAGGACAAACCAGGTATGAAAACTGACTTCCTACCTGCAGAGCTTCTAATCCTAATACAAGAGACAGTGGGTGAAAAAGTACTGACACATATTTATGGATGGGTAGAGGGATGGACACACAATGTTTCTTCTAAACTGAGGGAAGCGATGCCTGCTGGGCTTACACAAGCACACCAGGCAGGGGGTCCAGATTCTGTGTTCAAGCTGAACATTGCCACTTCTCATGTTTAATTCGGTGAGAAGGCTGGGGAGGGGGATCTACATTTCATTACTGACTCCTGCTCTAAGAACTGTCAAGCCAGAAATAAGAAACTTTTTTGTTCTTTCGCACTCTGTTCCTTGCTCCTGAGTATACCTTCTGCACTTTCCCCTCCCCAACAGTTCCTGGTCCCTCCCTCTCACAAACAATTGTGCAGCTGAGTGATTACACTTAGATAGTAATCCTATTTTCTAAATTTGAGATTGCTCTAGAAAAGAACAACGTTCCCTTATTATAACAGTATATCACATCTCATCCTCCACTTTCAACACAGCATCCCAGCAAGTTCCCACTATCCATCTGATGAAGAAAGGAGGTAGGTAACTTTCTGCTGAAGACAACATCCCTCTCCTGCCTGTTTGTGCAGTAACCCAAGTCAAAGTTTTCCAGCAAACTTCTTGGAGGAGAAGACCAGAGCCATGGTGTTGTATAGCTCTCTCCTCACACTGGAGCTGTCAGCTGCAATCAAAGCATCCATGTAGGGTATTTCCAGTGGAAAAAAAAAAAAAAAAAAGTACACAGATGTATAGTTTGCATTTATGTACTGCAGGGACACCCTTGAATCGTGCTAAAAAATGTCAGTCAAGACATCTGGTCAGCTGTCCTAATCCATATTGGGGTTTTTAGACTACTGTTATGCCCCAATATGCTTTGAACATTGCCAATATGCTTTCTCTGCAGTAGCAGCAGTGTGTCCCCTTTGGTTTCACAGCCCATCCCCGGCATTGTTTTTTATAGTGTCACGTACCGAGCAAAATGAAAAACCACATACTGTATCTCGTGTGTCTGGCTAATGAAACTGGTAGGACAAACCTTGTGTGATTAGGAACAGGGACGGATTGGCTTAGGTCTAGTTCATCTTACGGACTGCAAAAAGAATCAGCTGTCACTTGTGCCATGCAGCAGATGGACAGTTTGCATCCGATTTACATGCAGGCGCCAAAGCCTTTAGAAGCTTTGGCAGCCCACTTGCCATCAGGCAGCAGACTTTGATGTCCTGCAGATGGCTACAGCAGCCATCTTGCGCTCGCGTTGCGCGGCGCTGTTTTGCCGGTTTGCTCCCGGTGCCTTTGGAGCTGCCGCAGCCCGCGGTGCCGACCCAAGGCTCGGGACCCTTTGGCCATTGCTGAGGCACAGTTGCATTTTCATTTCAATACAAAGCTCCGCTGTGCTTTGCTTTTATGTTGCTCGCACCCACATTAAAAATCCTAACGGTGCCTACTGCAAGCTGTCCCCGCGCCCCCTCCACGGAGCTTTGCTGCTTTGCACATTCCCTATCTAGAACCCCGACAAATCCACCGCCCCCGCTCCCTCCGACCACAATAGCATAATTTCAAAATAATCACTGATCCAATTTCTGTCTGAATTTAGCTCACCAATGCAGCTTTGCCTTTGCATGGTTCAACCCATCCTAGGTAATGATACGGAACAAAGACTTTTCTTCATGGTGGTCAGGCTAATCTTACTCCATGAATAGCCCAGAGTAATCTGTCAGCAGTGGAAAGCTGTGGCTGGAGGTCTTCCAAAATCAGCTCTTTCGCATTTGGTAGGAGCAGTTAGGAATTCTGACTGGCACTATTAGTCAGGAGCCATGTCATTGCACTACAGAAGGGACCGTGGTTGTCCCTACTAGGTAGGATCAGCCCAGCATATTCTACCATCTTTTTCCATCTTTGAGTGCTACTGGAAGTCCAGCAAAAAGTCTCTGATGAGGCTGTAAGAATCGACCTAGAAGAGATGAATTCAATAATACATTAGTTCCAGGCAGTCGGAAGTAACAGAAAATATTTTGGGGGGTGAAGGAGGGAGAATATACATCTATATCTATACACACATACATATAAATTGACAATTAATGCAGACTGGTTGCAGCCAGAAAACAACAAGAAAAAAAGATAAACAGTTAATTAGGGTTTTTTGAATCATTGTTATATATACAGTGCATCATTTGCAGGTGCTACAAAAGTGAAAAATAACCACTATAATTACTAGTATTCAAAGATTCATATTTTCCCCCATGTAATTGATTTAGGATTATCAGTTTTCTTGTAGTTATACAAAAGGCCTGTCAAGGTGTTTCCACACGTGTTTGGCTCATGCATGTTCCAAAAACAAGTCAAAATGCTATTGTATTTTACACGGCACAGCTAAAGTGGCTCTGAAAAATAGGCCGGGTTTTACCTGGGTCGTTATCTCGGTTAAATTATCTTACATATGTTTTAATTTTTTTCTTGTTCATCCTTTCTTTATCTTTTTCTCCTCTCTCTTTCTTTTTGTTAAAATACATCTGTGTTTGTTGACTGCCCCAGATTATATCTAAGTGAGGAGTGGGAGTACTTGCACCTGGTACAGTATATGTAGCTTAACAATACATATCATTACATTATTTACAGCTCATTTTATGTTATTCAATAGTAAAGTGCATATTAACCCTTTGAGAACCTGGCTGGCTCTGCTCAGCCAGGCAGAAGAGCTCTGTGTTTTTCAGGGCTGTGGGAGTACCTCTGTAACAGCATTCATAAAGATGGCAGCATGCTCATTACAACGGAGATCACCACCAGAGCCAGCTAATTCCTCTCCCAGGAAATCTCATCCGTAATCACATTCCTCACCACACCATGCTTGTACTTCTGCTGATAACACAGGTTATAAAAGGGGCTCAGTCGGTGCTGGAGTCAATTAATGAACCGGCTTCTTAACCTCCTTTATTGGAGTACATTCGGCACCAAAGGGATCTGATGTTGTGTTGCTGGCAGGAGAAGAGCCCAAGTGTTGCAATTTCAGGCTGGTTCAGCCTGGTCTTCAGTTCTGAGAAACAGGCATCACGACTGACCTCATTCAGCACTGACTCAGCAGCCTCTGTGCCCAAGAGGAAAGGAGGCAGAGCTCAGACAAAGCCCAGAAGAAACACTCTCCCCTCTGCCCAAGAAGAAAAATTATCTCTGACCAAAGGACTGATGGGTTCAGCATCCCCTACACTCTTCCTGCTGCTGGAGAAGACCATGAGTCACAATCTCTTAATGGTTGCAGTTGTGGGGTGTTTGGGGCTTTTTTAGGGGGGGTGTTTTGTTGTGTGGGTTTGCTTTTTTTTTTTTTTTTTTTTTTTTTTTTTCCAGGGGAGAGAGGCAGAGAGGCAGGGAAGTTGCACAAAGGCAGGCAACACAGAAGAGGAAATTAAAATGTCAGAAGCTAGCACAACGGATGTCAGTATGGGGGAACTTGAATGTGCAGTGCCATGCAAAACCTCTCCCTCTGTTTTAGCAATATTTGGTGTGGTAACACCATTCACAGAAAGGCACAAACTGGCCTGTCTCCGGCGATTTGTTTGGCACACAGCACACGTATCTGTCAAAATGTTGTGTGTGCCATGCAGTGCCGAGATAATTCTTCTTTTGTGGTAAGCAAAGAAGTAGGAAAGGGATCCTGCATCATAACATCCTTATTCCTAACCTTTAAATACTCATCAATATCTCTGTTGTTGAATTAATCAGTCTCAAGATTATCAGCAATTTAGTTGCATTTTGTTGGTAATTAGCTTGATAAATTAGCATCTGCAATATAAAACTTGACATCTTATTGTTCCCTCAGTTTTATGGTACTTCTGAAAAAAAAAAACTGCAGCTTATTTTAAAAATTATCATTTCTATTACAATAAAGGCACATACTAAAACCAAAGTTTGACAAGCTTAGCAGCAGACAGAAACAAGCTCCACTGATATCCACTGGGCAAAATATCAAAGATGAATAGCTCATAATGCAAACTTCAAAAGTATGGTATAAAAAATAAAATTTGAATCTGTTTACTGTGGGCAACTGCTTCTTGTAAGTAAAATAAAATAAATGCTCAGTGAATTAATTTTCTACATTTTCTGTAGAAAGGCTGACAAACTTTTAAACGTGAGGAAATTGATAATTTAGAAGAAATACACATATTTATTCTAGGGAGTCCCTCAGAGCTATCTGTATTTTCTCAAATCAGGTAATAAAATAAAGCTTTCCTTCTAGCACTGTTTTTCCCGTTTGGGCCATATTGATACATCTCACAGACACCCCACTGTGTGGGACACCAATGTCTCATTTGGGTTTGGGGACAATTTTCAAAAAGACTGTTGAAGGTTTTTCCCAAACAGCATCCAAAGGCAAGCCCATACTCCCATTTCCTCTTTTTCATGATGAAAGGAAAGAGTGGGTAGGTATCTTTCTCAGAAAATATGCTTAAAATACAGCAATTTTGCAGTACAGATGTGGTATTATAAACTGAAAATTCTTCAGCATTTTGTTTTAGCCATTATTTCTATTGTAGAAAACTGTACTAATAAAAACATTCCTATTAATCTGAATTCGAGATATTTCTTACAATGTATATTACCTTTCTGCTGCCTGCAACCTTCTGCCAGGTTCCCCCCCTCCTCTCCCCTCCCTTTTTAGGAGGTGCTTTGAGAGGAATATACCATGAGAACAATACACAGCTGCTGCTGTATAGAGATATCTAATTGTCAATATTGTGGAATTTCTACAGCTTATTACTTGCATTCAGTCTAATTCTGGGCAAATTGCCAGTCACTTCAGGGACATTCAAGTGAGCCATATTACACGTGGTATGGCATCACAGCTTTAAGATACCCGGCTGTTTTGCCTCTGGCCAGGGAATGTTTGTACCAATGCTACTGAGTGAAGGGGGGTAACTACAAATAAAATAAAATTTGTATTTTTTCAAGTGGGCTGCATTTCAAGCCCAGATGTTAGTAATGAAAGATTCAATTTAAGGATTTAAATTACAAATAAATAAAGTATGAAACAGATGTGATTTTTAAGGAAGTTCAAATTATCCAGGAAGAAAAATATCTCTGTGCATGACAAAGTAATAGGGATTGTCTTGAGAGTCTGTTGAAAACAATCTGCTGTGCTAGATACACCCTTAGGACAGGATTGGTTTGGAATGGGAAGGACTGGTGGAGCTTGTCATTAAACAAAAATTGTGTTTAATAAAACTTTATAACCGTGATTAATCCTATGAGGCCCTAAAGGAGTTTGCAGTTTCTGATAAACACATTTTCCTTGTTTGCAATGGTAATGATATTTTGAAGTGAATGGAATCTGAACAAAAAACTCTAAGGGTAAAAAAGGACTTGTCAGGTACCACCTATGAAGAAATTACAATGGCACAAAAGAAAGAAGGGCCACCCACAAGGGAAACCTGAGATTATATGCTTGAAAGAAGGGGAAAAAAGGATAGGTCGTCACAGGTCTGTCTTTACAGTAGTTTGATCACCACAGAATTGCCTATAAAACCCACAGAAATTATTCAAGGCCATCTAGCATGTGAAGATTAGAATCCCACATGTTCGACGCAGGTGCTCACTAGCAAATGCATAAAGTACTGGAGCTACAGCAGTTTTTTTAAGGAATGTGTACCCAGAGAGCAGGGAACACTGTTCAGCACAGATGATTTGCTGACCAGCACAAGGTCCCAGCACTGCATGTCGGAAAAGTTGTGCTTTGCAAGGAGAGCAGGTAAGCAGTACCTAGTGATGGTGATGATGATTAAGGATCTAATTCTACAAGGTGTTGAAAAACATACTCAGCTTTAAGCAGGGAGGGACATATAATCTCTCATGGGCTTCCTGGACTTTGCCTGAGTAGAAGTCCATGTGTACTTGTTCACCAGAAAAGTAATTCTTAAGGCTTCTGCAAACAATTAAGAAATCTGCTCCCAAGCAGGAGGCAGAAGGATTGCATAGCACATGATAGAAATTTCTAACATTCACTATTGCCCCAAAACAGAGTGGGGTAGAATGCTTATGCAGTGGGATGGAAGAAAACTAGGTCAGAATAGATGCAATAATTACGTGCTACAAATTACCTGCCTTTTACCTGATTTTATTTTGAGAGGCCACCTGTAATAAATAAGAGGACTTCTTCAAATGCTTCTTACTAACAGTGGAAAGAGTTATTCCACACTCCCCTGCAGGCAGAAAAACAAAACCACCCCAAAAATCCAACAAAAAACAAACAGCTTTACCTGATGCAAATACCTTAGCACTTCCCTCAGAAACCCTTTCAGTTTGACTTGATTCAGGACAAAACCACACTTAGAAGTGCTGCCTTCAGCTGGGAAGGGTTTGCTGTTGTTTTCTAATGGGAGAGAATTAACATTCTCCAGATATGGTAAAACCAAAAGTTTTTCCATTAGTCTTATTATTTGTCTCATTTTCAGTCTTAAGGGTTTATTTTTGCTTGAGACCTTTTGAGTCTGGTTTCCCTTCCTGGCTATATCTGAGTTTAATATCAAAAGTTAGAGTACAGCACAGCTCTGTTACCTCCCAGCTCTTTGTGATGAATTTTTCATTTCCTACATCATTCACAACTTCTTGCTGTAATTTCATATGGTCTGTATAGCACTGTATATATTTGGACTGTAAATGGAGACAAAATCACGTTGAGTCTTTACGAAAATGTGTCCAATTAAAATGTAAATTTCCTTGCACCATCATATCACAAGCAGCTTTCACAGGAAAAGAAAAGACTGACATTGTGTGGGTAGGCCCAACAACTTCAAATGATTTTACAATCTCCAGCTTCTATGATTCCATAAAGATATGGTGCTTGAAGGGAAAAGAAAGGAAGGATTTTTTCAGTCAATCTCCAAATGTTTCAGGTACTTCTATTATGCAGCATAACAAAAACACATGAAAAGCAAAACAGTGCTGTAAGGTGAAAAGACAACATAGAGCACCAAAGTTGTAGCACACTTATTTTCCAGATTAACAAGCAAATATATGTCTGAGGTGATGCTGAGGCAGACTGTACAGTTATGTTGGTCTCTTCATCCTCCATGGAGAAAAAGCTTTTGTTTTTAGAGCACAGAAGTGCACACAGATTACAAAAAAGAAACCACAACAGTTTCATATTCCCTTCTGGCACAGTGGCCTTATTTACTTGCAGTGGGAGCAAAGGACCCTCAGTATTTTCCGAAGATGCTCACAATCTTGCAGGTTCTTGTCCATAAACAATGTGCATCCTTAGCTGGCTTGCACAAGGAAGTCTAACATACAAAATAATCTGCTAGCATCTGCCCTATGAAAACCAATTAGTTAATGCTTCTATTTCAGTAGAGCACAACTAGAAAGACATTGTGGTCCTGAAGCAGTCACAGCTTTAAAGTGGCATTTACAGCCTTCTGAGACTGACTGAAACCATGGCCCAGAGGAGACTTTGGGGTGCACTCAAAGATAAGTAAATTTTTGTACATCATGTATTTACTTGCCCTCCAATATTTGGGGGATGAGGGACTGTTTAAGTTACATCAGCTTTAATTCCAATTTTCCTGTAGTGGCTAGCACTGAATTGTATTTTTTTCCTCTTCAGATTCTAAGGTAATCATCTGAGGATTTATCTTCCAGTTAAATAAATTCCATACTGACAGCATTACTTTACAATGGGAAAACAAGTAGAATAACAATTTATCATTTTTTATATGTGTCTGTGTACAGAACAGTGGCTCTGTTTTTTGTATTATTATTACAGCAGCGATTAAAAGTGCCAGGCAGGGACCAGTCCCCACTGCATTATGTGCTATTTAAACATCAAGTTCAGCCTCCCTAATAAGTTTACAGTCTCTCTTGCACAGTGCCAGACTTTCTTTCCCTCCCAAACACACTGGCTTCTTGCAGTATCATCTTCAAAAGATGACCTGAGGATGCCCTTGATAGAAGGTTTTCCTGCCATGAAGACACAGGTCCTGTAAACACAGACTGTGCCTGGGCTCCTGGGTAGGCAGGAAACCCCTAATCCCACCATGTCTGGTCGAGGGCTCTCTACCTCTAGTTGCAATGCAGCCATGGGGAAAGATAATGCTCCTTCTAGTATTTTATAATCTTTACCCAAGGACCTTATCAAGCAGCTTAACATACCATTTTCTATGGTCTTTTACGTACAAGTGCACATCTGCAGAAATATTTCTAAAGCTATATGTAAAGTTTAATGTATAGTGCATAAATAACAGATGCACAAGTGCATCTTGAGATGAACAAATTCTGTGAACATATTCATAATTAGAGATTATAACATTGCAGACTTCAGGAAAGATATTTTCTATGAGGAATTATAGGCATCAACGCATCGCGGAGTAAGGGGCTGGTTTTAGATCATGAATCTCTTTTTCCAATTTATAAAGCTGCCACAGTTGACACAAGACTAGGTAAATTAATTGATAGGCCTTGTGCTATAAAGGTGTAGGCTTAAAATATAAGACTGAATCTGCCACACATTCTGCTAAGCCCAAGCAATGTGAGGATCCTGTATGGGTTAGTCTAACACAGAGGTAGGAGGAGCCCCTTGAGTCCAACCATTTGCACATGGGCTTTATAGACTTCTCTATGCTGGGTTTATTCCCCTCACAGCACACCGTTCTCTTTTTGCCTGCCTGGTGCTGAAAGCCTCTGCTCTCCTAACTGCTCATCATCAGCACTGCTCTGAGGGGAGATGACCATGCTCGGGCAACAAGCCCAACTTTGTGACCCCAACTAATGCCTCTGTACCTATCAGCATGGCACCTGGAGCCCTCTCAAAGACAGTTTTGGATTAGTGGTACTCAACTCCATTGCATTGCCTGGACCTGCCCTGATCACCCCTGTGTATTAAGTGGCTAAAGCACAAATCCAGGCTCTGCAGGTCAGGACAGCATGGGAGAGCTTACATATTTCTTGCCAATACTGCACCTGGTGTGTGGATTAAAAGGCCACTTTGATTTCCAATGACCTCAACCTGACAGCTTTCATGAGCACTGAATTCATGTTTTAAAAAATGGAACCCCTCAATGGAATTAAAGCCCAGTAATATGGTTGTCTGTTATTTATTCTATATTTAATAATCCCTTCCTATGACACACGTTGGAAATACAGGAGATGTTCTCATAAACTTTTTAAGATAAACCCATTTCTTTCCCAGGAGGTTCCACCTGACACAAGCCATTACTGAAGATTGACAGGAAAGTGTACTGGTAGCCAAGACATTCTATAAGACAAGCAGAAGACACTTAAATGATTTATTTGTGGTAAGGCATTTGAGGAGCTGCTTGGCAGAAGAGAGTTATTAGGGGTACTGTACTTCCAAATCTAGGTAATATTTCGGGGAAAATTTTGAAATACAGAACTTTACGACTTATTAAATGCAGTAGCAAAACATTGTTGGCTCTTCTACATGTATTAGCCAGGGACCCCTGGTTTTAAACTAGCAAGCAGGAACAGATAAGGACTGTGAAGTGCCCTTGGGAACCCTGCTCTCCTGGGAAGGGGAAGAAAGGTATTTCAATCACCCAGTGTGCTGTAGGAGGATGACAGCAGATCATGTTGAATCATTTTCAAATTTCAATGCAAACTCAATAGAAGAACATGGGCATGAAGCAGAGGAATCCTCCCAGGAGTCCACACTTTAAGAAATACAAACCTAAGTCAATGCATGCCTGAAAAGTAACGTTGTCTACTTGGGAAAGCATTAAGGAACACCAAGCTCTCTTCTACAGCAGAAGAAAAATACTACATGTTACCTCCCCTCAACAGAGGAATCATTTGTCACCCAGAGCTGCTGGTTTGGCAGGGAGAAGGTATTTGGTTCTAGGTCCTTACCTGACTAGATCATAAATCATGAAGCAAAAGATCCTACAAGCAATGTTCCAGAACAGAGGAGAACTATCTGAGAGCTTGAAAAACTCTTTCCACCATACATGCAAAGATGGAAGGGTTGATACCACAAATTTTTCTGAGTTCAAAGCAGCTAAATATACATGAAGCAGCAAAAGGTAGACAAAAATTAACATTCAATATAGTGTCGATTTTTCAGTGCCTGTGAAATATTAAACTTTCCCTCAAACATTCAAAAAACAGTCTTTACTGAGAGAATATATCTATTTTTTCAGACCAATTTTTTCCAAGATAGAGTCATGGAAGGAGAAGAGTGAGGCTGTGCAGCACAGGCTGCTTGTAGGTTTAATTGTACTGCTGCCTCTCTTTACGCCTGATAGATTTAAACCTTCTTACACCAACAACAGATCCAAGTCCAGCAAAGCCCATCAACATGTGCTGAGCTCTAACTCATTCAGATTACTCACACACTTAAAGCAAATCATGAGCTCATGTGTTTTGCTGGGCTTCTCACCACAGAACCAGAAGCAATTTAGAAATATTTTCACTCTTGAATTAAATTAAGAATTTTGGAGCAGTCAGTAGAGGCTTTTTCTAAAAAACCTGCATTTCTTTGTGTCTCTGCAACTTGACATTCTGCTGTTTCTGCCATTTACATCTTGTTAATGCTGGGCAGGTGTTTACCAGTGCAGGATTTTCCATTAGCAGGATGTCAGAGGGACACACACAGGACAGTGGGATTCTTGGAAGCTGCAAGGGACTGGCAGCATCTCTGAAGCTGCATGAGAAACAGCACGATATCAGAATTTACTCTTCAAAATATTTTAAGGTTCAGATGTTGCATCACGTATTTGGCTAAATTAAATTTCCCAGCAACCTTTTCCTTAAGCAAACATTTGTTTTCAAATCAATCTCTGTTTTCTTGTTTTGGTTTGGTTTGTTTTGCTTTTTTATTTTCCCCCTCAATCTAATATCTGAATCAGCAGATTTTAAATATTCAATATATCTTTAAATGCCAATGCACAACAAGTATAGCAGGTGTTTAATTGTGGTTTAAAGATCCACATTTTTCACATTTTACAATCACAATTAAAATTAAGCAATAACACCAAAGGAGTTCCGGTATGCGGCAATAATACTTACCCATATAGTGAAATTGATAAGGATCCAGATATAATGATGCCCATTGTAGTAACCCTGTGGTGACTGATTGCTATTCTGCTGTTAGCAAACAACCAAGAAATACTTTATTTTTTCAGAATTATCAATTTGTTTCTAGGGTATGAGAACAATGAAAACCTTAAGGGAGAAAGCAATAGTTAGTGAGGTATTAAAACAGTTCTATAACTAATAAAAACACTAAATCAAGTTAGATATGCAGCAGTGTGTCATTTCTATTTTAATAAAAAAGTACATTATTCTCTCCTCAAAATTACAAAATTTTATTTTTTTAGTCCTTGCCAACATAATCGGGAAGTTTAAAAAAAGTCATAAATCTACAGTTTCTGGAACTGTCATTTATGTGATTTTCTGCTCTTTAAAAAAGACAGTGTATAGCACATGTACTCATAAAACAATATTCTTGAAAACTTATTTGCATCATTGCTTCATTTTTTTGAAGGAGAGAGCTTGGAGAATTTCTGATAAAAAAATGTTTGAGTTTCATAACATCTCCATACATGAGCGAGCTGTGAAACACATTCTTAGGAGCTATAGCTCCTACACATATTGTGCTAGATGGTAAAATAAATCTAATGGTTTCATACTGCATCACAGATCCTGTGATATGGAAAAATCAAAAGGCAAACTGAGCTTTTCTAACATGGAGACTTAAGTAACAAAATTCACTGTTCAAAGAATGACTGATGGTATTATCACAAATTAACGTGCAAAATATCACACTCCTTAGATTTAAAAAAAAAAAAAAGCAGAGTGAGACGGGGGGTTGGTCACAAGGTTGGGAATGCTATGTCTATAATAAGGGTGATATGAAATCTATTGCTAATTACTATTTAAGAACACTACAACCCAATCCCATAGTTCTTGCTCAAGCAAATTTCCCATGGAGGTCCATAACATGCATAGGTGTGTGGAAAAAAACTCAACTATCATTAGGAACAATGGTAAATAACATTAGGTATTGGTGCTGTTCTGGTGAGAAAGGCTGGAGGGAAGCGGCACCTGTGGTGAGAGATTGTCACTTGCTCAAGAAAAGGAAAATTTGATACTTCTTAAGAATGGCACTCCTTCCAGACATGTTGAAAGAAGCACACTACAACACTTCAAGCTTAATTTTACACTTTGTCAGCTGTACCATCAAAATATTAACGCTTCTATGCCCCTAGAAAACCTGTAGCTTTATGAGAAACTAAACCTCTAGTGCCCCATCTTCCCTTTCTTCCTGAAACCAGAGGGGAAATTTGAGATTTTTAGGGGAAAAGGTGAACCTACAGGGATAGTGTTAATAAAAAACATCGAAAAGTATAAGAGGATCTGGCCCTACTCATCCAGATTATATATGCTCAGTCAAATTCACCCTCCTTCTTCAATCTGATTTGCATGAATCTGTTTCACTTTATAAAAAAAGGAAGTGAATCTGGGGGGCAGAAGCATTCTGACACTGCTAAAAGCGCGTTTCTGTTGACTTAGTTCAAGGCCATCCTGCTCTCCACTGCTCCCAGCTCCTTGGATTTGGGCTTTGTGAACATTGCTGAGATGTTAACATTTCATCCAAACAAAGAAAGTGCTTACATTTCCAAAACTCTCATTGAATTGAAACATGGTTGCTTGCCCAGGTCTAGCAGATTAGATTGCTCCCAAATTAAAGCACTGGTGAGAAGCTAATATAGCTTAATTCCCATTCTAAGAAAAACAGCCTTTTCTAAATCTCTTCCTTTTCTTGTAGATATACCATCTGGAAGAGGTCATGTAGGAGGAGAGAGAAAGAATGAAAATGAACAGGATGCAGAAAGGCTACCATGTAGAAGACTGCAAGTTCAGGTGAGAATATAAACTAAGGAAGTAGTGAGGTACAAAAAAATGAGTGAGTGGGAAGAGTTCTCTGCTGATGTCTGGCTGATGGATGGCTGTTGTATAAATACGTTGTAATTAAGAGGCAGTTCCCATCATAAAAAGTTTACAGCCTAAATAATTCAAGCTCACAAAGGACTGAAGAACGTAAAAATGCATTTTATGGATGGGAAACTAAGGTACTTTACTAACACTGTACTCTGTGTCCTTCTTATCTGACCCTATGAGCCTTTTCTTACAAATGCATTTTTGATGTGCTTAACAAAATGCATTCACTTCGTGCAGTTGGCAGACTTAGTTGTTGCATCAAAAATAGTTAATGGCAAGTATCAGCATTTTTATATTTCTTTCCTTGTGCAAGTATTTAATAACAGGGAAATAGCAAACAACAGCTGTGTAAAAGGAAAGAGCAGTAGAAATGAAAGCTCATCCTGCATCACAGGGAATGATATAAGCCTAAGATTCAGACTGGGAACTTCCCCCAGACTGCAACCAGATGCATTTTGTTTTCCACAAACAAAGTGGGCCAGGAGAAACCTGAGGGGTATCATTCTTTTCAGGTACTCTGAGCATGTAAAGTACATGTAAGTAGCAAAGACCAAAAAGATCTCCAAAGTTGAGGGATGTAATCAAAACAGGGCAAGCAAACAATTCCCAACATGACAAACATAAGCAGAAGGCCTGTATGCAGGAAAGGATGAGAATGACTCCAACTCAACTGGAATCAAACTGCCCCTGACATCTGTGAAGCCAAGGGCTTTTGCCCTTTTACTGGGAAGGTCTGACTTGCATTCCCTTTGCCTTTGCTGGCAATATTGAGTCTCATTTTAGAAGAGTCGTGGATAAAGAGGTTTTTGTTTGTGGTGTGGGTTTCATTTTTTTCTCTCTCTCTAGGCTTCCTTGATCTGATCATGACGCAAAAAAACTAATTACAGCAATTAATACAGAATTAGAATAGTTTCATGCTAACGCTGTGAGTAGCTTTCTAGCAGCAGATTGCCTAGAGATACAGGGTTTGAAGCAAACTCTAAAGCTCTTATTTTCCTGATTACAGCTGTTGAAAAACTAACATGTTGGTCCTCAGAATGAAGAGGGAAAGCTGACTATGAAGCCTTTATGAGTATATTATTCTGCAAAGTACAGCAATACATTAATATAGACAGAGGCTTACAAAGGACCTAAGAAATGTGCTTAGAAGTCAAATCCCATTGCACTATTAGGCTTTTCACTACTTTCATGTGCTGAAAAATTATGCCTACCTGGTTGTAAAATAGGGAAACAAAAGAGGGAGATGTAATGGAACGGTGTTGCAAAGGTTCTCCAGTGACTTTAGACAATATTAAGCAAAATCTAACAAACTAGTGCAAAGAGCACAGCACACGGTACTAGTATAACCTCAAATGACTGCCTGTCTTTTTAAACAGGAATTAATATATATACTCTGGAGAGACATTATTCATGCTTATTTTTGCATAGCACAAAAAAACCCAAAAAACACCAAAAAACCCCACAACAACAACAAAAAATAAAACAAAGGCAAGAGAAAGAAAGTGTAAACACTTGCCAGTGTATTGCTTGCTGGCAATAGCAAACATACCAAATACTAAACAGTTATGCTTCATCCAACAAGCATAGCTGCCAGCCAAATGCAGGCTTACAATTGTTTGGATGAAAAAGAGACTACCATCAATTCACCTCTGTGTTAAGGATTTGATGAACTGTGCTGCAGCAAGCTACGAATCAATCTTTTGGAAAGAACATATATGAACACTTATTACAGGACATGGAAAAGTGTGTGAGATTCTTACATGCAGAGTTTCCACTAGCAAGTAACTACAAACATCAAAGACTGCATGGTTCATAATGACATGGAACAAAAAAATGCCCTAAAAGACATCAGCTTCAGTTCTCCTTATTCATTGCTTTAGGAGACTGAAGAGAGTAACTGAACTTTCTTGCCTGGCAGTTTGATCTTTTCATCTAACCCCTCAGCACAGAGGTTTTTCCTCCTACACCCCTTCCCCAGCCTCTGGATAAAGGGAACCAGATTGGAGTGGGTCATGCTTCCCAGCTGGGGAGTGTCTCCCAGGCCATCAGGAAATCTGTAGTGGGAATCCTACTCTGCTGGATCAAGGGAAATGCAAGAAACTGCATGGACTTGGACCATCTTCCTCTACTTAGTGCAGTTTTAAAGTACTGTGCCAAAGTAATGCCCATTCCATGGTGGTACACAGAAAGCACAAAGCTCCTTGCTGTGGGTGATAGGATTTTAAGGCACACTATAGGCAGAAAAATAGGGAGAAGACTAAGCAATAGCTACAATATTCTGCCCTCTGTTGTGGCAATGTAACTATTGGGAACACAAAGTTAATCTGGACCATGAGCTGTACTGAACTAATGTGGTACAGCAGCAAGCTTGGACTTGGCTGTGAAATTCCAATACGTATTCAAAGAGCTATATATGTATAGTTTGCAAGAAAATCCTCAAGACAATGTTAAAAACCCAGTAGCTTACAGTAACAGAAACTGTCAAAGAAACAGATGTGTCCACAGAAAAAAAAATAATTCCAGTGTTCAGGCAGAAAATGTATGATACGAAGAAGCCTTTTTAAACTAATAACCATTAACAGAACAAACCTGTTAAAACAATTCTTTTTCTGTGCACAAGGGTTATGGGTTTAATAGATCTTTACTGTATTAGCACAGAAATGTACTTTCACTTTCTGTAGCTAATCTTGAAGGAATACACATTAACATACTGTATTTTTCTGCTGTATTAATGAACATAACAACTAAGACAGTATTATACTCATTATGAACCTAATAACTAACACATGATCACAACGTATTACTATGTTAACATTTTTTCTGCAGAGATGTGAAATGAATAGCACCTCTGTTTGGATCATTATTGAAAAGAATCTTGCTTATTAAGACAAGGGAACCTTGTACAATCTTTTTTTTTTTGTTTCACATTGCTTAGAACACACCTGATGTCCTGTATCCAGTGTTAGCCAGCTCTGCCTGTGAATTAGCTGCAGAATGAGGCTTTAAGTACTAAGATTAGAAGATTATTCACATATTTGCCATTAAAAAAAATAATTAAAAATTAGTATCTGTAAGAAAACTACTGAGGTTCATGAAATGGCCCCAGGACTGAATTTTGTTCCATAGACTCATTATGAATACTAATAGAGTAAGTGAGCATTTGCTGGATTTGACGAACCATTTCTACATGCTTTTTGGTAATTTAAATGTTAAAACACTGGAAGAATGTCTTTGAGATTAACTGGCCAAAACATCTGTCCTCAGAGGCCACATTTATGCATAGCCAGCAGTTTAGGGACTAGAACAATATGATCACGGTTGCCTAGAGTTTGCTCTGTACCTTGTAAGCTTTGATAGACCCAACTGGAGTCTATAACTGCACTCACTTCACAACACACACAGAATAATCACTAATATTGGGCTGATCTGCAGGGTAGTCAGATACATCCTCTTTGGTCAGATGAAATGTTTTACAGTCCCCATGCTCCACTTAAATGTCCCACTTTGCATGTCCCCAGTCCTCAGGGCACTTGTTAACCACCCCTACCTTAAATAGCTGTTTGTCATCTCCTTCCTACTTCTGGCGTCTCATTGTCATCTCTATCTTTCCTACTTGCTCCTCCCTCTCTTCTTCTTTGAGTGTGCACAACTATATCTGCAGACTCTAAATAGAATCAGCAGCTGATGGTGACCTTGTGTTGACAGCAACATTCACAGTTTTGCTCTTTTTCCCACCTGGCACCAGGAATCAGAGGAAATACTCTTTTCTCATCCCAAATGTTTATCTTCACTGGCTCCATTATCATCTTGGAACAAGAAAATGCACATGGCTCCTGCTGCACCTTCTTGATTTTTCTGTGTGAAAACTGTTGTTGGTGTTACCATTTCGAACTACTTTTCATACTTGTTACATCTTTCCCCTTTATACTCTCCAAATCCAGTCGGTGGGTTTCAGCATCGATGAACCTCCACACAACTCTCTCTCCCCACTAACACTGCCATTAACATTTGCAAATATGAAAGGGCAACCACAGGCTGCCTTAGCTACCATTTCCTATACCACAGCTCAGCAGTTAATCTGACATTACTTTCATTGAGATAGCTGCATTTTTGCACTGCCCAAAAATTTAATGTTTTTTTTTAATGCTTTATTGTGATATTTTACTTTCCTACAGCAAGTCACTGGTGGCTTTTTCAAGACATGGAGAATAAGGAGTCCTAAAAAGATTTTTCTCTTCCTCAGTTTCTAAATGTTCCTGTCTTACATGCTTTCCAACACACTGTTATCCATTGTGCCCAGGCTGCAGAGTAATACATCTGAAATAAACCCCACCTGCAAAATTTGGATATTTACTTTCAGCTGTACAACAATGTTTCTGAAGTATCTTCCCTAAGGAATACAGACCTATTAAATACCATAGGGGTATATTGACATGACATAAGCCAGCTGGTGCAGCTGCAATGTCTCGAGTCTTTCCTGAGGGCCTGAAGCCAGCAATGCCAACATCTGCCAGGGATGGATTGCTGATCCAGCTGTAGTCCCACCCATATTAGCATCATCCATATCACTATATCACACTATTCATATCAGAATTGTGTGGTTCCACAACACTGTGCTTGGACAGAGAAGAAAAGAAAGTACAGGTGAGTTAATTTAACTGCAGAAAAACCTCAGAATTAATAATACAGCAAGCTATCTGGAAGGTAAAAAGGAAATAACTAACAGTCAGAATAGATTTACTAAGAATAAATCATGTCAGGACAGCCTAATTTCCTTCTGTGAAAGGGAAACAGTGCCTGTGGATAGGGGAAAGTAGCCAGTGCTCTGTGTATTGACTTTAATAAGAATTTGACAAACTTTAATAGGGCTTCCTCATAGGCAAACTAACACTCTGCAAAATTACTGTAAAGTGGTTATGAAACCATTCAAAAAACCTCACTCAGGAGAATCCATAAGCAATGCTGCTTTATTCTCATAGTGGAGGAATGGGACCTCACAGGGAGGTGCTCTGAACCCAATACAATTTCATGCATCCAGTAGAGTTTTGGGCCTTGTATACTTTTTGTAGTCTGCTCATTACTGTGGCAAGTACATTAAAAGACAACAATGGGATTCCAAAACATGCTTAGAAGAAGGAAAAAAATCAGGAATGAGGTCCAGATGAAGACACAAGTAAGACAATCATCTGCACCCAGAAGAGGGAGGGGACACAACTGATAGCAGCTTTCCAGAAAAGGGTTCATGGGTTGTGGTATGTTAAAAGGTAAATACAAGTAAAAATACTGTGCTGTTGTGGAGAAGTCTAGAAATATACTGACACATATAAATTAAAACAGGTTTCTACACAGCAATGCAACAGCCTTGATGCAGTCCCTCTGCTCTACTAATGTCTGGTAGGACTGAAGCTAAAAGTCAGCACTGGTACTGGTGGGAGCCAATTTTGCAGAGCATACTGCATGAAAGGGGTGGGCAATATGAGAGTCCCTGGGACAGCAATAACAGTGGGAATATTTAGTTGTGGAAGAATATAAATAGATGCAAGACAGAATAAGAAATCCTAAATTATATGAAAAGCCAGAGTAAAGAGAATAAATTAAGGTGCACATGACATAAAATAAGAGGATTAAAAGGCAACAAGGGAGAATCAAGCCTGATAATAAGAAAAATTTCGTAATGGTAAAGATGGCTAGTGACTGAAATAGAGGACTAGGAGACTGTGAAGTCTCCACCATCTCAAGCCTTTATGAAGAGGTTACAAGAGGTTACACAAATGTCTGTCAAAAACTATATATTGGCAAACTTCTTGACAGTCCTATCTACCCTGCTTCCTATTTTTGTATTTCAGTATGAGGTCTCACTACACCCAAGTGCCACTGTTTAGGAAAAAGTGCTGTAGAGGCATAGATGGGACTCAAGAAGCAGTCACACAATTAAAATACATGAAGGTATGGAGTATTGGGCTGGGATAGAATGGACCTGGACAATTAGTTCTGCTGCACCTCTGTTGCCTGAAAACTGTAAGTCTGCTTCTCAAATACAGCAAAGGTGTTCTGGAAAGCTAAGGCCTGAGAAGATGCAACTGCTCCAGATAGAAAGAGGCCCTGAGAATTATTCTGGGTCTCTAGTTCCCAAATCAACAGGATTTGTGTCAAAAAGTGTGTTCGATATACATAAATTTTTACCCAAAACATCAAGCACTAAGACATGAAACATTTTCTAGACTTGTACAGTACGTGAATTATCATTCCATACTGGAATACACTGTGCTTTACGGTGTAGGTACTTTGACAGTAGAAGAGCATTTTGTGCACAGCTCCATTCCTAAATGTGTCAAGTTTCTGGATCACTCCCTCACCCCCAACCCCAACTCGCTGGAATATACATGTGTGGAATTCAGTTCAGTTCTGTTTATATTGAATGGTACTCTACTATGAATGTTGTCCCATTACAGATCTCTTTGCATTTGCTGAGCAAGATAATGGAATTATATTCAGGTCTGGTACAGTAATTTTTGACAGTAATAGAATTTTTTTTCCTAAAACTGCATAAACTGTGTAAGAGATTGCCATAAGAAAACTACTTTTGATGGCAGCAAACCTTCATCAAGCTAACAGTATAGCCATTAAATACCACTGTAATTCTACAAGTAAAAGAAAATAATAAAAAAATACAGAGTAGAAGCTTTGATTTGAAAATCCACCTCATTGACTATCTAATTCTTTCCTAATGACATAATTATTGGTGAACAGTAAGTGAAATTCAGAAGGTCAGAATTCTAATATTAGTAACGAGGTTTTATAACCAAAGTGGCAAATTACTACCAGTTTCTGTTCTTTGCTACCAGTTTCTTCTTTCTCCAGAAAGAAAGAAGAAAAGTTTACCTGTTTTAAACATGGTAATAGAAAGCATTTGTACAAACTGAATATTCATAATTCAGTTCTGCCTTAAATGAAAATATTTTTGTGTCACTGTCCTAAAAATACATAAACAGAAATAAAGCCAAGACATAGAAAGATTAATTACTGCATTGTCTTCTTCATGTAAAATAAGGTCTGGATAGTCTACTGCATTATTTGTGCTAAATAATGAATATTTTATGGTCTTACCATATTTAGCTTTACAAGTACATCTAAATGCCCTTTTTGAGAAATTCTAGTGCAATACTGTGAGCATAACTCATGGTCAAATTCGGGTGAATTAATGATTCCCTGAAATACACCATGCATAGGAAGTCATATTTCATCTGCATCTATTTCTCTTATTCATTACCTAATCTTTCAAACCCCAAATCTCTCTGCAGCTCCTTTTGAATTTAAACAAAACATGTTCTAGTGGTGTCTTTCATAGCAAGGGCATAAATCTGTACCTTTACCTTATCACTGACTTTTGAGAAAAGCCAGCATTAAAATTTAAAAAAATTTACCAGCCTCACTGCCTTAATAATCAGTTGAAGACCTACACATTGGACAGTGGTTGCTAGAAGGTTTGTAGCACTAAAACTAAACTGCCACCACAAATGGTACACAGTCCTGCATTGCAGAACACAGCTGCACAACACAGCCCCTTCCTCTCCATTTAAGCCACTATGAAAGAACTTCATCCATATCAACTCCAGTTTCATTGCAGGGTTCCTTTGAATTCAGTGAGACATCTGGTGAAAGAGTAATACAATGCAACACAGCAGAATGTCTCTGCATTTTAGTAGTTTCAGAAGAATTTTTGATCAAAGTTTAGTAATTTTTTAAAAATTCATTTAATCAAACTTTGCAAATGTCACTTCACAGATATTTAACATCAGAGATGTCAGCTGTGTACCTTTAAATGGCTTACCACCACAGATACACTTTTTGTACCAATGAATGACAAATTAAAGAGAACAGCAAATTTCTACTGGAAGACCCAACATTCTTCCTATCAATGCATTTCCTTTCGACCTAGGAACTACAATGAGCCCCTCGATGTAATCTTAAGATCCTACTTCAGAAAAGGTCTGATGCACAAGCTTAGCGGTAAACAGGTGACCATGTTTATTAAAGTCATCAAGATGTAACAACCCACTCAAGTCAGTGATCTGCCAAGTGGTTTTCTCAGTCTTGCTGGCTTGATGAATCAGCTTTCAGCACCAGCAGTGAGTCCAGGTCTATCTCTTTGAAACTTGGTAAAAGTTCTATCACCCTGAAAGGAATAAAAAGCATCACCTTATGTCAGCCTTTGCCTCTGATGAATTTAAGCTGAGTATACATTAGACTTTTTTTCTGTAAATATATTGCTTATTTTTGCACTATGTTCAACTGAAGGATAACGCTGTCTTTTAAAGTAGCATCATTTTGCAAATGTCAGTGTAATTTCCCCCAAAGTATCATCCATTAGTTATAAAAGGTGCAAATGAAAAGGATTTTAAAATTGACATGAGGGTAGAAGAATAAGGAATAATGCACTAATAACCTATGTGGTGGTTGGATTTTCAGCAGTCTTTCAAGAGAGAGGTGATCACCTGAACTTCTTATGCATTTTTATACATGAAGATAAAAAGGATGAAACTATCAGGAAGTATGAAAGCAATCTTAAGGCAGGAATTACAAACAAGTACTCATTGTTGTGTATAAATGTGCAGAGAGATATATGCATTAAAATTCACATCTATATGTATTTAAATGAAAAGGAGAATGAACAGCTTGGAAGTTAGAATGTTGTGTAGCTTGTTGCCTCCACTGGTGTTTTACAGTACTGGAACCAGTCATTGTCCAAAGTTTGGGATCAGTTCTGGTCTGTAAAACCTAAAATGACTGAAAACTATGTGCAAACCAAGCTTGATGAAGAAATTCAGAACAGGTTTTGGTAATACTACGTTTGCAACTGTATTTTTCTACTACTTGATTGGGTTTTAGAACTTTTTCATGGCCTCTATAAGTTTTCATGGAAAAACTAACAGCATTTTTCTTTCATCAGTCTGTTCATGGGTGAAAAGAATTTTGACCAGTATTAGTCATAGTTACATGCATCAACATTGCCACTTATTCAGAACATTACATAAGAAATATTTTATATATTGTTTATGAAAATACTATCTTTACATTCTCATTGCCAAAACATCCATTTTAAGTTCTTAAGTGTTAACTTATTTTGACATCTGAACAGCTGCTCGACCTTCTGCTTCAACATACTGCTGCACTGATTCAAACCATTGACTTCTACCTATGATTTGCACCACCTTTGAGCTCAATAACTTAATAACCAGGTTATTATCTATTCAGTTTACTGTCCCTTAAAACCAAATTAGTTTGTCCTCATCCGATAGGCAGACTCAGTACTTTCATAATCAGGATATTAGCTATTCCATTTATTATTTGGTTTCATCTAACCAACGCAGTGGGGAATTAGATCTCAGAAGTTTTATAGAACTAAAAAAATTGTTCACTGTACTTTAGTGAAACGTAAAACATTTTTCAAGTACTTTCTTAAACATAATATATTCTAAGTATCAGTATGGGTTTGACCCAAGTAACTCTGCAGTGTAATATAACTCCACTGCTATAGAGGAGGATGAAAATACACATACTTGAAGATTAAGAGAGTAGCAAGACCATGTTTTCTCTTAAACTTTCTAGGAAACAGGATGATAATAAGAAGGCCTCAGGATCTTTTATTTTGTTGAAAAATCTCTTGTGAATTTATGCAGAACTTATTATCTTCCATATATTTGAACACTAACATGAAGTCACGGTTAAACAAGTTTACAGAGACGGTAAAGTATGACATACAAGTATAACAAAACCCAAATTCTTTGGAATGCATCTCACTTTGTGAGATGAAGATAATTTCTCATTTAACTATGAGCTTCATTGCATCTTTTTTCAAAAGAGACTTTCAAATTTGAGGGTACAGTTAATTTGAACTTGACTCACTGAAAAGCCATGATTTTACATATTCTCAGTTTTCAAGTATGCAAAATTCAGCATGCAAGCTTGCTCAAAGCAGTTTAAGTAGTGTGTCCTTCCCTTTTGGAGCATCTTCTTGCTCCTACTAAATATGTAGAAAAAAATGAATACATCTTTTTATATTTGGTAATATTTATAAAAAATATATATAATTGTATAAATTGCATAACTTGCTGTCCAACTTGAACTTATACACAGTCAAGTCTGACAAAATTATGCTTTTCTGCTCACTGTGCTGTAACAACAGACTTTGTTGCTGGTTTATTTTGATAGTTGGATTTTTCTTCATAGGTTTGGGGAGTTTGGTGGTGGGATTGACTGGGAGGGGATTGCTTAGTCTCATCTTTCTTCATCAATCAAATGTTTCAGCTTTCAGAAGCAACCTGTGGATGCTGAAGCTCTTGCAACTCAATGCACCTGCATTTGAGTAAAAGACAATTTCATAATCAGAACAAACATCAAAGACAGAAAGAAAAGCAGAGTTCAACCTGTTTAGGATCTCTTAGTACCTCTTCTCTTTTTTTACATCTTTAAACATGAAAATAACAATGAAAAATTCTCTACTGGCTATCTCTAGTATACTTGGGATTGATTCCCCTCTGGAAATGTATTTCTCTTTCCACCAACAGATGAAACCTAGACACCTAAATTTTAGATCACAAAAGATAATGAAGATGGCTACTTCATTGTAGGGGCAGGGAAAAAGTGTGGGTCAGGAGGTGACAGTAAAAAAGTCTCTCGATATTTGAAGTTAGCCCAGTAGAAACAAGTTTCCTTAGGGAGTGTGTGGGTAGAGGACTCTGGCAGACAGGTGCAATTTATCTTGAGACATCGTATTACTATCCTAAGATGCCATCTGATACAGCCAGGGTTCACAGAACGGTAACAGAATGCATTTTCTTCCTCCTTAAAGATGTTTGTCATTTTCCATGCTGTTTCAGATCAAACTATTCCTCAAAAAAACATTACATTCTAAAATATTTCTCAGCTAAAAGCATCATCAAGTCTCTTTCACAACTTGTTAATGGAATGAAAACCAGTTAGAAACTGAGTTCTAGGTACTCTAATGGGTGCTTACTGCTGCATTCACCGAATCCATCAGCAGCACTTCGCAGACATCTAGCAAGCCTATTTGCTTCATAAATCATTGAAATGTGTGAAGACCTTTTACGTAACCCAGAAATATTCTTTAAGTATTTAACATCAATAATAATGAAAACCGGCACCACAACAACTTAAGCAACGTAAAATACGGCATCGTAGGGTTCAGCCTGACTTTCATTGAAGGATTTCTAAAAATAAGAGTACATCATCAACAGTGACAGCTTGCTTAGTGACTCAACACAGTGGGAAACCTATTGCTCTAGAGGACTATGTTCTGCCTCATTATTTAATACAGACATCACAACCATGCTCTTCTGTTTTCAGTTCTTTAATGCATGATGCAGAGGAACCCACACCTCAGTACGTCTGCCTTAAAGAGTGAGAATAATTTAGTTGTTAGATCTGCAGTGCTGATAGCGCCCTATCAGCATATTAGTGCCGAGTTACATAATTTATTGCAAGAGTTAGAAACAATTTGATAGTCTTTCTAAAACCTCAGCTGCTGGAATCAAGAGATTGTATGAGAACATCTGCTTCCATTTTCTAAGTGTGCACACTTCTAGCACTCAGTATGTGAAGAAAAGCTCTTAGCCCATGAACAAAATATACTGTAGAGGCTATGAAGTCATAGAATACATAGAAATAGAATACACATTGAAATAACTGGAAATGTTGTGAATTTTTCAATTACCTTTAGTCACACTTTTGAAAGCTCGAAGTTCACATTCCTGAAGTATTACTATTTTGTACTTTAAATCAATCACCAAGATGAAAAAAAATAATTTTGGTTCTATCCAAATCAATTTTTCTCCTATTTCTTCATTTGTTTAATTTTCCTATTCAGTCAGCTAATGAATAATCCATTACTATCTGAGCTGTTTTCCTGAGTGGTCAAAATGGTAAACTGAAGGCAGTGAAAGACATACCTTGAACATATAATGTACAAGCAGGTAGTTCCAAGTACTAGCTCAAACTAGCTGCTGCAGACTAAGCACTCAGAATTAGTAGGTACTTTTCACATCTTTTTTCTGTGTCGAAGTTCTTGTATGCAAAGTGTGAATCTCAAGATCATTTACATGTAAAGATAATTTAATTAATGTTGGTTTAGTAACTGAATACCAGAATGAGGAGCATCATAGAACTGCCATGTCTCAAGGAAGACATGAGAGAGTGCAGTGAATCAAGCATGAACTATACACAGAGGAATGGAGAAAAAAATTGATGCTGAATATCTACTCATTAGATAAGCACTACTTGTTCTATGCACTGAGCAAGACTGGAATCCTGGGGAGCTGGGGAAAGTCACATACACTCATGTATTAAGAGATCATCATAGTGGAAATACACTGGGACAATATTAAATCAAAGAATCACAGAACTGTCATGGTTGGAAAAGATCTCTAACATGCAACTGTCAACACCTCACCCCGCCCTCTACCCCCTCCCCCCAAAAAAATTTATATTTATATGTATGTATGTATGTATCCCCATGCCTACTACAGCATGCTCTCAACTGTCCCATCTACACGATTTTTATATACCTCCAGCGTAAATATGACAGTCTTACAGTCAGGGCCGTTCATTTTCCTAACTCTTGCAAGCTTAGCTTCAAAATCTCAGTGATAACTTTGTAATATATTTTTAATTGCAATGTCATTTAACAAAGAGAAATATTTCTTGGTAGCAGTGATGTGTAGGACAACGGGCAAATTCCACTGTCTTTTTTCACAAGGATGTAACCTTTAGAAAAACTCTTAGCTGTAAAATTAATCCTCCACATTACTTGTTCTGACAGGAAGACTGAAATGCACTGAACTAAGCTATCTCTCTCAAATATCAAAAACATCCAGGATCCTTGGAGGAAGGTTCCATTTATCTGAGAGCAGAACAGAATCCAAAGGTGTAAGATAAAGCCAAAGCAGTGATTTTGAGTATCCTGAAAGAAAATGCTAAAAAAACCCTCAAAGAATGAGGAAATATGTAAAGGTGATACTTCAACAATAAGTAGCTGTAGTGAATACAGAGCAGTTTCTTTTCTTTAGAAAACACCGCCAGCATCTCTCCACTTAAGGTAATTTTAGCAAAACTTCACCCCACTGCAATTACTATACATGGATGGTAAAGATGTTTGTGTTGTGGCTAAAGCTGAACAAATAACTGGAAATAGATGTGCAACTGACAGCAAAACTGAGGAAGGGGTGTTATATAGCACCTTTGCCTAAAAATATAGTAACGCAGAATCTGACAATCTCTTCACAGTGTAAAATATATTCCTGTAAGGTAACCATAGAAAGTTTCCAGTTTTTAATTGCCAAGTATTTACTCTTCTGCTAGTAATTTCCACAGAATACACATAAATTGGCAGCATTTATAAGTTTTCTTCAAACTTTTTGTAGCATCCTAATGAAAGTGTGAATAACAGGAGCTGGAGAAGAGGGTAAAAATGAAAGGAAATTTCCATAAAATATTTTATGTGTAACCAGCTCTGAAAGCTTCAGAGGTGAGTAGGCTGCACTGCTCAGTGATCCTACTTAACACAACATTATATTTTCCCTTGAATGACGACATCCCACATTAGGCATGGTACAAAAAATAAGAGAGATACAAACACAAGTACTGCTGGAATTATTCATATTGCTCGTCTTACAGTGCCTCCATCCACTTTCACACTTCCCTCTCAATTTCCTGACTTTGTTACAGATTTTTTTTGGTCTCATCTCAGTTATCTATCCCTAGTGTATCTTTTTTGGAACTTTGCCCATCCTTTTCTGTCTTTATTTTGTGAGTTACACAAAAAGAGGGCCCTTTGTATTTCAGAAGCCTCCAGAAAAATAGTAAAGCATTTGTAAATAACCAAGAGAAGTACATGATACAGTTTTGTTTGGCAGAGGAGAAAAAAAAAAAAAAAAAAAAAAAAAAAAAAAAGGTAAAAAAGAAGAAAAAAGAGAAGAAGTTTCTTTAGGGCAGTTTCATTTCATTTTAAAAACTTATTACATTGCTTTTGTTATCTGCCCAGAAAAAGAACAGGATGCATGTTAAACCACAAGAACACTTGACCACAGAATAAAATACGTTATACTTAGCTAATGTCAAGCTAATGATGAAAATGAGCAATATATTTGTGACTGGATGATAAAAATAATATTGATTTGATGTTAATGTTGCATTAACCTTATAAAATAGCCGATCTAGGGAAGTTAGAATTTTTGAGTGATGAGTGCTTACACTCTCACTCGAAATCCAGTTTCATGCTAGGAGGTACTTGCTGAATTTATTCTGTTTACTTTTAAAACTGAGGTCCTTCAAGAAAGGATCTTAAGTAAAAGTTCTTAAGGGATATGAATCAGCAGGGAAGAAGCAAGGTAGCAATGTCTGACTGATGATGATACTAAGCCAGTCACAGAGCTGATTGCAGCATTGCAAAAATATACAACTGGGTATTGAAATGGCAGATTAAACTCAACAAAGAGCAAAACAAATGTGGAAAAAAGTAGAATTTTAGAAATAACAACTAATGCCACTGAGGACCAAGATTTTTGTATTCTAAGGTCTAGGAAAATGTCATTTTTATGACCATTGGTAGCAAAAAAAAAAAAAAAAAAAAAAAAAAAAAAAAAAAAAAAAAGACATACTAGGAAAATAATAGAGAACAAATGGAGGGGACATAACTGTATCATGTTATAAATCAAAGAGTGCGTCATGTCTTGATTACTGTGTACAGTTCTGGCATCCCACTATTTCAAAAAGGATATAGGATCAACAAATTTTCACAGAAGCAGAACAATAAATGCAGACTTGGAATGTCTTTCATGGGAGGTGTGCTAAGTAAGTTAGGACTCTTCAGAAAAGACACAGTTGAAGAAAGATGCTCTGTAGGTCCTTAGCTGCTGGGAGTAATAACAGAGCAACAAGGAAATTTTAATCTGTCACCGTACCCATACTATAAAAAAGATTATTCATGCAAGCTCTTCAGTTCCTTCACATGGTTCACAGATGCCAGTGAACAAAATGTCCTGGAGGAAGCAGAGGAATGAAACCCTTCACACTTGTCATCACTCTATCTGTTATAAAAAAAAAATAATAACTTAAAGGGGGCTCTGGTGGCTAACAAGATGTGAAAACTAAACAATTCTGCTTTGTTTATTTCAAAATCCAAGAGTGTGAGTCTTTCCTCAAGATACATCTAGAGAAATACATATGTGTCTTTCACAAATATATAATAATAATATTAATATAAATAAGTGTTTGGTGTTTATATGTTCTTCTTAACTGAATAAATATGTTCTTCTTAACTTAACTAAAATACCTTATTTTCTTCCCTATAAAACAAAACAAAACCACAAAAGTAAACCAACTAACAAAAAACCCAAAAATCCAAACCCAAAGCAAACCAACCAACCAACCAAAAAACAAAACCAAAACCAAACCAAACCAAAAACCAACCAATCAACCAACAAAAAAAACCCCCCACAAAAACAAAAAACAACCCAGCCCCCCCCAAAACACTGTTGCTTTGATTGGGGTTAAAAACCTGCTAAATACAAACTAATGTTACTCCATTCATTAAACTACTCATCTTAGATTTTAAAGAATTGTAGTTTCTCAATGCAAAATCTGTTGTTCAGTGTTCTCCTCATTAGTTTCCTCAAAGTTTTACCTCTCTTCAGCATGGTGTTCTGGATCCCCCAATACAACAGAGGCATGTCCATGGTGGAGAGAGTCCAGGGAAAAGCCACCAAAATGAGGAAGGGACTGGAGCATCTCTCCTGTGAGGAAAGGCTGTGAGAGCTGGGACTGATCATCCTAAAGAAGAGAAATACCCAAAGGAAGGGTGTGAAGAGGAAGGGGCAAGGTTGTTTTCAGTGGTGCTGAAACAGGAGAACAGGAGAAGAGGCACATGGAAAGAAGCATGAGAGCATATCACCCCAGAATGTTGCGGAGATCCTCGGAGATATTTAAAACCTGTTTGTACACAACCCTGGGCAGCCTGATCTTGGGGACCCTGCTGGAGCCAGGGGGCTGGACAAGGGGAATTCCAGAGGTCCCTTCCAACCTCAACCATTGTGTTACTTTGTGATTCTATTTTTTGCATCTGTCCTGTTTCCTACCAAACAAAGACTAATTAAAGACCAAAACTTTGTGTATATATGTGTATATACATACACACAGATTTGTTATAATCATGCAAAATGTTTCGTTGTTCCCAAATCATAAATAAAAATGATAGTTCTATCAAATGGGACAACACTCTTGACATTGATCCAACAGATTATTATATTTTCAAGATACCTGCCTGTAACTAAATACGTATGTAATGATTATTGTCATGCCAGTCTGAGAAATAATAATTGCTACGTCAGTGTATGATCATAGAGAGCTTTGTGTAAATTTTCTTTCCTAATAATTTTCTGAGAAATTACCTTTCTAGCCAAGAAGATGTTATGAATTATTGATATTGATTTTTACAATCTTCTTAATATTTAGCCTCCTGTTATGAATTAATCTGAATTATTAATTGAGGAATTAAAATACATATGCACGTTATAGCAAGCCAACTTGAAGGACTAGGGTTTTTGATGCAAGCTCAGAAAGAAGTCTTTGCAAGAAGAAAAAGTGTCTTGAAAGGGTCCTGGAAAAATCACTCTTTGGAATAGAAATGTCAAACTAATTTATCTGTTCACAAAACATCTTCTTTCCTGACTCAGCATGAAATAAACGTATTCAATAATAGATCTGATGTATTCTGCTAAAATATTCTTGAGAAAGAGGAAACAATGTCTTTGGGCTACAGTGGTGAAATAGACGAAAGAACATGACCTATGATGAGAAGTATCCAGAAACATTTTTCCTTGGCTGTTCAATTTTTATTCCCATGCAGCACAAGGTCTGTAAGAAGGCTGAATTTGAGATACTGCCTGTAGCTGACCCGTGTGGGCATGGGCAGAGAAGTAAATTTTAAGACAGCGTGTTAATCTACAACAAGAAGTCACAGAAATAGTATTACCATAGTATAACATTGTGCATGTTCTCATTTTAATTTCCTTTAAGCCTACACACTTTGGTGTAAGAAGCCTAACAGCTATTAAAAGAGAACAGAAAATCCTCCAAACATGTGAAAGCATTTGTAGGAATGTCATTATTGTTACCATTACTTTGCTGAAACTCTACTGGGACCACAGTCTTTTTAATTTTTTTATTAGTTCTCTGCAAATAGGATGTAAATTCTAGCACACGTACTAATCAATACTTTCTCCTTCAGTACCCTGAGAAAACAAGGGGTTCAGATGATATCTCTTTAAATGTCTTAAGAGAATGCCTATGGCATCTCATATGCCTTAAACGCTAATCTGAAGTAAAAAAAAAAAAAACAAAACAACAAAAAAACTAACCAACAACAAAAAGCTCTATCAGCCTCCCACTCTATCCTCAAACATTCACAAGGCTTCACTCCACAGTCGGCTACTTTCCATTAAAAGAGGCTCTGAAAAAAAAAAAACTTATTAACAGTTAACGTCCACTCTAAAGTGGACTGAACAATCCATCTTTTTCAGAATATGCAAAACATTTTCAGCAGTCAAACAGTAAGAAAAATGGTTGTTCTATTCTGTGCACTAGAAGCCTGCTACGAAGCTTTTCAGTAACTTCACAGAGACTTAGGTCAACTTTTTTTTAATTAATTAAAGCTGCTCTTTTCTTTCATTAAGCCTGGACCAAAAGTTTGTTCTCTGTTCAGAAGAGAAAAATACCTTACTGGTTTATACTTTCAGACTGTACTATTACATTGTCCCAGCCTATTTTTTATGTCATTGCATTTACCTAATTGTTGATAAAATCTTTCTAGAAGAGGCTGACCACAGCTAAGCACTTAAGCAGAGTGATCAGATTCTCAAAAACTATTTTTCAACAGAATTTCCCAAGTACTGTAATGTTCTGACAAACAAAGATTGTTCTGGTTGGAAGAACAGCTTTTTGTTTGTTTCTTTGTTTGTGGTTTTCTTTTGACATGGTAAGCAAGAAAACTTACTTATTCTAAAAAAATATTCAGGTCAAGATTTTCTCTTCTCACCATTATGCTAAAGGATTAGTCTCTTAACAATATTTGAAGATCCATGAGCAGCACAGCTATGGGAAATGTAATGCCAAAGGAAGTGAGGACATGGATATGGGATTGCAGCTTCAAAGAAGAAAACTCACTTTAAAAAAAATAAAAATCTGCCCCATTCTCATTCTTGCTCTTAGATAATAGCTCCATGTCACCTACATTACAGAATATCAGTTTCAGGTCCCTCTCAGATGATCTCAGTTCACAGATACGAGATGTTAGAAACAGGGTAAGACCATTCTGAATTAATCACCTTGCTGCAGAAACATCAGGGGGTGATAAGACAGCTTGGAGAGCCAGATAAGACGTATTTCAAAGAAAGCAAGGCATGACAGCAAGTATCTGCAGCTATCCCTGTTGAACATTAGAAATATAATTTAACAAGAGAAAATTGGCTTTCCCAGCACAGACTGAAATAAGCAGATGAACAATGACTCTACTTCCCACAAGACTTCAATTACTCAAACTTAAACAAAAACAAATTCACAAATGCAACTGAAAGAATAAGAGTCATAGTTCTAATACTGAATCAACTTAACAAATGTAATGGTGTAACACCAATAGAGCAGTTCGTGTTCTAATAGCTATATTAAACCTCAGAGCATAATCAAAATGACTTTGATATTTCCATAAGGCAGAGTAAACTCAGACTGAGTACTATGCTTAAACCATTAACAGTATTGTTGCCTTCTTGATGATTAGTTTGTGTTTGGAGTAATTTACTGTATTTTATACTAGAAAACGAGAAATTATGCATTAGGGAAGGACAATTCCTTCTTATTTGTCCCTTTTTGGAAATGGAAAAGTTTATTTGGTCCTTAGCATAGCTTTCAAATTTTGTTGCTCTCCAAACTGGTTAAAGTTGCAAATCATCATCCCAGCACTGGGTGAGATATATTCAGTTCTAAAATAAACATATACAATCCTCAACTTAGCCAACTTCCAGGGCTACTCTATACACATTCAAAGAGAGAATTTAGTCCTCTTCATTACTTTTGTGTGTCTCTTCATAAGGATATTCATTTGTCCAATGAATCAAAACAGTAAATTCATATATATAGTGTACACATAAACAAATTAGTAATTGCATGTCTTTCTTGGCTTGCCCTAAGGTAGGGCCCATATGTTTTAAGCAATGCCCCTATGAAATGTAACATCTAAGCAGTTTTGAAGGCTGCTCATCTCTCCATCAGCATCTCGCAACTGAATGCAGTATGCATTATGCAAGGCATTAGCTGGGCACCTGACATGGGGGTGGTCTCAATCTGGAGTCTTGCTTCACAGACTAGCATGGGATGCAAATGTCACGGAGGCAATGTGTTGAGCTCCCAGGAAAGCTGAAAGGAAGAGGAGATGTATGCCTTCAGTGACGCCTGCATGCAGAGAAGAAGTTGGAACTCTGGTTAGAATGATGTCACAAAACAAAGCCTGAAAAAATGAAAGGATGTAAAGAGATGAATGACACAGGCTGTGAAGGATTTGGCAGGATTCCAGCAAGGATTCAGGGTATCTCAAAGGAGAGGGAAAAGGTGAAGAACAAGAGGGGGAAAAAATCAAGAGTCTGATTTACAGCAACAAAAATAGGAAATTCAGCTAAAAGGCTGACAATCTGTTATCTGCTTATCACTCTGCATAGATATTTCAGTGGTATCGGGCAGTAGAGTGTCAAATTCTGTTCATGCTGTTACACCCACACACAGCTCAGCAGGTTAAGGCTGGCGTGTTCTAGCTTAATTGTGATTGAGTCAGTCCAAGCACGTACTTTTGTAAGGCACTTTTCTCTTTACAGTTTTCTTTTCTTATTTTTATTAGCAAGATCAAAAAGGGCTCATACAAAAGAAGACTAAAACACAAACCTTCTAGGATTTTATCAGGTCCAAATTAAACTGTTAGTCCCCTCCCATCAACAGACTATTCAATGGCATTTGACTGCTATGCTCTTCCCAAGGTATTACAACTCTTACAAGGTGCTGACTTCTTCTGATGGAATTGTCGCTCAGTGTTTTGTACCACAAGGGTAGCATCCAGTGTGCTTACTTGTTTTGCCAAATCACAGTTTTTCTCAGGAGCTATTAGAGGAGCACAGCATGGCTTTTCACATGACAAATACCACTGATGGAATGCTAGTCTGCTTTTCACATATAACAATACAGATCTGTTACTCTGGTATGGTTACATACAGTGTCAAATAGCAGTCTCCCATTTATGTCCACACTTTGGGTGAGTAGCCACCAAGTTCAGAAAAAAAGACAATATTCAGCAGCAAAAAAAAAAGGTGCTAATTCTACAGGTCCACAGTGTACATGTAAATGGAAAGTGGGGAGAGTGAGAAGGAGAAAGTACAAACTCTTCACATCTATCGTGGAATCTAAAAACCCTCACTCCTTTTTTTTTTTATTCTCCCATTTTCATCAGGGAAAAAAAATTACTCAGATTCCATATCTCTTTCACTTTGCTCCAGAACTTTTGAGGAATAATAAAAAAGAAGAAAAAGAAATCATTTCTGAGGCTTTCTTGCACAGAAGAGAAACAAATACCTCTTTTTTTCATATTGTAGATTCAGTTGCACCTTTGAGCAATAAAGAATATTTGGTTTATTTCAGGTGGCCAGTTGTACCTGTTCTCCTTTTGAAAACAAACATATGTAAGAGGATGTGTCCAGTATAGGAAAAAAGCACATTACACACTCATTACAGGAAAATGATAATATATATATATATGTATCGATATATAGATATAAATGATACTATATATATATATATAATATAATATATATATAATATATATAGTTTATTCAACAAATTAAACTTCATTAAAAGGGGAAATGTCCTCTCCAAGGCCAGGGATAGCCTCAGGCTGCTGATCTATGTCTTCAAGATACACTAATGAAAACAGAAGTAGTTCAGTTTGCAGGACCCTCTATTAGAGGGATAGTAGTACAAATAAAAGAGCACCACTAGAATACTTCTCAGTAGCCTGGAGCTGCCCTGGCTAATGAGCAGCTGACTGGATCACATGAATGTTACACTGCTGTCAAAGTGAAACTGAAAAATCTTTATTTTCCTAAATATCTTTTAAACCTCCCCATAAATTCAGTTGATGAGCTTAGAGCTAATCTGCCAGTCAACTCACCAGCAAGTACTTCTCATACACACTTCCCCTTTCAGAAAACTAAGATTTACATTAGAAAAGATTCCATTTCATTCAGAAGTAGTCTACACATTTTAGAAGTTTCTAAATTGAAGAAGTAAGCTTTCCCTCATACAAATGTAACAGAGAGAAGTATTCTCAAGGGTTAATTTTAATCTAGTTCTCTAAACCGGTTTTATAGTGAAGGGATAGAAAAACACTTCTGTAGGGAGTTAATGCAGCACTTGCTTGGCCCCAGAGAGATTGTCTCTCTTGTTCTTTGGAGGAACCTGGAGAGACAGGACCATATTAGCCATTCAGAGTAGTCCTCTCCACACAGTATCTGAAAGGCTTTCTGGTTGTTTGCATGCAACTATGGAATGAACAGAAATACTAATCCTTGAATATTTCTTTGAATATATAATGTAAGTAACGAAATAACAGGATCTTAGCTACTTATTACAACAAAGCAGAACAAGGAGGGAAGATACATCTACTTAGGTTAGATTCCTATTTGCAGAAGGCTGAGCATTTTTTAATTCACAAAACAATCCAAACACAAACCAGGCAGAGTTTGTGGTACAACTTTTTCACAATTCCAAAATAACTTTATGCTAATCGATACCAGCTGCTGTATGAAGGGAACAATCCCATGTAACAGAAGATTTTGGTACATGGATGGAAAAGAACAATAGTGCCCAAGATGTTTTGAAAACAGCATGTTGAAAATGTTTTTCTTGAAGTGCTGGAATGAAATGTAGGAAGTGTAAAATCTGAGAAAGCTGAAGCAAGCAGACACAGAAAAGATCCAGAAGACCTTCCAGTGTGATCTCTGTTATCCTCAGCAGCAGAATGAAGTCCCAGCAACATTTGAATTTTCTGAAGAAAGAGAAATTAACATGAAAGCATTTGTATAGGGACTGGGCAACCCGCCTAATCGAGCACAAACACGTCTCCACAGAGCATCCTTGTGTTTGCCTCTGATTCACCAAGACTGCTCTTTCATACAAAGCTTATTTTCCATTGTTGACCTCTGCCTCTTCCCCTCTTCTCTGTTTCAGGGAAAAATTAGTTGGTGGTGCAACATCCCTTTCCTAAATATAGTGAAGTATCTTTCACTACCAGCACTGCCTGCTGACTTCCACCAAATGGAGGGGAACCTTTCAGTGGGTGCTCAGTTCGTTGCCTCTTACAGGCGTTCATCACACACCATATGTAGAGAAAAAAATCTCCTTCCCAAAGCCTCAGGGCTTTACTTAGATGGGAAATAGCCTGGACACCAAGGAGAGAGGAAGTTTCTGGTTATTCAGTAAACAGTTGTTTAAATGCTAGAGCACCACCACAGACCGCTGCATGGCCGACATCCACTTTAATTTCTGGCCAGTGAATTCAGTTTGTGAACAGATTGATCAGTTACTGTTTGTTAATATACCTAATCCATGCATATTCCTGGTTTCTATGCTTCGTGAAGCCAAGTATCATGGTGTACAGGAAAAGAGAATTACTTTGCATGAATGCTCTAATCTCCAGTTTTGAAGCGTAACAAGACCACAGCAATTCTACCTTGTTGTGGGCATCAGTTACTGGACCACAAGCTTACTTCACCTGAAGTGAATACAAAATGTGATCTCTAAAGTCTTGATCTTTACTCAAGCTGAGGATTTTTAAAAATCAAGCAGTAACTTGTTTCTACACAGTTAAAATAACAAGCATTTTAAGTTGACTTCTAGTTTAAGAATGTTTTCTGAGATAAAATTTAAATCGCTCCTATTTAATAATGACAGAGATTTATTTACAGGCAAATGTCAGTAAGAGGAAGCAGCATTTCAGATGTTTAAAGACCTATTCAAGAAGTTCTAACTGAGAAGTGCAAGAAACCATAAACAAGAGGGGCTGTAGCTGGATGCCATTACAGGATCTGAAAAGAAGATTATTCCTTAGAAAACATGACCATGATATGATTATTTTTCTATGGTTTGGATGCAGTGTTTGGCACTATATCCTTTCCAAAGATGTAGCTAACTTTCCTGAATTTTATAATAATGATGTATGACACAGTGTCCTTTGGGATTAATCACAAATATTTTTAAAAGATGAGGCTTCGTTATATCTTTGTTCTTTGTATCTTGGCTTTTGTTAGCGCATTTTAATTAGGATCTGGTATCTGCAATAAACAGTAAACATAAAGAGCTTTGCAAAAATGTATTAGACTGTTTGTTTTCACACTCTAATGCATATTTGCACAATTTTACCATGAAAAAAGGAAAACATGCTAAGCTCTTGGGCTCTATCCCAAATGTCCTGGAATAGAATCTGGAAATTACTAAGAATGAAACCAAACCACATCATATTTCAGCAATTAACCTAAGAAAGGAGGGCACACACTCTATGTGAAAGATAGTTTCGTGGGAGGCATTTGTGAAGGAAAGAACCTTCTAGAAGAGATATGCAAGCAACTATTTAGAATTTGGTTTAATTTTCTTTGACCAGGTAAAAGCTTGATAAATGTTCTGAGGTTATAAACTTTTTTCTTTCACAGCAGTTGAGAAAATATTTATCATTTATTCCTTGTTAAAGCAAAAGGTATCTAAAAGAAATTGAAAATAAAAATACAGCCTTAGATTCAATGCAGTACTATTTATTTTACCAGCTACACAGTTGCTGAAAAGCATAAAAGACCAACTCTGTGAATGTGCAGTATAAGTAAATTTACACTGCATGAAAAAAACAGATACTGACAACAAATGGCCTTGAATACAGGGGACTGGATAAAGGACTTCATTATAATCATATGTATACTGATTTGAAAAAAGTTCTGGGGATTCATATCACTTTTGTAATACAATATAATATCATATTTAAAAAATCAAACAAACAAACAAAAAAAACCCCAAAATAAAATAAAAAAAAACCCCAACAAACCAACAAAAAACCCCCGCACCACTCAGAACTGAAAATGCCATTTGCCAAAGACAGATGTACTTTCATTTCAAAGTATTCTTATCAAAATCTACCAGAAAACTTGAAAGGTTTTAAATGTGGCTCTTGTGAACAATTGGTATTGATATGACACCTTGATAGTATTTGAACGTGACACAAAAGTCATAAAAATATATAAGCAATTGTAAGGTGTAAAGTGACTTTTTCCCACCAAAGCTAGGCTTTAATGTGTTTCCAAATAAAACACAAGATTAAGTAATTTATTTTGTCATATGATTTATTTATGGGCTGAAACACTGTAAACAACAGATAAAAGATACAGACTCAGATGTCAAAGTAAAAGATGAAAATCATTACATTTTATTAGAAGAAGATATATAAAAATGCCAAAATGAACTGTAAAGAGAGGGAAAGTGTTATGCTCAGAGGTCCTGCATCAGAGTTGCATTTGTTTTTCCCACCTCCCCTAAAGGGGAATAATAGCTCTGAATTTAATTAAAAATCTATTTTTTAAGATTAAAGTCATGAAAAAGTTGAAAGACTGGATCACAAAGAAGAGTAACTGTGAGGGTCTCAGGGAATATGAACTCCCTTATATTTTATTTCCTCTCAACTATTTGTGGGAGGATCACTAGCGCTGCATAGTAATTGTTAGTCCTGGATAAAAGCATGGATTTTATAAACCAATAAATTTTTCATTAGTTTTACATAAATTTTAGTAGCAATAGTTTAATTCCAGTCAAATTATTTCAATCAGATGAGTTCATGCTGAATGCAGCATTCTAAATTATATTAACTGGGGCATTTAGAAACCAGCTTCCTAAATGTGCTTCAATGCTCACTCAAGGCATTGTTTGCTATACACCTTTTTCTTAACATATAAAATAAAAATAAAATAGATGAGATAAGGGGAATGAAACCTAAAAAGAATTTCAGTAATTTCTAACCACTGTGAGAATCAGAAAATCCAAACTGATTATCTAGACACTTGTAGGAATTTTGGCATATTTATACGGCTAAAGTTTTCTTGGTTCTCTTAGAAATACAGCAGAAGTGCTAAGAGGTAATTTCTCATGCTTCAGCTTCATCTGTGCTTTTTCTTGGGCCACATACTAGCACTTCAAGAAAAGACTGCAAGAAATGAACAAGTTGCATTTTTGAACCTGGACTTAGAGAATGGAAAGTGATACATCCTTGCAAGTATAGTCACAGCGCACATGAACATCTCAGACAACCCTAGGGGGGAAAAAGAACTTCTCAGGTCATTCAGAACCATTTAAATCTTGTAGGTGAAGGCCAACCCCTTCTTCATGTAGATGTCCATTGGTAGTAGATCATGGGACTAAGTATAACAAGGTCTCATGCAAAGCAGACAAAGCATCCAGTCATAGATAAGCTACAGGTTTTCAGGGCAGCTTCATCTGGAGTATAGTGCAGAAGTGCAATTGAAATGTGACAAGAGCTCAGGAGACCATGGCTGGGACTGTTTACAAAAGAACTACTCTCACACTTCTTGCAAATTGATTGTTTGGCCACATGGCTTGGCCAGCCTGAAAGAGGTGAGGATCAGGTAATGAAAAAAAGAATTGGTATTAATCTTAAAAGAATAGTTTCATTTCAAGAGGTGCATTCCAGTATTTACAGGCCAATGCTGGCTGACTCTAACCAGAAGTATATACATTTTATAATCATTTTGATAACACATTAACCTTCCCCAGTTACCCAGTCTACCTCAGTTAAAAACACAGAATGGCACCAAAAGGCACATACATAGAGTTTTCCAGTGCCAAATAAACCAAGCATATCTTTTTATGCTGTATGGTTTATAATTTTCTTGATCCTGACTTCAATGGAAATGCTGTGTGTGGAAGGATGACAAGACTGGGCCCTCAGGCAAGAGCTCTGTAGAATGTTTAGGAATTTATTGTTGGAATTTTAAGAAACAATATCTCCTAATTGGGCCAATCCCAGGCCATCTCCCTCATATAAGTAATCAGTCAAACTACTCATGCAAGTATAGAAAAATACTATGAATCTATAATGGCTTATTTGAATAAAACTGTATCTTTTGATAAGTCTCTCTCTGTTATCTGCATACAATTGTACTAATGCCATCTAGCTGGCAGAAGGGATGGTTTCCTAGATCATTTATCTCATGATATATATAAATGGATTGGTCTGATCTCCATTTGTAGTGGATGTTTTGCCCTGCTTAAAAATGAACAGAAACTTTGCTACCTGTGGGCCAGAGGATAAGCAGAAATATAGCTCCATACTGGCAAATGAGGAAACTTGAAACACTTGCTGCCTGATGCTATGACACTAGCTACACATGCCACTAGCTGCTGCTCATTTTCATGAGCAATAAAATAATTATTAATAAAATTTGACTTTATATACCTACTTCAGAGAATTTCAACTTAGCCCTTTAAATACTACAGCTTTTAATAACTAGACCATTCTGACAGAAAAAATTTTAAGAGACTGCTTGAAGACCTTATTAAAGTGCACAGTAACTCAGTGCAATTTTATGCATTTATGAAACATGTTTTGGACATGAAAGGAGCGATCCTTGTCTATGGAGTACTTTTTGTGGATAACTATATAAAATGCACTGTCTTCTACCAGCAAGCTTAATGGAGTGAGGTGGGAAAGAGACAGAAAGATAAAAATAACAAAGAGAACACAAAGCTGCAGTAAATTCGTAAACTTTATTGCTTGATGTACCCTGAGAATCTTGGAAGTACAAGCCTTTTCCCTATGAGTTTTGTCCTGTTTGCCAAACATTTAATTTGTTGCTTTTCTAGCGCTGAAGAAGCCAGCATGCTTTTTTCCTTTTCCCTGCATTACTGTCGGTGTGTTAAATTCATACCATTATATTTGTAAAGGTGTCAGCAGCAATGTGCACAGCTCTGGAAACACAGTTGTATACTGGAAAATTGCCATGTAGTCCACCTATTGCTTTTCCTTTCTATAAAAGTCACGTTGCTTGTTAATTACACACCACAGTACATAGAACAGAGGGAAATCGGGCAGGCAATGAACACACTGAGCCATATCATCCCCTGTAGTGTAAAAAGGAAGAGAATGAAAAGATGCACCAAAAGTCTCTCCTCAGAGCAGCTGAAAAAGCATCCAATATCCCCATCACCCCTCGGTGAATTTGTTCTCTGAACAGAAATCAATTGGTGTTGCAATGAGAGAGGACCCTTCAGTAGTGAAAGGGCAGCATTCATCCCTGTACAGTAAAATCAGCTGAACTTGCAAGTTTTGGATACCTAATATCCACTCAAATGCACAGGCCATATGCTGTGAAGGGACAAACAGTTCACCAGAGACTTGCTGGTTTACTGAGCCTCAGAGATGAGGTGAAAAGTCTCACCAACTACTCAGGATGCCCAAATGGGCAGGCAGTGGCTCAGTGCTGTAGATTGTTGAGGTAACCCTGTGTGATCATTTGACCACAACAGAGCAAAATGATGTAGAATAGGGAGTTTGTCAGGCTAAGCAGACAAGGCAGTAGATGATATTAAATGTAGCCAATGCACACAGCTGAGAAAAAGTGTTTGTGGTCAAATGAGTTAAGAGATGCTGCCTGCAGAGGTAAGGATCATGGGCCAATGGCAAAAATGTCGACTGCAGTAGCCTACAACAAACATGGGAGACATGCACCGTTGAATTAACTTTCCTCTCTCTCTCTCCACTCACTGAATTCAAGTCATTCCAACAGACGTGATTTTTAGGTGTCTTTCTACCTCTCAGGAAGTTTAATCTCAAGTTTTAAAACAAATTACAGAGGGAAACATTCTGAGTATAAAAAAGTAAAATGCAGACTTGCTGTACAAGTCAGAATACCATGAAAAGATTTTTTAATATGACCATTGGAGACAACAGCTAAGAAAAAGAAAGCATATACATAAGAGACGTATTACTGATTATGAGAACAATAAATCACAGACACTGTGCACCAGCACTTAACAGCTAAAGAAAGAATATAGGATAGTACCTAGACACAAAGAGACAAGCTCAAGTAAATGTACTTTTAAGTATAGAACAATCTACCCTACCCATGCTGTACTCACTAAGGGGCAGTCACCCTACACTATTGCAACAATTGGGTGTGTTTTCAGGTGCAGTAATGACAATGAACATTTTATTGCCACCTCTGTCACTCTCTGTTCACTTTTATGCATATTACTACTTTACATTGGTTTCCAACAGAAGACAACACAAAAAGGCCATGCTTTTAAAAACATCTTTACATGAGGGTGTATCTATCTTTCCTCATAGAGCGCTTTATCCATATTCCTCTGAAATCAGTAAGGCTCTTTTCATTCCTTTAACAGGATTTTGTCCAATGCAAACAAGCTTGTAGGAACCTGCACACATTGCCACTCAACCAACCCAAGCACCTGGTAGCTGATAGCAATTTCATGCTATTTCCTTTATCTTGTATTTTTGTACTCCATCTTATATCGAATCTTTCTAACATAAAATGATCCTGCTCTACAAGAAGAGCTCTTAGGCAGTAAGAGCTAATATGACTGAATAAGACAACTGCAGAGGCTGATAGTATATTAATTTGTACAGAGTTTAGTTTCCTTTAATTCATGGCTATATGGATGTGTTTCCTAAATCCCTATATGCATTATAGTTCAGATGAAAACTTCTGAGACAGGAGCCTTAAATACTGTACAAAGCACAGGTCTAGAAGGCTTACCAGGTGACAAAAATAACCCTATGCTTCTCTGCACCCCTACTTCCAGCATAGTGACAAAGGTTCCCTTACTTCTCTGTCGTTGATGGCCACTGGGAAGGGAAGGATGACACTTAACTAGAGAGCACTGGTTTTTCAATGGCTGGTACAACCAAAGGTGCTGATTGTAAATTGATATGAATACTTCAACCAAGAAGCCCCAAAACAAACAAACAAATGAACCCAAAAAGACCCTAAACAAAAAATGAGTTTGAAATATCCAGGAAAAGTTTTCTTTTCAGCTGTTCTCTGAGAAACAGCAGTTCAATCAAACTAGCAACAGTGAAAAAAGTTTCTTTTTTTTCAAATTAACATTTAAGGTAAGTAATTTTGCCAGACTGGTAGCCTTTTAAGATTATTTTTTCATCAGATTACATAGGACAGGTTGTTTAATATAGGCATTTTTTTAGTTTACCTTTAAATGTGACCCTTAATTCAGAATGACCAAGTCCTGTAGTACTGAGCAGCCTTTGACATAAAAAATGCCTTTCCCCTAATAATGGTTATAACTTTATCACACACAGCTTATTTGTCCACGTTCATGTTACACCGCTTTGATACTTGTAATAACCTGAAGACTTATTACAAACCTAATTGTGCCATCAAAAGAATAAGAGAAAAAAATGACTATGCTAATAATTCAAACAGCAATACTATTCAGTAAAAATACCAAGTGAAATGAGAAAATACAATAAATTTTACATTTTACCTTAGCTGTATTTCACAAAAGAGGTCTATATGGAGGGAAAAGCATCCTACTGATCTCCAAGTGATTATCAGTTTCATAAGTTTGTTTCATACCAAAAAAAAGGTAGATTCTCATTTCATTTATTTTAAAAACTCATAAACCAGCAAGCACAAAACTTCTTTTAAAAGCAGAGAGTACATTTCAGCATTGATGTTCTTCATTTGGAGATACAGTGAAGACCACCGACTGAGGATCCTGTTGTTATCCTTATACTAAGCTGTATGACCACACCTATGTTCAGGGTGTATGTTCAGGAATATTTTACTACTGGAAGAGCTCTGCTGCCTTAATTTCAGTGTAAAAAAGTTGAGATAATCTTCTCATCAGTTTGTCCTATGCACATGTAATAGAAAAGCAGAAAGAAAAGTTACTTAAATTCAGCAGAAAGTTGAATGCAAGGTGGATACTTTGTAGTTTAAAAAAAAATAGAGAAAATAAATGATCGTAAGACTCAAATTTACAAACATGAAGATAAGCAGCTTTATTTTCTGAACATTTAAATAGCCCTACTGACCCCAATGAAGTAAGTTCGACTCCTTTTCTGTGGAAAATCAGTTTTATATGAAACAAGGTCTTTTTTTTTCAGAGACAAAAACCTGTTTGGGAGTAAATTGAGAATTAAAGTGCCTGGATTTCTTTTATCTGATCATATACCAGTGAAATAATAGCGATAATTTGAAAAGAGGAGAATAAAAATGGTTTGCATTGGAGATTCAATATTCTATTACTTAAGGATAAAGAAATTCTAATAGCCATAAAACGAAAATCAAGGAATATATAAATTTTAATTTGGTCTCTGATTCATACCACAGTGTACTGAAGGCTTTCAAAGTGACTTTTAGAAGCTGGATTTTAGGTGTATGTCATGAAATTAGGATATGCCAAAGGCAAGAAAAATTGGAGCTATTAGTAGAGCTAACAATAAAAAATTAGAACATCAAAAATCTCAAAGTAAAAAGCTTATGTAGAATTGCTACAGATTAAGGCACTATTGAATAATATTGCTGTTAAAGAAGCCAATTATTTTTATAGAGCAAATAAATTTTTCTATGATAATTCATATAAAACTGGTAAATGGTTAACTGCCTTAATAAAAAGGGAAGAGAAATCTCAGCATAACAGCAGTTTATAAAAAACAAGGGGTGATAATGAACAAGAGGAATGAGGCACGTGATATCTCCAGGGCATATTATGAGACTACATAAATCTGAAACTTCTGATGATGCTATCCCAAATTGGGAGTGAAAATTAAAAACTTGTGTCTAATCTACCTTTTTCTTAACATTGGAATAAAGAGGTTTGCTCTATTCCAAAAGATGCTGGGAACAGTCAGACCTCAGTGACACTATGCAAAGATGGCTTTCCATCAGATTTTTTTAATGCTGAATTTAAAGCACTTGGCCTCTTCAGGCCACAGACCTTTCCATTTTCTTTTGAATGGAGCTAAACAGTCCCTATTATATTACTAAGATCATTCCTATTTTGAAACAGAAGAAAAGATCTCTGTGATTGTTCATCTGTCACCCTTATTTTGTCATTTGTGACAATACTAAAATGTTTAGTCAGCAGGAAGAGCAAGGTAGGAAAAAAATATTCATGGAGATCAGATGGATTCTATAAAAAATTATCCCACCATAGAACACAATTTCTACCAGCTGTGCCCAAAATATTTTCTTCTCCCATAGCTGGTAGCAGCAGTAGCTACTGAAAGACTGTACAAGCAGCGTGATTGGCAGGGCTGTGTAGATTTGTTTGAAGTAGTGTCTTTAAAAGGCAGCTCTTGAGAGCAAAAGCTCGTATTGAATTAAGTCTTCAAACCTAGCCTTTGTTTCAAAGAAACACTTATTAGATAGGATACCCTCCTCAGAGCTCTCCCAAAAAGCTCTCACCTTCAGTGACTGTCAGCTCCAGTTTTACAATGGGAAAGGTGAATGAGTGAAAGTTTCTTTGATTCCATTATTACAGGGTATTGAGCTTGCATGGCAATGTTTTGGTAGTGGGGGGCTCCCGTGGTTCTGTGAAAAGCTGCTAGATGCTTTCCTCATATCTGACAGAGCCCATGCCAGCTGGCTCCAGGATGGACCCACTGCTGGCCAAGGCTGAGCCCATCAGCAGTGGTGGCAGTGCCTCTGTGATAACATATTTAAGAAGGGGAAGAAAACAGTTGAACAGCAGCTGCAAGAGAGGAATGAGAACATGTGAAAGAAACAGCTCTGCAAACATCAAGGTCAGTGAAGAAGAAGAAGAAGGAGGTGCTCCAGACCTGGAGCAGAGCTTCCCCTGAAGTCCATGGTGAAGACCATGGTAAGGCAAGCTGTTTTCCTGCAGCCCATGGAGGTTAACAGTGAAGCAGATGTCTACTTGAAGCCTGTGGATGACCCCACATATCAGCAGGTGGATGTTCCCAAACGAGGCTCTGACCCTGTGGAAATCGCACGCTGGAACAGTTTTGCTGGCAGGAGTTGTGATCCTGTGAATGAAACAGAGCAAGGCCCTGGTAGGGTTAACTCCTAATAAATCAGCAAGGCCCTGACAAGGCTAACTCCTGTCTTGAGAATAATTATCCTCTTCTTAAAACAAGACCCACACTGGAGCAGTCTCTTCCTGAAGGATGGCACTCATGGAAAGGACACACGCTGGACCAGTTAATGAAGAATTCAGCCCATGGAAAGTGCTGACATTGGAGAAGTTCATGGAGAACTTTTTTCCCATGGGGGAAGGAGAGGCAAGAGACAACACGTGATGAACTGCCTGCAATGCCCATTCCCCATCCCCCTGCACTGCTCAGGGGAAGAAGGTAGAGAATTCTGGAGTAAATATCTTATTTATCATTTGTGTACTCAGATTTGGTTGATAATAAACTAGTCAATGTCCCTGAGCGAGTTTCACTTGTGATGGTAATTCCTCAGTGATCTCCCTGTCCTTATCTCAACCCACCACTGTTTCATTTTCTCTCCCCTGTTCAGCTGAGAAGGGGAACTGATAGAATGGCTTGGTGGGCACCTGGTGTCCAGCCAGGATTAACACACCACAAACAGCTGTTGAATTATTTGCATAGCAGATCTAGCAGAATTCAGTAGTACAGGACTGTAGTAAATTAAATAAAGACAGTCTCTCCTTTTTCTGTAAAATAGTTGTATGTGCTTGCTAAAAGATTATATAGATTTGCCCTCATTAGTGAGTAAAACCACCTCTAGCTGAGCTTAGCAGCCAAACCTACAGTGACCTCAGTAAGTGAAGATTCAGTTTTATCAGTCTTCTACTGTGATGTCAGCCAAATTTCAAGAAGTCAACAACGACTAAATGCATCTGCTTATTTTCATACTGTTCCCTCTTACTCTGTTTTGCAAGACAGAACGGGTTTGGTGAAGAAGTTGTTTTTTCATTTACTTGAGAGCATTTGCTATTCAGGAACAGAGTAACAGTGTAGGTACATGGATGCAGAGGTGTCTTCATTTTAACTCATCTCTCCCTGATGAAATTTTTTCTTGCCTTATAAAGATGAAAACTGAAAAAAGCAGGACACTTGGCATGAAAATTGGTCTGACACACAACTCACTTCACCTGACCAATGTTTTCTGCTCAGGATGAAATGGATGGTCAAGGAGATTTGAGCACATTATATGAAGTTTAAAACCTTTGAGTTTTTTTCTTTTTCATTTTCATTTTCCTTTGAAGTAACATGAAAAAAACTTGTGCCTGGAGAACTCAAAAGCAATAGTACACAAGATTTAGATAGGAACATACCTTGTCAGGCCAAAAAGAAGTCCTTTGTGTGGTGCCCTTGAACTACCTGACTTCAGTCGCTAATGTTACAGATCGATGCTTGCATTTTTAGCAAGAGAAGTTGATTATCCTCACCAAAGGTTTTGTGTAGACTTGGTAAAGATAAGGAAAAGAATTACAAAAGGTCATAGAAGACATTACCAATTCTTTACACCTATATCAGTCCCCCCTCAAGAAAACTTGCCCTTTGATGGGAGAATGGCTTTTGTTTTACAACTCTTGGGGCAGGGATGGTTGCATCTCGTTGGTGTGCTAGCGCAACATTAGGTACCCTCAAGCTTTATGATTATTTAGCACCATGGGGACTATTAACTGCTGGTAAGACTGCAGTTTGAGTTATTTGATTTCAATAACAGTTGCAGGCTTGGCCTTTAATCTAATTTCCAGTGTGCTGTTTTATTTCTGCCTCATACAGCATGGTGTCAGCAATGCAGGATCAGGCTCTTCAAATTTTCTTGCTTACTGTTAATAAAACTCAATGCAGAAATCATGACTTGAAGTCAGTATTTAAAAAAAAAAAAGGACACAGCAAGACTTTTCTTACTGAGAGACGTTTTTAAAATGCTTAATAGTTTGACTTCTTGTGATCTCAAGAGTACTTTCATTTAAAATTAATTAGTGCAATTCAGAAAGAAAAAATAGGCCAATGTTCTCTGTGTTTTACAACAAACCAAGTATTAGAAATGTTTTTTTGGCTTTATTTTCCTTTTTTTTTTTTTTTTTTTTTTTTTTTTTAATAAGAAAATACTATGTGTGCACTGAATGGATTTGGTTTTTTTTCTTTTTTTTTTTTATAAGAAAATACTATGTGTGCACTGAATGGATCTGTTTCATTTGCTTGGGCATTTCTTTATCATAGAAATTTATGTTCCATACAATTTGGAAGATTTTGTGATGATGGGCAGGTTACTGACAACATTATGTGAACCAAGAGACTATCTATCTGTAAGTTGAGAAAAAAATGTAGCTTTAAAAGGGCTATAAATTTCTTCATGAAAGAATTGTCTTGTAACAAAGCTTTCCAGGGAAGGAGGATTTACACCACACTTTCATTTTGGTTAGAGGAAGGGAAGGAAATGGGTTAAATGAAAGAGAAAACTAACTGCTTGAAAGAGAAGGGGTGTCCTTTGGATGCCTTAGCTGACTGCAGATTTTAGAGGACACAATGGTAATGGAAAGCATTTTCCTTTTCCCACTACCTGATGAGACTAAATAGAAAACTGGAGGACTAGTTTGGGTTTTTCCACATAAATACTGATCAAAATCCTAGCCTAATGAACATATGAGATAAAATATAACATTGCTAAAGTTTCAACACTTTTCTTGTTCAGAGATGGTTGTAGAGATCATTGTTCCCACCTCCAAAATTACCAAAATTACCAAAATTACAGAGGTCCCCTTGCAAACTCTTAGTGGATCATTCAGTTTCCTAAAATTTTGAACATTAACAGAAGCTGTGGGCCTTTCCTGTTCTTGTCTGCACTACAGGTCTTTGCACGTTTTCACATACTTGTAAAGAGTAAAGAAAAAAGCAACAAAATCTCTTAACTATATTTAGAATTCAAGACCTTTTGCAGAGCTCTATATAGTTCACATTTGGCAAAAAAACCCCATGGCTTTTAAATTCAGGTATCAAATTCAAAGGTAGACAGCATGACCCTTTGTAAGAGACTGAAAGAAGTTTGGAAAGTAATTTCTGCATGGACTAACATTTAGAGAGATTTGTAGTTTCTTCAACACCTTCTACAAGATGCCCAGAGAAAACAAGCTTTTCTACTACTTGCAGTACACATTAAAAACATCCAAAGAAGAGAGAGGTGAAATTTCATGGAACGACAGAATAACTTTGGTTGGAAGGGATCTCGGAGGGTTGTCTTGTTAAGGCACCTACTCAAACAGATCCAATTAGATCAAGTTGCACATGGCCATGTCCAATTCAGTCTTGAACACCTCAAAGAATGAACGGCCTCTGAGAAATCTCTTCCAGCATAGTAGAAATCAATATAGTAGTAAAACACATAATTCTTCATAACTAATGGGAATTTCTCATGCCCGACTTGTGTATGTTGGTTCTCTTACTATTATTGTGCAATTCTTAGCGGAGTTTGTTGCTGTCTTCTCTGTATCCACAGATTAGGTCATTATAGACAGCAATAAGATCTCCCCTTCTCTTTTTAAGGTTGAACAGACTCATCTCTCTCAGCCTCCCCTTGTCCATGATGTTATCCAGGTTCCTGACTGGAATGGTGGCCTCCACTGGACTGCCTCCAGTATGTCAATGCCTTTCAAGTACTAGAGAGGCCAAAACTAGACACTATTCTAGATTCAGGCTCACATGTGCTTAAAATATGAATAAATGCTGTGGTAAGAAGAAAAATTACAGGAGTCTGTATCAATGGCTTTGCTAAAATCAAAGCACAGAAAATCCATTGCCTCTTCCTTGTCCCCAGCTCCAGTTCCCTTGTCATGCAAAGCACTTTACACTGCTTTGAAATGGTTACTATTCAGAGCCATGTCAAAATAAGTTTAACCAATCTGTATTCTCCAGTTTATTCTCTGTTTGTGTCCTGGCCTGATATGTATAGATAAATATGTCCTTTTTCCTCTGTAGTTTCACTACTACATGAACTTAAAATTTATCACTTATAGTCCATCTAATACCAACAGAAAAAAAAATGAAAAGCTGTTTAAAAATGACAGAAGTATAGAGAAAAATAACGCTAGTTATCTTTAGTTGTCTTCACACTGGCAAAGTGATTTCTTTCCACTGTCTTCTGCTGGCTCACTCAAATGCTACATAAGTTTATTCGGAGAGGAATAGGGCCAGTTGCTTCAGTTCACTCAAAGGGGAAAGAATTACAGAGAGAACAGAAATGAGACAATCTTCCCCTGGCAGCACTGCATAAAGTGTTCTAGAGGAAACAGTTGCTTTATCCCCTCCCAATCTCTCACCGGTTATTACACTAAAATGCACCCCAGACAATCACTATCATAATGAGGTTAACGGATATGATAAATTCAGCAGAAGCGTTCTTTGTTTTTGATTGACTTTGTGGCTGCAAACTCCTAACTTTATCCTTCCCAGACTTTATTGATAAATATTTTTAGGGCTAATCTGAATATTCATTGACACATTTAAAGCTTTTGTGAAATCCTTGAATGAAAATAGTGTCAACAAAAAGTAATATTATCTTGAAAACACCTTAGAGAGGGAGTTCCTTCTTTTTCTAGGACACTCCTCTGGTGAAGAGGCATGCTGCTACATCAGATCACCAGAGAAGAAAAGATTGCTCAGGCACAGAGGATCCTATGTATATTTTGCAGAGCCAGAGGGCAATTACTGTACTGTTGTCTGGCCCACACAAACATTGTATCAGGAAAAAAGGAAATTTAAAACACGTTTTTTATGCTGCAAGATGAAAAAATAGTGCCATAAACAATTGGCACTATTCAGTGTATGATATTTTACTAATTTCAAAGCATCAGTGTCCCTTTTAAGACCCATTAAAATCTTAACAGTTGTGCTGCTGTAGGGCTTACAATCACTTGTTGTAAAAAACAAGTGGGAGACAGTGTAATGAAAGAGGTGCTCTTGCCCTCAAATTCCTTTAGGCACTAAATTAGAGTTCTCCAAAATAGGGCATGGATGAGAACTACCATTTTCTGCTTACCAGGGGAACACTCATTTTCAGCATAAATGAAAGCTGGTGCCTGTCTTGTCACCTGTACATGGGGATATTCTTCTATGAAAGGAATTCTGGAAATATAAAAATCAAAGTGAAAATGAATACTCTTTTACTTTTCGTTTTCTCTACTCTTGCTCCTAACTTCCACCTATACTCCACCTGCATACTAGCAACAGCGTGCATGGCCAGTTATTCTGATCAACATAAGCTGAAAGGAATCTTCTGCATCAATAACTGAACAGCTGGGAACATCTTTAATTATGTTCTAGACTAGTAAAAGGACAGTGTAAAATAATTATTGGCACACTACATTAGTGTTTAAGAACAACAGCTTTAAGATTTGGGGTATTTTTTTAGAAAAAAAAATAAAGTTTGGTGTGGGAAACAACTGCAGAGGAAGAAAAAGTACTGAAGTAGTTGGACAGTGGAACAAGATTTTAAAAAGGCTATCAGAGGTAAAGTTACTCAGACTTTCAATTTGATTCTCTTCTCAGTTTTGGAGAATGGGCAGGTGCTCTACTCTGCTTCCCTACCATCCATCCTGCCTTCACTGAGGCTGCCTTGCTTCCTTATCTTCCTGCTTTGCTTCTTCCTCACTTCACTGGCTTTAGTCCTTTCCTTTTATCAAGTGGCAGGAGAAAGGAAGACCTGCCATGGCACAGATGAAGGCCATGCTCAGAGAGAGCCAAGCTGCTCTGCAGGGAGCAGGTGCAGCAGAGCAAGCCTACCACAACCGCATCATCCCTGTAGCTTTCAAACTGCACTGTAATGTTTTGAAATAAATGAGCAAGGCAGAGCATTCTTAAAAATTGCCCTTTCAGTGAGGATCATCTGTTACCAAGCACTACATTTTACTATAAGGGGTAAAGTCTTTCTTAACCATAGGGGGTTTTTTTTGTTTTTATTTTGTAGAAGTACGGCTATGACACCCAAATGGGGATGTAAAGCAGTCAGGATGCAGGCACTTTCAGCAGTGGTACTAAAGCCAGTATTAGTCTTGTAGCAAGTTTCAAGCTTGAAATGCCAAAATTGAGTTACGCAGCTTAAATACAAATATACTAACCTTTTTCAACAATATTTTTATTTAAAGAATTGTCACTTTTAGCAGAGTAACAGATTTTGCTTAAACTAAAAAAAAATAAATAATAAATAAATCAAACAAGAATTTTCCCAAACTTATCATTTCTAAGTAAAGATAAGACCATCTGCCCACTTAGACCAGCTGGGTGTCTGGCCCTGAATGTCTGATATTTCATGCCAAATTGAGTAGTTATCAATGGTTTATTATTTATTTATTTACTTACTTGCTTTAAAAAAAAATAACGAATAAAATAATCAATCCACTCCTGGTTAATTGGTTTGTCAACTGTTTCATTTTTAATGCACCTGAGGTGTCTGGCTGACATATTGGCCCCCACTTTAAAGCTAAATGAAGTCCTACCACTTCCAGTGGAGCTCTAAGCAAATGCTATCCTGGGAATCAGACTTTTGTTTTCAAAAGAACACAAATGTTCATTTATCAAATTAACAATATCAACTGCTTTTGGAATGTTTTATTTATGTATCATGTTTAAGTGACTAATCAGAATGGCTTATTATTAACTACAAATGGTTTCTTATTTACATAAATAAGGCTTATCTCATTTCTCTTGCCAGTTTTGGCTTCCTTGCTAGGCATCACAGACTGCATTGGCAACCTCAATACCTTCACTGGTCTTGCCAGCTTAAGTGGAAATAAATCTGATCTTAATTTTTAAATTGTGGTTTCATATTGCTGAGGTATACAAGATTAATTTGAAAATTTGTTGTTTATTCCAAATTTTTCTCAGACTCGCCTTTCTTACACAGCTTGGATTTTCACAGTTTAGTTCCATTGTCATGTTCATTGATTGCAATTTGATGTCATTGATGCTGTTCCTCAGCACATTGGTGGTACAGAGTTACTGGAATTGTAAAAAATTAAAGATTTCATCCCTTGCCAATGCAGAATTGCTATTTATTTAGTTTGGGGTCTATTTTAATTTTGACTCATTTGGGGACTTTATTCAATACACTAAGGGTTTGCTTAAACAGGGACACTCAGGAAAGTTAATCCAAAGTAATTAAAACAGTGAATTTAAAGTGGATTAGTTAAACCACATTAAACCCCAGTCCACACTGGGGTTTAATGTGGTTTAACTAATCCACTTTAAATTCATACCTTTAGTTAATTTGGATTAATTTTCCTGAGTGTCTCTGTTTAGACAAGCCCTAAAGCTCCAATCCTGTAAACAATTTATGCACACGAGTATTTGTATGTGATGCACTTAATTAGCCTTGATTCAGGAAAGCACTTAAACCCTGCTGAAATCAATGGAACTTAAGTGTCAATGGATGGTTTTGCCTGAATTGGGACCAAAGGCACCACATGCAAAAGTGTTGGCCTGGACACTCATATTCACAGGAATCACTGTGTATTTTTGAATTCTCTTAGCAGGAACTTTTTGTGATATCCAGCTTATTTTCTTTTTGCACTTCTGCATAAAATCTTTGTATAGCCTTGCTCCCCTCTAATCAGTTTCTCTGATTTCATCATTCCTCCTGCTCACTCCTCCTTGCCTGACTCCAAAAAAATTTAGAACACTTTAAGTAGAATCCCTTTGTCAAACTTACACAATGAATTTTGTAATTTTGATGAGAACTGTCAAGATGTCAAGTTATGTATCTTACTAAAAAAGTGCAAGCTGTTAAGTTTTCTACTGGAAGAAAGCACTGTACTATGTTGAGCAGTTTGGAAAGTGTAAGTAGTAAAATGTGAATTAAACTGAATCCTAGCAGTTGTCATCCAGGTTCACTGAGAGCTCATCTAAACTCCACTAAACTGAAGAATTTTAAAATTAAGACCTATTTTGGGTAAAATGTGACTCTTATGGCCAGGCCCTATTGTAATTCAGAAACAAATTTTTAATTTTTTTCCCCTTCTTTTATAGGAAGGTAGACAAGAAGACTTTGATGAAGAATGAAAAGGACAGAACAAAGTTTCTAATTATTTGAGGTTTTTCTTATGATTGGTAACTATTTTTAAAGAATGTACAAAAGCAGAACATCGAAGGGAGTAAGTGATTATTTACAATGGAAACTGCAAGCTGAAAGTGGTGTTAAAAAACCTTTACTGAAAGAAAACTGAAGTTTAATATAAATATAACTTAGTTCTTGATGCATGTATAAAGATTTAATCTCATTTTAGACTCCAGATACACTGGAAGCAATCTATAAGTGTTTCTTTGTTTCTCTAGGAGAATACAGTTGATACAGAAGGGAGATTCTTTAGACTCATGGGAGAAGCTGCAATGATTAAAATTTCCATGAAATCTTCTCAGACTCATGAGACTGCAAAATTTCCTGGATTCTGGATGAAACATGAAACCCAAACAATGTACTCTTGCAAATTAAAGTACAACTAATGTGTGTATTTTTATATAAATATTTTTGTATATACAATCACATATGTATATGCACACAACAAAAGACGTGTATTATTCACAAAATATATATTAAAATGTGTGGAAATATTTATATTCTGTTTGCATGCATTAGTTAACTAAGCAAAAAAAAAGTAAGACTTTTTTACTTTGTATTTTATTAAACTGGCAACTCTATGCTATGATACTTGAAATCAGATGAAATCCTGCTCACTAGTGCATTTGAATATAATAGCTTTACTGTATAGTTGATAACCAAACTGGACATCCTATCACCCACCACCCCCCAAAGACTGGAAACTAGAATGCTTATCCAGATATTTTTCTAGATGAAACTCAGGATGAATTCATAAAGTCAGTATTTTCCACTTGTCTTACCCTTCTATTGGCTTCTGCCATAACAGGTGTGCAGGCAATGCTTGTATTTCAGGCAACACCTAATATCAGAAGACAATTAGTAACGTGCAAGCATAATCATTATTTTCTTCACTTAGACACCTTTATTTGTGACTCTGCAGTAGGACACACTTTAAACATAAACTGAGATGGACTAAGCAGTTAGTTTTTAACCCCCACAAAATCCTGCAAATACAGAAATCAATAATATTTGCAGGTATTTTATCCCAGCTATAGTTGTGTAAGCAAAAGGGATTCATTCTGTTACAATGTTTTGGTTTTGGGGTGGAACCTCCATTCATGCTTAAATTGGCATTTTAAGTGTTACGCTGAGCCTATGAATTGATTGCCAATGAAACAAGAATGAGCTACTTTTGGCAGATTGTGCTGTTGTTTTTCCTGCTGGCTTTTGTTCTAGCTTTTATTTTCAATGGGAAAATTCTCATATTGAGAATACTGAGAGGGCCAAATCTTTTAAGACATCCCCTAAGTGTACACACAATTAGATATCCTATGCTCATATAATTACTTCAACAGTTATTTAGACAACTCACAATTGTCTGATTTGAGTACAGTGAGAGCATGTGCCAAAGGCAGGTGCATACTTTTTTTTTTTTTTATCATTAGTACAAATCTATAGTTTTATAGAAAAAAGCTTTTAATACTTGGAGTGAAATTTGTACTTAGTGAATCCTGCCTATACATCTGTATTTTGAACATGCAACGTGTCTTAATTCTTTACACTGCCATTCCATCTCCCCAGCACGTTACTTTTTGCATGTGTTCTGGTCTAAAATGCACTGTATTCCAAAGACAGGAAAAATGCATTTTGATATTTTTCCAGAGGACAGGTCACTTTGATACACACAGACTGACTGTAGATGGCTGTATGATTTCTAAAGTGGATATTATGCTTTCCACTGAACAAGCATGATATTATTAGACAAGAATGTGATGCTTCGCTTTTTTTAATATCAACGAAATTTTAATGTATTTCAGGGTTTTTTGTTGTTTTGTTTTAGATCTACTACATTTAACTTGAAATGGCTCTTTCTACTTTAAACAGTCTGTTGTGGCAAGAAATTTGAATGCATTGCTGTAAAACTATCATCAGCAGGCTGGAACCTATATTGGTCTCTCTTTTCCTAATCAAACATCTGGGAATCAAAAACATCTATGTGGCAAAACCACATAGATGGGCTGATTATCCTGCCCTGAAAGGCCCTGAAAGCAATAAAAGTTCCCTTCTGGGAATCAGGGGAATTATAAAAAATATCTTCAGAGTTTAGATACAATACATTCATCATGTAATTATTACTAAAATTACTTCCTGTTTCACATTTCTAGGTATATTTCTGATTGATGATCTTTCTTCCTATGTTGCCCTGAAGCATCATCTAATAGTCAAATAGTGCCAGTTTTAGGCTCATTTTCCCAATACTTGGGTTCAAATAATAATTCTGCTTCAGCCAGTATGGATGATGGAGTATTTCTCATTTATCCTTTTTGTCTTGTACTTGAAGCCCCAAAGAAAAGCTCAGATACTCAGTGCATTACCAGGCATCATTATAAATTATACATTTGTCACATAGAGCAACCTAGGACACACCTTGCTTTGTGTTCAAATGGTTGTAAAAATATATGCAATGATGTTTCCCGTGCAAGTAAAAGGAACTCTCTGACATCAAGTATTCCTCTACAAGAGTTCATGTTTTGTCAGGAATTTTAATGAAGAAAAGGTCAATCCCACACAAATGGAAGATGTACCAGATTTCCTATAAACTTAGAGAGAGACAATCTTTTTGATTAATCTGATCTCAAACACATGCCAATGATTGAAATCTGCCTTGAAAATTCATGTGTTGTCTCAGGTGAACTTCTGTTTGTAAAAAAACTTCCTAAAATGGATGGTTCTTCCTCAACAGTTTGGACAACACACCCCTGGCTCTCCCAAGGCTCCATCCTGGGCCCAGCAAACACAGCCCAGCCCAGTTTATTTTCACACCATTGCTTTTTTTTCTCCTTTCACCCAAAAGTTTCCCAACCAGCCTGAACCGGGCCAGTCGCTTTCGGGGAGCAAGGTACTGGATTCCCATGAAATTTCCTCATTTTAGGCTGCTTCCCCGCTCACCCCTGCCTTGCATGACGGCTGAATACACTCCTAACTACTCTTCGCCTAGGCTTTATGAAAACACAGCGCCCCGGACATCCTCAGAGAGTAAAAATTTAGGCCGAAGAACAAATTGAAAAAGTGATCTCCAAAAATCCCAGCGCCCTTTCGCTGCTGCCCGCCGGAGCTCCCGAGGAGCAGGCGGCAGCCGAGCTACGCAACAGACCCAGATGGGGGGGAGCCCCCGTCTTCGCTTTCTCTCCTCCGCGGCCCCCAGCGGGCCCTGACTCCCCAGCTCCCCGGGCACCCTCAGCCCCGCGGCCGCCGAAGAGCAGCGGCACCGGTCAGAAATTGAGGCGGCTCCGCTGATCGCAGAGGCGGCCGCAACCCCACAGCAGCGCCTGCGCGGAAGGAGTAGGGTGTGGGGAGGTGGTGGTGGTGGTGAGGGGCGGTGCCATCGCGTTTCCCCTCGTGGGGAGAGGGAGCCCTTCCCCTTCCCTTCCCCGGGCCTCCCCCACTGCCTCCCCCTGCCCCGCGTCCCTCGCAGGGCGCCGGGCCGGCGCGGGGGTCTGTGTGCCGCGCAGGGAGGGAAGGAGGAAGGGAGGGAGGTGGGGAGGGAAAGAGAGAGAGGCAGAGGCTGAGCCAGATCTTCATGCCACTGCAGGCAGCAGGAGCAGCAGGTAAAACCAGCCCCAGAGCATATACTCCCCTTAACCCGCTTGCCCCCCATCCCCGCCGGCCGCTCTGCAGTCAAAGTGCGCCGGCCCCCGCCGAGGCCTTTCCCCGGCGACGGTGGTGGTGGCGGTGCCCGGTCCCGCCGCCCCGGCATGCAGCAGCGGGGCCGGTAGGGGCGGTGAGGCCTGCGCGCACCGGGCCGCCGCCGCCGCTCCTCCTCGGCCTCCTTCCTCACTCCTTCCCGCGGGGCTGCCCGCCGGACCGGGTGTCGGCCCGGTGCTCCGTCCCCCGTGTGTTGAGGGCAGGTGCTCCCCAGCAGAGCTCTCCGGAGCCAGAGCCCCGTTTCTGAGTGGTGAAAGCAAGGAGGGAGGAGGAGAAGGAGGCAGATTTGTCCCAAGGTTCCCCTCTCTTAATTTTTTTTTTTTTTTTTAAATTGTTGTTGATTCTGGTGGCTGAAGAAGGAAGTTAAGGTCTTCGTGATTTTTTTTTTTTTTTTTTTAACCAGGCCTTGAAGAAGAGTGTTTAGAAGCAGTCTGGTTTCCCTCCACTTTACTGCCCCAGAGCCTCTTTTTCTCCCAGCTCTCCCCTGTCTGGCTCAGTCTGTGCTAGCTGCCCAGTTTATTGCCATCAGTGGTAGATGTTTAACTGTCAGACTTGTTTTTCTCTGGGATGCAGCAGTTCAGGTGCTGCACAAGTCTGTGTTTCCGTGCAGGGGCTGCTGTTAGCCTATTTCAGTTATTTGAGAGTTTTATACCGTACCCATCAATAATTTAGTTCAGCTACTTATCCCATGATATTACTCACCCTAGTCTGCTTTTAAGAAAAAAAGCCATCGGTTTGGCATAACAGTGCTTTGCTGGTATATACACGTGAAAGTGGTATAGACATGAAACAGTCAATTTCCAAGGTGTGCTGAGTAGTGATGACTGAAATTGACTTGTCAGGAGACAAGAATACTCTTCTGCCCCTCAGCTCTACAGCATCCATGCACTGCTTTACTCTCAGTAGTTCTGCTTACCTTCCGTTTACAAAGTACTCTGAAACTTGGTTAAAAAACACCACATAAAGGAAATATTTCCAGAACAATAACTTAGTTATTTAACTTCAATTTAACTTCATTGAAATTATTTGTCAGTTCTGTTACTTGCCACACACCAAGTCAGCTATTTACTGGCAATACTCCTCTGCAAAAGCAAAAGCTTTCAAAATATACTCCAAGTAAATGTGGGCCAACTGTTGCTATTGAAAATGTTCTTAAGAATTTGAGGGTCATGAAACATTAGTTAAATTAAACCTAGATCCCAGCTCTGATTCATCTTTCACTGTTACATTTGCAGCTTCTGGGCTGAAATGCCATAAGATCTAAAAGTGGGCAATAAGAAAAATACATTGTTATGGGTGATAATGATTTCTGGTTTTGAAACCAATCCTTTCTTTTTTAAATGTTATAATTGTCTGAGTTAAGACAATTATGAATTATCATCTGTCAAACTTCTTTTTTACTAACATACGTAGCCCACATACAGCCTAAATTCTCTAAGTTACATGAATATATATAACAGTAGTGATGACTGGAGTTGTTACAATTGTTGTTACAATTGTTACAAAAAGTTGTTACAATTAAAGCTGTGTTGTAGTACATTCAGACTACCAGGTAAACAGAATTAGACACAATTTACTTGAAAGAAATTATTGAGGTTTTAAACTTTGTATGTTTTCTTATTTGAAATTGGTAACTGCTGCTGAGCCAGCAACAGGAGCTTACTGTTGTATGAACTGTGAACCTACATAACGAACTTCAGTTCATAACAAAGCAAGAGCAATTAGTATTTTTATGTGTAAGTGTTTAACAAGAAGATGGTGCAGTTTTTTCCTTCTCGATTTTATAATGGCTTCAAAATATAGATCCTGAGGTATGGTAATCCATGAAAACTGAGTGTTTCCAAAGATTATAATGGCATCCTTTTACTAGATGAAGGCAAGAGTCTGTTCTCCAGCCTTGTGAATGGGAAAGAGACTAAATAAGGCTTGTACTGTTAGCTTTGTTTACCATTTAATTAAATTTATGAGAGTCTTGTATGTTTCATTTCATTTCACCTTCTCTGAAATCTGAGGAAAGGCACAAACTTGATTTTTTTTAACAAGTAGTTTTTCAGTTTCTTCTGTGATGTTACCAAAGCTCACATGTCACACAGAAATAATTTGGAGCTTTTCTTAAAATACTGTGCCACCTGCACAAGTGGCACTTACTTTTGAGAAATTTAAGTGAAAACATTCCTCTCACATTTTTCTTTCTTTGTGCTACAGTGTTGGGTTTACTCAAAGGTTGTTCTTCTCACTTTTGTTTGTATTTGAATAGCACTTGTATCTTTTGGACTTCGATACATAGTATTAATGTGGAAGAAAAATGTGGTTTGGTGAAAATGTGTACACATTCTCTGCCAGCCTATGATTTACACTAATGTAGAGATAACCTTTGCTGTGTCTAGGTTATTGTTGCCATTATAATAACTTTGTTTTTCACTGGGGGAGGACTATGCAAAAACCTGTTCTGCACTTTAACCTGAAGGAATTCTGTTGACAAAGTCTTAAAGAGTTTACTTTGTTCTCCATCCTTAGGAGCTTTATCTTAACCAGTTAGGTATGCTGCTGTAATTGGCAGCAGCTGTTGCTGAGAATTGTGGAGGATGGATAGTTTCTAAAGTAATCAGTTGCTGGTCCATTTGAGGCTTTGTTGATTAGCACCTGTAAGAGCATTTTGGATCAGGAGCCAGTGATGTCTGCAGAGTGCAGGCGTGGTGTGTTACCTAAACTGTTTCACTTAAACCCTGCACAACTCTGTACTAAATGAGCTATAGGTTTTGTGTGTTTTTCTTTTCTAGCCCAGTAACGTGCAATTCTGCAGTTCTATCAGTAGCTTATAAAAGACACGATTTTTGTCTGAGTTGTGCTCTCGGAGGAAGAGGGCTGTTAGAGGGGATAGGAGGAGTTGCTTGCTTGTGTTTCCTTGTTACACTAGTGAGGCTTAAATTCTCTGTAATTGATGTCCAAAACAAGGGGTGTAGATGTTAGCATTCATGGTTTTTAAGAAGGTTAATAAACATGAAAATTCATGTTCTTTTTATTGATGTTGAATAGAAAAAAGTATGATTACTATGAATCCGTTGGGAATCTGTGTGTGACAGTCTTTGAAAAGAAAAGATTGAAAAGATTGACTATATCTATACTGAGAGATGGGATAAGAAGCAAGAGTCAAGGTGGAGCAATTAGTAAACTGCATCCAGGCCTTAGAAATTAACATTTAGCATTCATCAGCCTATTTTGAGAAATGGTTGATAAATTAAGAAGCAAAATAGAAATGGGTATTTTGTCTCTGTTGATGGTTAGGTGTAGATCTCCCAAAAGCACTGAGTCATAATATGACCCAAAGTCTGTTTGGAAATAAGTTAAAAATAATAAGAATCATGTGTCACAATGTTGAACAGATTCTAGCAGAGGGGAGACGGTAGCATGGTATCCTGTATTCTAGTAAACAAAAATCCCAATGTTTTCCTTCTGTACTATTTAAGTTAAAGGACTTTCTGTTCTCTTAATGGGCTGGCAAATCGTTATTTTAAGTTTATTAAAGAACATCATTACCACACTACTAATTAATCCAGTTGTGTGTATGTGAAAAGTTCATGTGTTTGCTTAACTTGCATTTAGAGTCGCATCGTGTTCTGGTGCATTAGGGTGGATATCAAGTCTATCTAAATAACTGAACATTTCACCTTAAATCTGAAACTGCATCAGTTTTTGTTTCAATGGTTTTTTTTCTGAACTTCTAGTTGGCTAAGCTTTTTTTTTTGCTTTTTTTTTTTTAAGTGTAAGAAGACACTGAGAATCTTACCATTTACTTCTCTGGATGACTTGTTTCAGTGATTCATCTTTTCCACTATTTAAAAATAAGACATGCAATTATTGTTTGAATACATTTGAATGCATCTGTCTTTCACTGGTTCTTGTTATATTGTCTGAATTCTGTATGATATCAGATTGCCTTAAAACTTGATTTGTCCCTGTGACACTGTTTTCACTCCTCTGCATGGTGGCATGCTGCCTTAACCTTTAAAGACAGATACAGATTTTAAAATACACAGTTTTAAAAGACCACCAACAGATTTTCTGGGCTGACTACTCTGGGACTCTTGGATAAGTGTAACAAGTATACTGATTTAAAATGTTTGTCTCTCAATGTTCTTTAACATCTGATATGAAACATCTGTTTAACAAATGTGTTGGTTAGAAAATCAATATAACCGGATACAATTATGCCATTTTGAATCTTTCCAACTATAGAATGAAATATTTATTGACTATTTTTGATCTTTATGATTTTTAACATTTGTGCCACCTCTGTCCAGTCATGGGCCTTTGCTGTTGTTGAGGTGATGTTTGTTACCAGCACTCCTGACTGTGTCATACATTAAAGTTTTATGTTTCTTAGTTTCTACATTCCATAACTCTATATAAATGGTGATCTAGCCTCTCCTTTTCTACATTGTTGCTCCTGCTTTGTTTGTTTTGGTTTTTTGTTCGTTTGTTTCCATACACTTGCTTCTTTTTTCAAAAACCATCCCAGGTTTTGAACAACTAGGATGAGCTGTAGCCAGAATTCTTAGCTGTAGATTTGCTTGACCATAGATAAAAGCCCTCTTAGGGAAGTTTCTGTTATCATGTTTTCTGTCTTAGGTTTTTCATCCCAATCAATTTTGTTCTTAATTCTTTTCATTTTGAGAAATTTTGAAACCTCAGGAATATGAGCATGAATGTATATCATATGTTTGCATAGATGTTAGTAATCTCTATCTGGCTATATGATCTGGTCATGATCTCTAACTCTTGGACTAGTCCCAGTTTCTGGTCCAGCGATTTACTCATTTTAGTCATTGTAATGGGGTATATGATGATTTCTCTGTGTTGATTGTAGTGAGTGCAGTTAGAAAACTGTAGCTAATAATTTTAAAATACTAGGGGACAGACCACTCAGGATCAAACAGTAAACCCTTACAAACTGACAGGAATTTGAGGAGTTTTACTGTTGGCTGTTTATCTTGAGATACTAGATTTCATCACTGAAGACTTAAGTTTGACAGTTTTCTTTCAGCACATTGCAACTTGGGTTTACAAAAGAACCCCTCCTGCTCTCTAGTTTGAGTGGATGATCTGTAACACACCTCTACTGGCATCACCTCCTGAGTGAGCTCTCTTATATAAGCATTACACTTCTGTGTAGTAACCTTTGGTTCTGAACTATCAGGCAGTGAATGTCTGAATGACATTTCTTGAAACCTGGATTGTGCCTTCTTGTTACTAAGTGGTATTTTAGTTTAATATCTGTTTTTTACACAAATGGAATTAGGGCGTGTTGGGAAGAAGTATAGATGTGTCATACTTGTGTGTTGATCTGTGTATTGAGAATAAACTTTAATTTCAAGAAATTCAGTCTTCACTCTGATATTAGCATAAGAATTGTACCAGGCACCATGTGCATTGCCATCCAGGCTGTTGTTTTGTCACTTACAGTGGCCAACAGCAAGTATTTTAAAGGAAGTTACAAAGAAAAAATTTCCAGTTGAGGAATAATTGCCACACCCTGGAACTCCTCAAATTCCTGTCAGTTTGTAAGGGTTTACTATTTGATCCTGAGTGGTCTGCCCCCTAGTATTTTTCCTGTTGGTACGTAATTTTATACAGGTGGACACTTTCATTATCCATGGAAATAAGTAATCTTTTTACAAATTTTACAGTGTTGTATTTATAATCTATCTTCCCACTGCCATGCTCAACACTCTTTTCTAAATTGTTAAGAGTACTTTAAAGTTCAGTAGTTACTGGAGCAGAACTGATGTTTATTTCTTATCTTCTGTGCTTAAGATGTGTCAATAACAAATTTGATTTGTCAGCATTCTGCCCATTTACTTATGTTTTTAACACCATTAATCTCATATGGTGTTGATGAATATGTTTGTATTCTGGATCCTGAAATTTTCCATTAACACTGATACATGTGACCAGTGGCTCCTGCATCCTGTATGGTGCGGATTTTCATTCTCTCTCCTCCAACCTTTTTTTCCTCCTGTCAGGGCTCTCAGCAAGGCAACACCTATATCTCTATGAAGATTTGCCTCTGTTTTACTGATGGACACTTGATGTGCTGGAGTATTCAAAACTGCTGATGTATTTTCTTCCCCAAAAGATTCCTTTTCAAAATTAAGATTTTCTTAAACCATGATATGTTTTTTTTGTCTTCTCTGCTTTTGAAGGCTTTGTCAGTGTTCTTATTGACCTTTCAGATGGGAGTTTGACCTGTTTTTAAAGGTAGAGACTTTTAAGCCTGTAGTGGTGCGTTTCATGTTTATTTCTTAATCATTCTTGTAATAGCATGCTTGCTGTACTGTAAAGCAGAGTAAGAGGATCCAGTGTCAAGGTGGTACTTTGATTTCTTGCGTCTTCTTGACTAAACTTTATCTGAAGTATTCATATTTTAAAACTTAGTAGTTTCCCAGAGCCTTTTAGCTGTAAGTCTAGATAAGACTAATCATTTTCCATGAGAGGGAAGTGACTTACTCAAGGCCAAACAACAGCACAAAGGGGAAGCTCCAGTTAAAACACAGATTTTTTTAATATCACATCACAGCTAATACAGGATCACACTGTAAAATATTTGATGAATCACACAATTTAAATGAGGTTGTTAAACGGGAAAAATGAAAGGTGATTTAAATGTGTTAAATAGACTGTGTGAAAGAACTTTGAGGAGTGAAAGAGTTGTAAGGAAAATAATAGTATCACTTATAGAACAAATACAAATAAACATTTTGTATATTATTTTAATGTAAATCTGCTAGGTTGTTTGATAATTATGCTGGGAAGGATAATGGGGTTATTGACTTTTTTTTTTTTTAGTGGAAAGAATGATTCTCTACTGATAGTCATGCTTGTTTTGCATGTCCTGTTTCCTGTAGAACTTATCTGTACTTTCAGAACTGTGGCTTGAACACCTGCAATGTGTACAGCTTGTTATTTCTATTGGAACCACATACTTAAAAAATATGTGGGAGCCTTGCTTGTCTTTCAGTTATTCATGACTCAGTAGCATAGTGTTTCCTCTGTTAGGCCTGACTCATTTTTAGTTTACCTCATTTACACATATGCCTAATGCTAATTAACAGACACAGTTTGGGGAAAGTTTATAACTTCAAATATGTAACAGGTCAATTTTTTATATGCATGTGTCTGTGTTTTTTTGTAGAATGATAACTAAACCTGCTAGTGATGACACCATTTAAAGTTTGTTATACCCCATAATGTTTCTGTAAAAATTGAAAATATTCTTTTTTTTTGAAGTAAGCAGAAATACACAATTGTAAAGTTAATTTTCATGGTTGGATAAGAGAGCAGTGGGTGACCACAAGTAGAGGAAAGTGCAACAAGCAAGAAGTTTCTGACTTCCAATAATCAGAGGAAACTTGTGTCCCTGTCAGTAGAAAGGTTTCTTCTGAATTCATCAGTGATACATTTTTGTTTTGCACATCAGTACCTTGAAAACATAACAAAACATAATTGCCAAAACCACCACCAACAAAAAATAACTGACTTTTTTAGGTTGAAAGAGTGTGTTACAGTTAGGACTTCTAGAATGTATTTTTTTCAAATGTGCTTTTCCAGGAAGACAGCAAGTCTGAAGAACTGAGAAAGTATTATGAATGAAGGTAGACTTCAGTGTTACTTCTTGGTTTTCTGGGGAAGGACATATGTCAGCATAAAATGACCTTTGAAATTTTATGTTTGTACTTCATGTATTACTTTAAATAAGTTCTAAGACAGTATAAATAGTTTACACTTGGTCACTTTTTCACAAGCTTTCCCTCTCTAGTCAGAGTGGATTTTACCTAGTAGGGGACCACTTTGTTTTTTGGATGTGTGCAGGCTATGTGCATCATCCTGACTTTTATTAACTATACTGTCCATGTGTCTAGAGTGGAAGATTGCTTGATTTGGTGCAAGATTACAGTTGAGGCTTGACTGCAAGTCAGGGAATTGGGAAGAGGTTCAAGGGATAGAATGAAATAAGTATAGAGCAGGATGTACATCCCCATTTCTAGCTACTTACCAACTATTTATGGTTCCTTTCATACTACAAATCTTTCAGAACTGGATGTGGACCCAAGCAGTTTGTTGATTGCTTCCCTTTCCCACCTTTCATGGCTGAAGTACATTCTTAAGGTAAAGTGAGAGGGATTCTGTACCTGAGAAATATAAACATGTATTGGACATATAGAAGATAATATTAATTTTTCATACCCAATGATGATGTCAAACCTGGTGAAGTCATGCTGCCTTTACCCACAAACCCAGAATCCATTTATCCCAAACTTCAGTCCTTATGAGACTGAGTGAGGAGGAGCAAAGGACAGTAGCAGGTGCTGTAAGTGGACATAGCTTCTCTTTGGCATTTGGCATGACTGGTACGAATTGTGGTACACATTCATAATGAACAAGTGGCACTGTCAGCTCTTGCAAATCCCACTGAGATGCTGTGTTGCTTTAATAGCACTTCTGTGCACTCTGCAGCCTTAGTGATTGGAGAAAGTCCTAATTTGGTTTTAGTGTGTTTTAATTTTTTTTTTTTTCCCCAGTTTTTAGGGGTTTAAGATATACCGGCAAAGTTGTATACTAGAAGAAAAATACATAGCTCCACCTTTAAGTAAGTGTTCAGAACTGACATATATGCTGGGAATTAAGGGATGCTGTTGCTGTTTCATAGCTGTTGGGTGAGACTAGATTTTTACATTAATTTACAGTAATAGTGTATGATCACTTATGGTTATAATTTCCACTGTGAATAATTTTATCTGAGAAGAGGGCAAATATGGGCTGAGTGAGCATCATTTTATTCCTTGTAACAGCTTACCCAGATTGGGATATTAGTATGTTGATAGACTCGTGCTATAATTTTTGTAGGTTGACTGGAGTGCTTAATTTTCTAGAGCTGCCATTATTTATCATTTAGTCCACAAGCGTGTTAAACACCACCTAATACAGGCAGTCAGTCTTTTTCCAGTGTCTGAAGATAGCTTCCAGTAAGACTTAGGGTAATCTTTCACCTTCTGTTATGCTCAGGAGCTTGAGACTCACACCATCCCCTTCTAGAAGTAATTAATCAATCCAGCTCAAACCATATGAGCTTGAGAAGGAAGAATGGCATAATAGGAACTGGGGGACCAGGGCTTAAAGCAGTGGGTTTAAGAGAAAAATCTTAAAAATAAGGCGTATTAAGAGGCATTGAACGGCAATTTTTTTTTATATTGTCTTTTTTTTTCTTATGTTTTTTAAACACTGAATTTTGCTTTTAGATCCTTCTTACCTGTTTCTCTGCAGTCTCAATCTATCCTAATGCTTGCAGCCCTGGACTTTCCTGAGCGTGAAAGAACCTGGCATACTTCTAAAGATTCTAAATTCCAGAAAAATGGAATAAAACCAAACCCAGCAAAATTGATTGTGTGTCTTGAACCCTTGCTGGCCACTATTCTTTTTTGGTTTGTTTATTACAGTGTATGTCTCAGTGTTTTGTTTCCTTGAGTTTTATACATGCCAACCTCCTCTGTGTCTGTATTTTCAAGCTGTAAGTAGTCCAGCTGCAACAGAAATAATTGTGAGGTAGTGTTGTGGTTTAGCCACAGTAGGCAGCTAAGTACCACATAACTGTTCATTAGAAAAAATGGTCAAGGAAGAATAAGCTACAGATAACGATTCAGTTTTAGATATTGAAGCAGATTGTATTGGCTGTGTTTGTGGGAGAAATGGAAGACATAGACTTTTACAAGGATTTTTATTAAGGCTGTCTTTGAGTAATGTGAAATGTTATGCAATGGTAAAGGTGCAAACAAACAGAATAGTATAAAATTGTTAATGATTGTCTTTACAGTTATTGAGGACTTTGGTAACCAGTGAGATGAGCATTTTAGGAGTTGTGCAGTCCATGGATTGATTAGGATGTGAGTTGGATTACATGGATAAGTAAAGAAAAAGAGAATTTCAGCTGTATAGATAGGTTGACTCTTATGTATACAGTTCCTATTAAAATCACCACCAACAAAAATTCAGACGAGATCTGAAAATATTGGGAGATGAAGAGGAGCTGATGAAGATTACCTTCTCATTGTTCACCTGTAGTGTTAAAAATGCTGACAAAAATGTACTTGATTCAGAGAGAGGAAAAAGTGGTCAAGGATTTATTTGGCTGAAGGAGCTGGGATTGTTTAACCAAGAGAAAAGGAGGCTGTGGGGACACCTTATCACTCTCTACAACTCCCTTAAAGGAGGTTGTAAAGGGGTGGGGATCCGTCTGTTCAATGAAGTTTCAAGTGATAAGGTATTGGCTTCAGGCTGCACCAGGAGAGGTTTAGATTGGTTGTTAGGAAGAATTTATTCACTGAAAGGGTTATCAGGCATTGGAACAGGGTGCACAGGGCAGTGGTGGAGTCACTATCCCTGGGTGTATTTAAGTGTCATACATAGACAAAGTACTTGGGATATGGTTTAGTTAAGGACTTAGCAGTTAGGTTAACAGTTTGACTCAAAGATCTTGAGCATCTTTTCAAGCCAAAACCACACAATTCTATGTGGTTCTGTGATTTTTCTCAAATATTTACTTGCTTTAGAAAGAAGGAAACCTGTAGAAGTACATTAGATTAAGCTGACAGTCTTTCTGATGTGCTTGGTATACCAACTATGCTTTAGTCTCTTAGAAAAAAAAAAAAAAAGAGACAGAAGCTGCCAGCGAGTCTTTAGATTGCTAATATTTTATTTCAGCTAATGTCTCTTCCTCACTCTGACCAGACAATCTGGAAAATTATTAGTCAAGTTAACTTCAGAATAAGTGAAGGTTGGGTAGCAGTTTATTTTTTCAACGTGAGAAAATTTATCTTTTGAAGTCTTGAGTTAAAAGTTTGCAATGGTTTTGTCATAGAAAAGTATCCTAAACTGACAACAGTGAATTAACTGCCATTTCACTTGAGACTAATTCCTGTCTACAGCTAGAATTTTGCTTGGTGAAACGTTGTGGCCGTGCCAATTGTATTCTCGTTCATTTTGCTTAGTTTTGAAGGAATTGAAACAAGTGTCAGTTCCAGAATTCTGTTGTGGCAGCTAGTAATGGGTTTATCATAATTCATTGCAATGTCTGTCTGTAGTACCTGCTGGATACTGTGGCTTTCCATGTAGTCCCTTCGGATACACCAACTTCTCCCCTGCAACTTTCAGATGCATTTCAAGTATTTTTACTTCCATTTGACATTTGCCTTTTCTGACTCTGCAGTCATGTTTACTGTCAGTTCCTCTTAGAGTCTGTGCCACCATTATAGTAAATTGTCTTGAAGACACAGGTGAAAGATGACAGACAGTGAAATGAAATTGAAAGCAATGAAAATAGAAAGCAGGCTTTCTAATCATGTGTACATCTAAACAAATGAAAAAAAATATTAACTGATACCTGTCATCCTCCACAGGTGAAAAACAGAGGGAGAGACTCTCTTCCACCCAGACATTTGCTTTGATACCTTCCTCTCAGAGTTCCAGCTTTGCCACCCAGTCTTCTTAGAATTTCTTAGAGCCGGAGCTTAAAGTTCAATGCTCTGCTGTAAGCTTTATCATCTATGAGAATTCATCATGGATAATCTGACTGCATCAGACCTTGCTGGGGATTCCTGAATCCATGGGCGTAAATAAGTTCATGAAGGACTGGTTACCTTATTTATGGTATGATTAAAGAAAAAAACAAACCGAAAAACCCCAGACTCTCTGTATCCTCAGCCTACGTGGTCTCTTGAGGAGAATCTTTTATCAGCCCTCTAATAGGAAAGATCTTCTAAGTCTATCATAGTTGATATGTTATAGTTGAATAGTTGAATTATAGTTGAATAATTGTTCTTTGTTAGTAACCGAGCTGTACCTTGATGAAATGGCAGAGATCTATCTGCTGTAGCTCTAGAGAAAATGGCAGAGGTGAGGTGAGATTAAAGCTGTTGTTTTGTTTGCCTCTGCCTAATTAAACTTTAATTTGGTGAAATGGTTAAAAATGGTGAGGGGCAGCTGGTAACTGTGAGTATCTCCCGTCTGGTACACATTGTCAAATCCACCACGTGATATTTTGTAGGGTATGTAAAAGGAAATGCCTTTCACCAAAATTAAAAAAAAGACCAACACTATGCTGGATGTGAGTGGCTACATCTGAGTATAGCCCTAGTCTGTTTTGAGTGGGTGTGATGGAAGTCGAGGCAGTGTAAAACAATCATCTTCATTTTTTTTGGCTGGATGCTCTGCTGATGATCTACCAGTGTTGTTCTGCTTAAAGATTAATTCTGTGTTTGCTTTGCTTTTCTTTATATGTCAAAACAACACACTTTTTAATGTTTTGTAAGGCTTGTATAAGGCCAGTTGATAACGTATTACAGACTACGAGGAACTGGTCTCATTCATTAACTGAAATGCTTGTATCTGGTGTTATGCCTTTGGCCATTCTGCTGTGGCATATCTTGATGGCTATGCTTATATCAGCCAGCCTTCCTTAGTCGTGAAAGTTCATGAAAAGCATTTTCAAGTACCTGTTATATTAATTCTCAAATGAATTAAAAAATAAATAATGAGTTTAGTTTTGGTTTGGTTTTTGTTGCTGTTTTTTAATTTACCTCTCTTTCATGAAACCATAGTAGATTCTGAGATATTTTCAGTAGTCAGTGTAAATAAAAGGTGTCTCTGTGTGTGTGTGTGTATATATATATATATAAGCATTTAAGAATTGAATAAGTGAACCTTATATACATGCATGGTATTACAGGCAAATTATCTCTTCACTTTCAATGGCTCTTGATCCTAAGAAGGCCTCTGGAACAGTCTGTCCAGAAAGCAGCTGCAGTTCCTAGAACAACATTAGAATGTGCATACATGGGGAAAAAAGCCAAGAAAAACTGTTCTGTCATGGCTCACCATGTTCTCCCACTGTTGGTACTTTCTTAGTCCATTTCAGTTTTCCTAGAGTCTTACTGGTGAACCATATATAAGAGTTGTCTTGATAGGTGTTCCTACCCTGAGTGACTAATTTGTGAATAAAGACAATGTTATGGGAGTGTTCTGTATTACAGCATAGTCAAATGGTTCATTCTTAAACTGAGAGAGAACATCAAAGGTTTAAAATATGCAGAAGTAAAAGTAAATTAGACTCCCATTTATTAAGAACTCCTCTGAACTCCGTGTATCTTAGTTTTAGTTCTCTGGATGCCTCACTTCATCAGGTATACTGTTGGTGAGTTGAGAATTTTTATTTGCAGAATCTCTCGTCCAGCATGTGGTATAAAGGAGAGTGAGTGAATAACTAGGGCTTTGAATGGTGACACACTAATAATTAAACACACAGTTATCTTGGTAATCCTTGAATGATGTGATCTTAATTATCTTGTCCTGTGACTAGAAGGTAGAAATTCAGCAGATTGCTTTTTACATTTAAGATTATATGAAATTTTTATTCATAGGGCATCTCACTTTTAATTCTGAAAACAATCCCTCATAATAAATAATGTTAAAGATCTTGAGGATAGGTTTTTTTAAGGATACATGTATTTTGCATTAGTAAAAGTACAGAATATTGGAAAGTTTACAGCATAAAACTTACATGGGCATTATTCCCGCTGTTTATAGTTGACTTTGCTTCATATTTAGATTTTTTTTAATTACTTGCTTTATGTATGTAAATTTAAGGTTAAAATGGATATTGGTAATGGTAAGCACTCTGGGTAGGTAGATTGTCTATGTCGTTGTTCTGGCAAGCATGGGATTTCACTGTGAAGTATTGAGTGTGATGCTGTATATTACTGAAAATAGTTTTAGCAGTAGTCTAGAGAATTACTTCAATGCAGTTTATTTTTTAAACCTAGTTCATTTCCTCATAGCATATGTTCTTTGACTTTTTCTAGCATTTGAGAGGATTTCTGTTGTCTTGCTTTGCTGTTCTGAAGGCATTTATCTCTGTTACAGAAATTAATTGATCGGTCAGGGGTCAGAGGAAATATCTGTTGGTTGCCCATTTGTTTTTGCTGCATGTCAAACAATACACTTCTTATCATTATGAATTCTTATGTAAAATGGATAATAAAGTGTTTGTATACTTAAGTAATTCATTACTTTATGGATGCCTGCTGGGTAAGCACTTAGTTCATGTAGTCAAATGTTGAAGTTTGGAATCCTTAAGATTTGTTCCAGGAAGAAAAAAAGTACTCTGTACTTTCAAGTCCCAAGTGACTACACTGTTTACTTCAGTGATGGAATGACCTGCAGCTAAGCAAACCTGAACTTACCAGTACAGTTTTAATCAAGATAAGGTTACTGGCAGGGAGAGGTGGGAAGAAGAGGATATGTACCCGTGGGTTAAGTTAAACTATTGCCTATCTATTGTTTGTGGTAGTGGTAATGCCACCTGCACTGTGCTAATATTAGTTTACTTGGTATGAGTTAAAATTTTATTTCACACGAGTTTGTATTAAAAAGTAAACATTGAGGAATCTGATTCTTAATGAGTATCACCAGAAATCTTACAAATACTCTGTAAAATGACACTGGAAGATACAGTGAAAGGGATTTACTGCAAGGAAGCTTTTTTTAAATTAGAATTGTTAAATAAGAGTGGGCAGAATTATGTGGGACAGTAGAGGTGATGCTGAGAAACAGTAGTTCAGGAAGCACAACGAAGAGTAACTTCTGAACAGAAGATATGGTACTTTTTAGTTACCTTTATTTGAATTGAGAACAGGAAATAATGTATCTTATGGCTGTTAGTCTTTAAGTTGAAGATTCTGATCTGTCTTGCAGTCCTGTGGGTACCAGTCCAATTTCCATGAGACCAATAAAATACAGATACTTTGGACTTTTGTCAGTTAAGAAATCTGAACAATTGTTGAGTTTTAGATAGTGAAAAAAAAATGTTAAAAGCTATTTTAAAACCTTAAAATACCTATTAATAAGAAGTTGGAATTGGTACTGGAATTTAGGAGACATCAGGAAAAATAAGGTTAGTCAGAAAAAACAGTCCTGTATTTGTTTATGGGCCTGGGTCATGTACATTTGCCTTGCTAACACATCTTTAGTGTGATTAAAAATATCCTAGCACTTATGACATCAAAAAATTTACTGTGCTGAAAAAAAGAAAGGATTCCTTAATGTTGGCTGAGGTGTTATGTTTGGCTTTGAAGAAACTGACTTGTTTTACAGTTTCAGTCAAAGATCAACACAATCATTCCAGCCTTGAGTTTCTTTTCCAGGAGTCTGACAGAGCTGGCTGCATTTTCTTCTGTCAGGCTTTTGTTGTTTAAGATCAACTTTTTGACTCACTGACACTGTAATGAGGAGTAAACAAGCCCTGTTTCTTTGAGACAATTTGTAGTATGTTTCTAGTGGATTTTTAGTTTAACAGTATTGGCTTAACAGTTGTTAAATCATGTAGCTGTAGTAAACTTCTTTATTAGTGGTAATAATTGTGTCAGGGAAATGAGTATCACAGCCTCATACGGAGTGGTTTATCTTTGGTCCTGATGCTATCAGCTGCTGCCCTCCACTGCTACCTGTGTGCTTGCTTCAGAATACTGTATCCTCACTCCTCCTGCAGTCAACCACTACTTTGGAGTCACTGGATTTCAGATGTCTTGCTTGGCCTGTGTGATAAATGTGTTACATGGTTGAGGGTCTGTGTATGGTTCTGATCAGCTGCACAAATGAATGTTCTAATACATCAGGCTTAAAATTACGTATCTGGGAATAGGTACTCAGCAGGGTTTTAGAGAATAGGATGTTGCTGAGAAGCAAAGGTATAAATTATATGTAGTGCCAGTGATTAGAGAACATAACAGTGGTGCCCCTTAAAAACACTGTAAGAATCAGTACAGGTACTAAATATATCTAACAGATATATGAACACTGGAAGCTTTCTGGATCTCTGATGTTAAAAAGACACAACATTGTGTCCTGCAGAAACTTTAATAAAAATAATTTTTAAAAATGTATTATTGAATTAAGTATTCCATTGATTTTTTTCCTGTGCTCTAACAAGAAAATGTTATCTTCATTTACTTCTCAGTGATTGGTGTCTATTCACCATGAAATTTATTGTTCATTGATGACATTTTCAGCAGGCTTGAAAATAATGATAATTAGATAACAAGAGTTAAAGGAAAGTTATGTTGGCATAATTATTTCAGGAAACGTTTCTCTTCTATTGCAAATTCCATACTAAAGCATTATTTCTGTAATATTTTAGTACTTCCACACATTCATTAATTAATGTTGAAATATGTCTTAAAGAAGTGAAATTATATATTCAAAACTGAGAGCAGGTTTCCTGCTTGTTTACCTGGTAAATAATGAAGATTGGGTTAGTCTGGATACCTTTCACTGGAGGTACATTAATCTTTTTAGGATGAGGAAAAGATAAACCTTCTTCCACGGATCCTAAGATGACTGTGTTGGAGTTGGTCTTACATTAATCAGCAGTGCATGTTTCTTTGTTTGAGGTTCCATGAACAATTCCATGCAGACCTAAGTTTTCCATTCAGTGAACAAAAAGACCAAGAAGCAAAAAGAATTTCAGGTATTTTGGAAACACTTAAGTCAGCAAAACTCCTACAGAATGGAATGCTGGTGGCATTGCCAACACTTTTTTTTTTTTGGCTAATTACTTCAGTTGCTAAAGCATTCCCATGGGTCAAGCATTCCCATTTGACCAGGTTCAAAACTTAAATTCTTTTTTATCTGATTCCATTAATGTATTACTAAATTTGACTCAGACTTCTTAATGTAGCAGTGAGAAACGAGGTGATTGCAGTACTGTTATGTAAAGTATTAATTTACCTTAATGATTTACTTTAAATTAAAGGGTTGTACCCAGTGCGTATGTGTAAAATACACTGAGTCTTTGCTAAAATAAGAAAAAGTGCATTTTTTTATATCTAAGCTTAATCAAAAGATGTAAGCTAATGCAGAACAATGATCTTGTGATGTCAGTAGTTAATGTTCTCCTAGTAATATTAATACTAATCCTGCCTTCCTTCTGGTACTTCATAGCAGGGTATACTCTTACATACCTTCTTACCAATTGGATTCCTATTAATGCTCATTATTTTGAAAATATTTTAAATCTTCACAGTTGTATTTTCTAATATACTTTGTGTTTAGATTTTCTTAATTAAGAAAAATACGGCAAGGGACTTAATTTTTTCTATTTACTATCAGTTTAGGTAACTTGTCTTCTGAGAAATAATATTATACTTAAATGCTGCCATTTAAGTTTCTGCTATTTGAATCTTCCCTCTCCTTTAACTATGTTACAGTATGCTGGAAAAAATTACGGCATTTTCAACAATCCATTTTTTCCATACAACATTGGTATTAATCAGCCTTCTAGTTCATCTGAGTAATTTACAGAACATAGCATGTACTTTTGTCTTTTGCAGAAAGGATGTTTTTCTATCATTTTGTATTGAAAGGTGAAGCCCTTACATTTACCTCACTAATGACATATGTTCAAAATATAATGTTTCTGAATTTGAGTTTAAAAAATGCTTCCGGTATCACTCTAGTGGATAAACCAACTTCTTTTGTAGCGGGTTGGCTATTTTATTGAAGAATATGTAAAAAGTGTATAGTCCATTGCTTTGTTCCATTTCTCTAATTTATGACACCAGTAATAATGGATGATGAATGAGATATCCAAAACATTAATAAATTATCTTAAGAGGTGTACTAAATCAAAGAGGAGGAGACTAAGAAATAATCTCATATAATGCCTCCAAGAAAAGTAAGCTAATTCCAGAGTCATTTATTCAGCTATATGCAAAAACCCAGAGAAATCTGTTGAAATTGAACTGCTATAGTTAGTATGATGTTAATATAACTCAGCGTTCCAAATGTGCTGTTCTAGACATTTGGATCGCCAACTTCAGGTGGCAAGAAATGTAAAATGTACAGACTAAAATAATTCTTAAATATTTAAGCTAAAACATTGAGTTTAAGCATGTTTAAAATAAAACCCAGCAATTTTGTTCTTCGTTGATGATGCTTACATCCTAGTCCCTAAATTCATCTATCCACTAACAGGCTTGAAATTTGTGGCATTTTTCTGCTGTAGTTTGCATTCACTAACTTGATGATTCTCTGTGAAATATTCACTCGTTCTAAGGGAAGATGTGCAGGTTTTTTGATTATTTTTTTTTTTTTAGCAGTGAAGTTTCCATGTTTTATCCATTTGCATGCCACAAGCAGTAGTACTCCCAGTGACACTGGGTCAGAAGGAGTCTTGGTGTCAGAATAAGCCTTTGGCTGCTTACAAGGTATCCATGTTCCACTTTGCTGTAAACAGGAAGAAACAGAGTAGTGGGTCAGTTTTATGCGAATAAGCAAATGTGATTTTTATTGATGTTTCTTACTAATGCCAGTAAGTCCAGGGAAATTTAGTCACCATTATAAAATGGAGCAAGATTTAGGGCATACAGATGTTACTGAAGTTGGTAAAAAAAATTATCATGGAGGTGGTATTAAGGTTTTCCATTTCATAAACTGATAATTTTAATATTCTATTAATGTATTTTTTATCACATTTAGGTGACCTATGTGTGGGCTCAGAACAGTTTGTCATTAAAGTAGCAATGTGTCTTTTGTCTTCCCTCTGTTTTCTTTTTTGTATTTTCTTTCTCTGTTTTTACTGGGGTTTGTATGGGTGTATGCAACTGATCCATCTGATAATACTTTTTTTTTTAGGTTATATAATGAGTTAAAAAGAAATTTTTTTTTTTGGTACAGTGTTAACTAAACATCATAAAGGCGATGGTTTATACATCAGTGATAATGGAAAACCCTTGATGATTTGTAATCAAATTGGATCACCTTTGGCTACACATAGTTTAACTTGCCTACCTGCTTGAATTAAACTTATTATACATTTCCATGTTTATTTTTTACATGTAAAAGAATGCAAAAGAACATCCTGCGGTGCAGAGGGGCCAGCATAGTTTTCCAAATTTCACTGGTCTTAGCTTAATTTTTGTGACTGAGTTTATCCAATTAGATTTGGATACTAAACCACTTCTATTGAGATGGGTTTCATTCCCTGTACCTTCTGCCCTGGTCACCTTAAGAGTTTCAGTGATCCAAACTGTCCACAGTGGTCTGGGTGGTGAAATGCTATCACTATACACATGGTGTTTGTCTTTGAGCATTTTCTAGCTATACGAGTGTATCGTTTCCCAGAATGCATTTTATTGGTCATCTTTCTAGTCATAGCCTTAATTTAACCTTTAGCTGTGGAATGTATTGTAGTTGCAATTCTTTGCATGAAAGTTGTTATCAGAGGTGTCACTACTCTGATTTCTACTTTTTGTTTCCTCTCAGTTTTTAATAAATATAGTGAATATGATTAGTCATATGCTACTTCTAATCATTGATCTTTATGATGAGCAATTAACATCCTTTTTAAAAATTTCAAGTTGTAAACAGTTTTTAATCTCTTTTTTTTTTGTTCCTACCTTAATCTAAGTTGAAGCATCTAGTGAGACTCTTGATACTGATTCTGTCTCAAATGAATGTGCTATATTTATGAGTCCGAGTAGTACTCCTGTGGCTCAGTCAGCCTGAACTTATGTAGTTGTTAAATTCTACTTGTTGTTCTCCACAGCTGTCATGAACAGGTCTGTAATTTTTAACACTGTCAAGTTCAAAGAGAAGTGGAGGATATCAGGCACTTTTACAAACAAGGAATTGTATCTCTTTTCTAAGTTTATTAAATCTTTGCACATAAAGTATTATGCATAGCTACTCAATGTATTTGTCTTTTATTTTCTGCTATCTTCTGGCCATTTATATGGGAGTTTCACATAAAACTTTAAGGGTCTTTATTTGACCCTTATAATTATCTTAGTATCTGCCTTGATTACAAAAGTGTAAACCTTACAGTCAGTCCTCATGGTAGTTAAATCACAGCACTGCATTGTTCAGACAGAACCAGGATCTTTCTGTGCTGACATCTGTGGTGTTAAATCTGGGTTAGTGATAAGGGTGGGATGGATTTCCCCTTCCTGCAAACTTCAGGATCGGTTGAAGATCAAGAAGGTGTTTTTCAGTAAGTTAAAGATTAAAGAGAACATATTTGCATTATCTGTGTTTCCCTTAGTTTAAGGGAAATAACTATATTAAGAAAGCACTTTAGTACCTTTCTTATTAAGTTCAGTGTGAAATCAAGACCTTTTAAAAAATCTGAAAAGATCATTAAACAATGTTTCAGAGGTTAAGGTGCTTGTTCATGATTTTGGTAACGTGGCTTTAAGTTTCTTCTGTCCATGATACATCACAGGAACTTGAATCAGCATTACAAATCTGAGATGAGTGCTCTGATATCCCTGTGTAGCTTTGTGTTCTCAAAATCTCATCATTGATAAATTTCACTTGCAATCAATTGGAGAAGGCAGCCAAAAAGAGAATAGCAGCAGAACTTGGAGTGTATGACCCTCACCTGGATAAAAGATAAATAGACTCATTCAATTACAAAGATTCTATGTTTTGCAGACGTGAACATATCTGTATAGGTAATAAGACATACCGAGAAAGGGATTTGACAACTCTTGCTTTACCAAAATTAGAGCATAAGCCTTTATTCCACCAATTAAGGCCTAAATTGGGAGAACCATTTTATGGAATAAGACATGTTCTGATTTTTTTGAGAGTGAAATATCCACTCTCTTTTATATGAATATCCTTAAAGAACAACCATGATTAATTGTGTAAGATAACGGTTGCACACTGTATAAACTTACAAAATAGTCAGCCCTTCACATGCAAATTTGTGCAATCTGTAATTTTGGTTTTGATGCTTCAATAAATGGGACATCTGAAACAAATTTAATTGCAAGGAGTAATTTTACTGCCGTGTGAAAACAGGTAACCAATTCAGTAATACATTTCATGATGGCAACAGAAGGATGCATTGACTGTAAACATGTTACTTAAGAAATAAGAATCTTAAATGTAGGGTTGTACTCTCGTGTCTATGTCATATAAAGCTTGTTAAAATCAGGAAGTGCACAACTAAGGTTCTTTGAGAAAGAAAATTAGTTCAAGTAGCAAAATATAAATATGAAATAACAATTTTTTTTGTCCGGTCCATTCTTTGTTTCATTAATCGTTTCATAATTTTTAATTAATAAATAATGTAGTGTTTAAATAGGATAATAGGATAGTTTTGGTTTTTTTTTAAACACAGTGGAAAAGTATCTTTAATTGGAAAATAAAAATTTGCTACCAAAATAAAGATTCCATAGTTTGGAGTACCTCCAGGTTAGCATATTTTGGAAATGTCTGCAGCAAATACTGCAAATCAATTTAATGAAGGGTTGATGGTGAAAACTTATATAGGATTTATTTTCTTATAATTTAAGAGGTTGGTAAAATGTACACTTACTATTGATCATTAGAATACAAAACTATCTGTTTAAATCAATTAACATGCATATCTGATGACTGTATAAATATGAAAGTCAAATAACTGTAATCGTTAACCATGGCTTCAGGTCATATGAGTTGTCAGCTCAAAAAAAACTAGAGGAGAAAGAGGCTGATTTGCATATATTTAATGTGGCATGCTGTACATGTGGGAATTTGAGATAAACCTTTGCTAATAATCTGCTTGTTTTTATCTAAAAATCGACTAGCAAACTTGGGTCATAATGGTCAAACGAGCCATGTGTTTTATTGATAGCAGTTGATTCAGTGGTTTGGGATTAAACATTTTACTCAATACTTTAATATTTAAAAATTGATGTTTTACTAACACAATCACAAGAAGCTTGTTAAAATGTTATTCAAGATATACTAGAAGTTCTTACCAGGAACATACTCAAAATTGCCTAACTGATTGTAAGACTGGATTACTTTTACACATTAGGCATAACAAGCCCTTCTTTACTTTTTATGATTAAAAAAATTAATTATTAAAAAAATTAAAATATATTAAAACATATATTAAAAACTTTTGTGATTCAGTACAGTAGTTCATTAAAGTGTATTTCTATGTAAACTGGACCAGACAGATAATTTTTAATTCAATTAATCAACTCTAGTAAAAAAAAAAAAGGAGGGAAGTCTGGGAGAGGAATGAGGCTTCTGGCCTGGAAAGGATTTACATATTATTTAAGTCTGTGAGATTCTAAGTCATTCCAGTATGTTTGTTAGTATTTTTTTTTTTGTTATTCATTGATACTGCAAAATTTTCCATGTAATTCATAACAGTTCAAAGAATTCTTGAAATGGGAGTCAGAATATGGTTGTCAGTACCTTATATTACCAGTAATTTGAGCATTTCTAACTACCCTTTCTTTTTTTCCAGCCTGTGTTTACTAATGAGCATTAAGAAAACAATGAATTCCTGTACTAAATTTTGAAATTATACGGGAATCTCTAAACCTAAAATTTTTTGAGTTCCCAAAGGAAAGAAGCAGCAATATGTGGTTTCTTTTGATCTGTTTTGAACCAGCAAACCAAGAAACTCTGATGCTGCACCATCAAGAGGTAGAGAATTAGATCTTGTTGTTTGGTGCTTTGTACTGTGACCTTTATTTATAATTTTCCTATTGTGAACATGTGAAATTTATTCTTGGGTATGTGATGCAGTCCACTCCCTTTAATTATCACCCAAATTAACTTGAGTGCCACCAAGCATCCTTATTGCAGCATAAGGAATGCATCCTTATTGCAGCATTCAACTTTGCAGTTTTGGGCAGAGTGTAGGACACAGAGAGTCACAGTTCTGTGATGTAAACCTGAATAGCGCTGCTTTTTGCTTTATTCTTCCACTGACCAGTCATTTGCATAATCTGTTGAGTTAAAGCCCCAATACTGTGTTTGAGGGCTGAGGGGTAAAGGGCCAGCTGTCTAAAGAGAGGAATGGATTAAAATTCAGTTTCTGTCCTTTATTTCTTGAGTAAAATGAAATTTGGATTTGTTTGCAGGGGAGAGAAAGGTGGCTGTATCCCAGGTCATCAGCTGCTTTGTGTCTTTTAAATGATATTCATGTCTGTCTGAGCTTAGAATTTTGACACTTGTAACTTTCAACAAAAACAGTTATTTCAGGAGGTCAGTTCTCTAACCACAGCTTAGAAGACCAAATTAAACATGAAAGTAATTAAAAACTAAGCGAATTTTAAAGGGAGAGGGGAAAAAAGTGGTTTTAGCCATCAGTGGCTGTAATTACAGTTTTAGCTCTACTGTAACGCATTGGTGAAAAATCACTTTCCTACCAGAGGCTGCTAAGCTGCAGATGAATGAAGATGATCTGTGACTAAGTGGTGCTTCCTAGAGAAGGTCTGATTCCAGAACATCAGTATCGTTCTTGACCCATTTTATGTCCCAGTAATCCTCACAATCTTTTAATGTGTGAAGGTATATACTGCTTTTACAAGGATCCATTACTTTAAAAAAGAAGGATTTGGGATATGTATGATTTGTTTTGGGGATGGATGGGATTTGCAGATGTGGTGTGGGAATGATTTGTCATTCTCAAAATGAAATCTGGGTGCTCAAAGAGATACCTTAGCAAAAGCATTCCAGTGTAATTTGTCCCACTTCAGAAACATACATTGTGAGAAAAAGTGTTTCCAGTTCTTCAAAATAGAGAAGTTTTTTGTACTTCCGTGTTATGGGGCCTGCAGTGTTACTAGCTTAAAAGGGGGGGGGGGGGGGTGGTATACTTTTTCATGATGACTATGTTTAGCCAGGAGGAATAGTACTTTTTAAAGCAAATTGAAATGAGTGTATGAGAGCGTGAAATTATCAGCAGCGCTGGTGCACATTTACATTACTTCTACATACTCTTTTGAATGACCACACAACAGAACAAGTACTTCATTTCCACTGTGTTGATTTTTCTTGACAAAACATGGCAGTCTATCCAAAGGAGGGTGTTTAGCCAAGATAAATATAAAATTTATGATTAAGCAAAGTGTTTTCTTATTATAATCCCTAAAGAGAATTCGAGACTTGTTAAATATAATGTGCCCAGGTAGTTTTAAGAGTAAATTATCCTTCATGCTTTTAAATGCTGAAATTCAGCAAATCCATCAACTGTTTGAGATCTTACCAGAAAAAAACAACAGTGCATGCTGATTTCCTTTGAACTGAGTAGAAAAACCCCATGCATATATACAATATATAAAGTCATGTTTGTATTCATTCAGTTTTGTAGCCCTGTATAGAGATCCAGAATTCATATGGGTGGCATGGTGTATAAAACTGTCTCTCACTCATCCCTGTAATGTGTGTTACAGAAGAAATCAATTAAACCTTTTTGGACAGAACACATAGAAATTGATAACATGATTGCACTTCTGGCACATTTCTTTGCTGTATTTACGGAATACCACTTTGAAGAAAACTGTGGTCACTGTCAATACTGTTCATTAAATTAAATGGAGAATGAAAACTTATCCAGAGTATGGGTGGATTTTGACCTTTGTGGTGCCAGTGTTGGCTTTGGAGCACAGTGTTCTAATTAAATTGTGAATGTACTTAGATAGTGGAATTAAATGATCTCACTGTATTCTTTCAAGGACTATGAACTTCCAAAATCAAGGATAACATTAGATGTCAGCCAAGTATTTTGTCCTTCTCGTGGTTTGTCTTTACATCTGAATTAGTGCCAGTTTGCACAGATTGTGTGTCAGCTTAAATACAAGAAACAGGACTCAGTCTGCTTGAACTCGTTCCACAAAAGACTTCTAAAAACTTTTGGTAGTCTGCAAACTGTAATGGTCTTTTCACATTAAGTTGCTTTGTAGAATTATAAAACAGCTTTTTTTGTGCTTTCAAATAAAATGTTGTCATCTGCTAATGAATGAGATACCATCTGTAATAATTAAGGTTATTCTACTTGTTTTCCCCCTGCAGCAAAACTTCTGAAGATTTGAAGAAGATAGTAAGAGAACCACCAAGAAGGCTATTGCAGTATTGTAAGTACTGCACCCAGGGAAAAGAAAGAAAAAATTAAAAAAAAAAAAAAAGAAAAAAAAAAAAAGAGAAAAGGAATGTGTGAATTAAGAATGTTGTAAAGAGATTTTCTTTTTTTTTGGGGGGGTGGGGGGGGCAGGGAATGAGCCACATAAAGGGATTACATGTAAAGTACAGAGCAGGATGTATCGTAGCAATCATGTTAATAATTTACAAGGGAAAAACTGCACTCTTGTAAAATCTAAAATTATATCCTTCTGCAGTGTAATCAGGAATTTACCAATAGCAGTGAAAAATATTTCTCTATCCACCAAAGATTGATCTAGTTTATATACATTTGTTTATTTAAAACTATCAGAATTTAGAAAATCATTGTAGTTTTGTAGGTTTGTCATTTGTTTTAGTGACTTATTGTTTAGGTTATTTTGCAGAATTATTTATTTGCTGATTTATTTATGTATTTCATTATTTATTTATTTGATTATTTAGTAAATTATTTATCTGATGAATTATTAATACATCTTCATGACATGCTTTAAATTATTTATAACTTAATTTTGAGTTTATTGCTTTTCGACGCTGCATTGTTACTGACTAGTTTTGATTTTTTTTTTTTTTTTTTTCCTTGGTTCTTGAAAATTAAAGTACTAGCTCTAAGGCAAAAGTATATTCTTTGCAGAATCCATAGATGGTTTTCAATGAAGTAATTTACCATGTAGATACTAATTTTATTTAGCTTTATGTTGCTTGATATCACTTTTCTACTTATTAGCTTTTGCTTCTATTATTTCATAACTCTGTCAAGATCAAATGAGTGACCTTTAAGGAGCAAAGATAAATGATTACTTTTAACGTCTAGAAACAGATTCGTTCTATTTTCCCCATAATAAATACTCTTTAATTATTCTTCAAGTTAACTTGAGATATTTTTATTCTGCTGAAATGGATGGTTTTTTAATTAGACTCTTGATATTTGAACTGATACATTTAACTTCTAATAAGAAAATAATATAGTCACATTAATAACTCATATGGATTGTTTCTTTTTAGCAGCAAGGTTTTAAATACATGGGGAGGAATAGTGGTATCTTTAGACACATGCATAAGATATGTGTTGAAGGGGATAAGGTGGGTAGTAAGGCTTTTTTTTCCACAGTGTGTTCCTAGGAATTTACAAGCTCTGAAAATTTAACGTGTCTGTGGTGTTGTACGTAAACTACTCTCAGGTTCTTTGTTCAGAGTCATTCCCAGTGCAGAACATGTTGTTGAGAAGCCTGTCTTTACCTTGCTTTCTTTTGCTGACTAAAAAGGTCTGAAATCTTTTCTTTTACTCCAAAGATGCTGGAGTCAATGTATAAAAGCAGTGCAAGGGGCCAATTTTAGGCTTCGTGTATGAGCACCAGCTTTATGGAGTTTAAAACAGGTGCCTGGGTTGCGAATTTGACTCAAAGTAAATTCTGACTGATGTGTTTTTTTGGGATCAGTGGGCCTCTTACCTGAAGTTGCCTCCCTGACCTCAGTTCCCAGTGAGTAACTCGTGTGGTGCTGGGAAACCACCTTAGAGGAGAGCCCTGTGACAGAGAGCCTGTTCCAGACCCCTCATGACTGGGCCCAAGCAGCAGTTCTTCTGGAAAAGTGCCGTGTGCATAGCATGGCCTTTATTCTATGTTTAGTGCTTGAAATGAATTACTTTATAATTTAAAGTTTTAACACAGCTGCATTGTACATTTCAAGTTTCAGTGCTGTTGAAATACAGTAGAAATGGCCTCTGTAGACAGGTTTCACTATAGAACTTAAATTATGCATGTGTATATCCAAATTCCTTATTTTGAAATATTGAATGTATGAATATTTAATTTGTATCTTGCTTTAGTATCTTCATATGCTTGCCTTAAAGGAAGCTGTTTCCTTTGATTTATATACATGGATAAAAATGTGTGTACAGTATGTATCAATGGTTTTTCTCTCTATGGTGTTAGATGAACAGCTTTAGATAATGTAGCTACTGATTTTTATTCTGCAGCTTGCTTCCCTTGTATAAAATGTAAGTTTGTCATATTTGTTCTATTAATCTTACTTGAATTTCAAATTTATTTGCTTTCTAGAAATACTTTCTTAATTATACCCGTTAAGAAAAGTTAAGTATGTTACAGATCTTAACGACGCAGTATTTTAGGTCTGTGCACAGTAACAAAGCTCTGAATATTATTATTTGGGGCAGAATTCCAATCTGAAATTTACATTTTTCCTTATTTGAATGTTTTCACTGAAGCTGAGAACTCCGAGGGAGTTCTTCAACATATACTACTTTAAGTGACATGCTCTATGAAATTTAGTACAGTCACTCTTACTTCCTTGTGTAAATGAGGTCTTATTGTTGAATAAGACCTAATATAAGCAGTTACAAAGGTAAGTGCTGTTGATACATTCTGCCACCAGTTTCTCAGAGTATGAAACACTTCCTGAAAGACATGCTACTACTGTTATAGGGTAATATAACGCAGCTTATGTGTTGGCAGTGAAAGTAGCTACTTCATAATGATGACAAGTGAAAGTACAGCCAAAGGTCACATTAAACAAGAGATTTCTTTCACACCTCATTCATTTTCTGGATGTGGTATGAAAATAGCTTTGTTCCCTTCACTTCAGTATTTCAAAAAAGAAGCTATCTGGAAATACTTTTTTGTGCTTTTAGATATTATTTTGTTAATGTTTTTAAGAGATGGACTGTGGAATTCTGGAATGCTAACTTCAATGTTACAGAAGTGTTTGAAATTAACTTAAATTTTGGCTGCAGTTAGGTAATGTAGGTAGTATTCCATTTTACTACATTCTTTTTTGTTTTCAAATTTGCTTAAAGGCATACCTTTAAGCTCTAGAAAAAGAACTCTTAATATGCAAAGGAGTATTTTTTATTGAAGTTGCATGACTATGATTTTATTATTTTTTGTATCTTTTAAGAAGCAAGTTGTTTTTTCTTTTTTTTCTGAAAATTGCAATCGGTAGTTTAGAAATAGAAAAAAAGCAAATCTATCCATGTTGACAGACTGTTTCTTAGCTCTGTCTTGAAGAGATCCTGCCAGTAGTGTGAAAGGATAATTTACGCTGTATGCACAATCAGTTCCCCATCTTACACTGAAATAGTCAACCAGGATGCTAAATTAAGGTGAATAATCTTGTATTAGATAACAATGAAGCTGATATGTCTCACAGAGGGTGCTGAACAGTTTGGAGATGCTGGTTGAGAAGCCAGAATCTGGTGTATTATTGGTAGGTGTATTTCTGTTCTAATCTGACTCCATAGAAATCGCAGGAGCCATATTAAGCTCTTCTTCAATTTATTCCATACAGATAAAAGAATTTACATCTCATGAGTCATATATTTCCTGTTGTATCTTTAATACAGCCATTTTTAGTATTTTTCTTGCCTCTCTCCTCTATTGGTATGCTTAGAGAGTGTGTGTAGGAGCTTGTCATTTCACCCGTGAGGCAATGAGGAGTCAAATCAATAGCAGTGTGTTGTTGACACTAAAGGATGTTTCTCCTTGACACAATAAGACTTGATTTTGTCATCCTAATGATGCTAGCTTGCTCCACAGAATAGGGATCAGCACTCTCTCCAATCAAACTTTACAAGCATTAAAAAATTCCTGGGAAGAGATACTAGAGAAATACTCTGGTTTTTTGTAACCAAACATATACATTAGCTTTGTAAAATAAATATCCTAGTTCTGTTACATTTTGTTAGGGAAGCTGCTTTGCAATGCATTTTGGAAGTCTTGTAAAGGATGTAGGATAGATCAGAGTTGACAGTGATGAAAGCGTGGCATGTTAAAAAAGAATGATGCAAATGTTATTTAAAATACCAGTTCATGTAAAATATGGATCATAGTAAGTCCTCAACTGAAAAAAAAAAAAAAAAACCCAAACAAAAAACCCTAAAACAAGAAACCCCAAGTGAATAAAAAATATGTTTCACAGAGAAATCTTCACAGCACTGCATAGAAAGAGGATGTCTGCAAGAGTAAAAAGGTACTGCCAGCAAGGTGTTAGCACTCTAGGTCTGGGATTGCACTCTGTAGCATGGTCAAAAAGGAGTAAGCAATTGTTCTTGACTTGAACCAAGGATCTCGCAGGGAAACAGGAGCTGTAGAAAGATGTGAATTTGAGATGAAATAATGTAACCATGGAAAGCAATAGTATGATGATAGTAACTTTCATGCATAGTGTTGATAGCAAGACTGGGTTATTGGGAGGCACAGCCTTTTGTAAGGGACATCTGAAAGCAGTAGCAGAGTGGAATCATCCTATGAGATTATTAAAATAACCTTTTCTGTACAACAACATTTGTTGTATGTCTATATGCATCTATTTCATTGTATGAAAGATAGCATTGTATCTGAAAGAACATTAGAAGGTATTATGGGTGCATGGTTAAGCATTCTCAAAGTAAGCTGTGAATTCTTACTTGAATATTGAATCCCTACAACCTATTAGGACTGTGCTAGTCTTTCAACAGCAAGCAGCTTTATTACTAGCTGTACTTGCATAGCTTTTCTGTTCTATTTACACTATTGGCATGGTTTTGTATTTTTATGCAAAAACAGGTTCTCAGGTGTTCATAGTGTAAACTGCAATCTAGTATTTTATTTTTTTTTTACAATATATTCCATTTTCATTCCTCCTATTTCATAAAGTCACCTGACATAAGCAGTCCACATACCAAGATGACCTTTCCTGGAGAGCAAATGCATCCTATTTTGCAGGCAGTGGAAAAAAAAAATTACAGTAGCCTAGTTATATTTCAGTAATGTTAGTATTATATAAACTTCAAGCAATCTTTTGCAGGTTTTTTTGAATGATTGTTAACTACAGAAAAGGAGTCATATCTCAAAAGCTGATGACCGGCAACTTGAGAAATGTTGTTCATGGAGTTTATCTTCCTCAAATCCAGAAAGTTTTTAAGTTTCTGATGATTATTCTTCTTATTTAAATACATTTTAATGTATTTCTGTATCAGAACAGTCTTGTTTATGCACACTTCTTCACTCTGTTGCCAGTGCTGAGAGCAGCTAAAAATCAGTTTTGCTCGTGTAACTTCCCCTTATGTGGATGAAGTTAGCATACTTGTGGAACACCACCAGCATAGTCTATCCTACCACAAGTAGGTATAATATATTACCATATATGTTGAGATGACTACCAGGAAGAGCTTCTAACATCTTGTCAGCAATACAGTGAAGATGTAAGAAGTTCAGTGAAGAAGGCTGTGCCTAGTGTGGGGACTCATCTCTGCTGAAACATGTCTTTCCTTTCAGCTGAAACTCTGATCTTGGAAATGTTTGAGCGTAACTTATGGCAAGCTGATAGTGGCACTTAAATTGATAAATATATTTTCTTACAGCATTATGTATAGTAAACACTGATTTTAGGCTATTTTCTTTATCCCAGGCTCTTGCATTTCATATGCAGTTATACCTTTCTTGTTTTTCTGTTGTTGTTTGCATTGTTTCAGGTGTGTGTGTAACTGCCATGTTTCTGTTAACCAGAGTTTTCAAAGAATTTAGGCATCTGGGGTTGTCCCATTTTATAATATTTATGTCAATTCTAACATTTGATTAACAAGTTCAGAGTTTTTTAGACTAATACTGCAAAACTTTACTTTTGTAAAATAGTTTTGTAAAATAAACTCTACCTGATTCTACAAATGATATAAATTTCATGTTAAACAACAAGTAATTCCCTTTAAATTACAATGTCAATTCATATAGTTGATGTGTACAGATAATCTAGAAACTTTCTACATCAACTTTTCTTTGAAATTTCTTCTAATTTGCATCCAACAAATTAAATTGTTGAAATATTTTGACTAGATAAATTTACTTTTTTCTATTTCTGTTTAGATCTGTTTGGGGTTTTTTTGTTTTGTTGTTTTTTTGTTGTTTTTTTTTTTTAATGTACTGTGCAACTCATCTCCACGGTATTTTTAAGCTATTTCTTTTTTAATTGTTTCAAAAGATAAGAAATTAACATTTTAATTCACAGTTTTATAACAACTTCTGTTTACCTTGCTATGTCTGCTTAATAAATACCTGCACCACTTGTGAGCAAATGCAAAAACAACCAGGGAGTCAGAAGTGTATTTTGGTAACAACTTGGAAAAATATTATTTTGTTCTTTTTATCACCTAAAATCTACAGTACTTGTCTTGAAACTCTTCCTTAGAGTGATAGGCTTTATTGTAGGAATATGCATGCAATACATTCTTAGAACAATTAGTAAAACTACAGGCACATCTGAAGGCATAAGTCTGCATTTTCTGTGGAGCACATTTTGAATCAGTAGCTGAACTATGGAGTAGAGTTGTCCATTGATTCTAAAGATATTTTTTTTCCTGTACTCAGACAAATATCAAGATGGTAATCATTTATAATTTCTCTCCTTCATGAAAAGGAGTGATGAATAATATAATTGGAAGGAAGGCATGAGTCATGAAATGAGGAGCTGGGCAATCACGGAAAAATTCACTTCAAAAAATTCTCTTCTTCTTATCAGGATCTGTAATGTGAGTTTAGTTTTCTGGAACATAATCCAGAAATTACATTGGTAGAGGTTTTAATAAAAGCCTTAGGTGTATGAACAACTACTGAGTCAATGAGAACATTGATAGGTGGATTATAATGAGTTCTTTAATTCTCAGCTAAAAGTGTATATATGATGATCAGAGGATGCTCTTCTGACCCCCATATGAATGTGAAAATAAAATGTCTTAAAATATACTACAGTTAATTTGGAGTGAATGTACACCCTATGGTCCTGAATGTATCTGCTCTACTATAAAACAGCTTTTAAGAGCCACTAAAATATTGACAACTTGGTAGAGCACTTCAGAAACACTTGTTTATATTCCAGATGTAGATCTGTGCAGCTAGTCAGTGTTTGTACTCTTTTTCTTGGGTGCAGAATTACCTGTAAAAGATAATAAAACTAAATATTGTTACTAAATAAATCGCTTAATTTTCCATAGCTCTACCCACACCAAAAAAAAAAAAAAAAGTAAAAAAAATCCATGGGGTTTTCACCTTTTCTCCCATACTAAAATGATCAAGCATGCATTAAAAAAAAATTGCTTAGTATGATCAAGCCCCAACTCTGTGTCCTGGGCAAGACTCACATAACCAGCTGTTGTTCTCCCTGCAGTGACCTGGGCCAGGCAGCCTAGCATCTGCCTCTGTTTTCTTTTTAGTGACCCAAGCCAGATTTCTTGAAAGCCTATTGCTGATGTTTTCATGAGTAGTGCATGAGCAGTGACTCATGCTAATTTCTTTTACATGCTACAGCTGGTTTTGAATGATCTCTTCCCTTTCTCTAATATAACTCACTCTTTCTGTAAATCTAAAGAGGTGATTTTTAGACCCTGGGAATGTAAGACTCCTCTCTGGCCGTCTTGCTTGAAGTCAGATGCTAGCACTGTAGAAACAGGGCAAATTTCCAAAGAGAAAGTCTTACCTGTGGTTCTTAGGGACAAAGAATCTTGATCTTGAATTGAGGGGATTACACTAATTTAACTCATGAGAGTCATGGTAAAGCTGTTGGTGACGGCTTCAGACAGGGCAGAATTCAGAAATCTGCATAAACAAAAAGAGAGAGATCTTGCTCTGGGAAGTAACAGTATGAAATATTATGTGACAAATGAGAATAAATATCTATCAGTGTTATAAACATTAAGCTGACCTTGGGCAGGCAATATTGCTAAATAGTTAAATGCAAAATTGTAAAGTGTAGAAGTGTAAGTTTGCCATTTTGGGGGAGATGCAGCTCAGCTTTTGCAATCTGTGTGAATGGAAATTATGGTAAATCTTCTAGAAAAGCTAATTTTGTTTATTATTTTTTTTAGAAACAGAAATTTGTTTGGTTTCGGTGATGTGTTCTGTTTTTTTTTCTTTTGTCTGTAACACACTTAAACATTAAAGTGAGCCAGGGGCTCTTGGTTTTTTGCACGTTTTATAGTGACTGTATTTTAGGAGAAATTACACACCTTGCTTTCAGTCTGAAGTCTTAAAAATTTTTTGGCACCTCAAAAGCAGTTTATGCCAGTAAATTATTAAAAAAAAACAAACAACAAACCCAAAACTCTGGCTACTATTGAGTGACTAGAATTTACCTTAGCTGGAAATACAAATGATATGCATAATATAAACATGTTACCTTTTCTAGATCAACATGAAGTGCTTTTTAAGTCATCTTTGTTCTGGGAGAACTATACTAATTATTGTTTGAATAAATACCACTCTGCAATATAAACTGAAGCATAGTAAGGATGATTGATTGGGAGAATCACTTCAGAACTGAAGAAGGTATTCTTGTTAAGCCCCTTTCCCAAGCTTTGTGTTCTCACTTCTTTGCATGGATACATGAGCAGCAGTCTGCATCCTTTTGCTATGATAGTTTTAGTTTTTATTAAATTTTCTGATCAGTCTACGTTAGTTCTAGTTCAATGAAGGAGAGAGGAAAAGGCAGTTGGAGGGATAGGAGGTAATCATGAAGGAATACTCTGAGCTGCCAGGGATGTGAAATGGACAGGGTAATAATATCTTACTGTCTCTGAACTTTATCTCGCTGTATTTGCAACAGCAGGTGTGCAAATATAGAAAGTTAGGTTTCTTCTAACTGGTTTACTCATTTCTACTTTTGTTGATCTTCTTCAAAAAGTACAACATAATTTTAAAAGCACTTTTATAAGGCACCAGAAAAACTAATGCAGAAAACCCCCCAACCTGTATTGCTTTAAAGAAATGCTAAGTTAATATGATAGGTGTTTTTAGAAGTAAATTCAATGTCATGCATTGTTTCTTCAGTGTTCTGAGGCTGTCTAAGGGAAAAATTAATGTGTAATTTATAAAGCTTAATTTACATTCTTTTATAGAAATCCAAATTTTGTCTTGCAGTTTTTTGTTAATATACCTCCTTCACCTGTCTTGTAAGCCTTTGGTTCTCCACATTTACCTACATTTTTCTCTACAAAGGATTTCTTTCCAGTTCCTGTACTCTCCGTACAAATATATGTGAATGTGTAAATCCTGTGTTCAAAATTCATGTTCTAGTTAATTCATAGAATCATAGAATTAGGGGTTGAAAGGGACCTCTGGAGTTCATCTAGTCTAACCCCTCCCAAACCAGGATAACTCGAGGAGGCCACAGAGGAACACATCCAAATGGGTCTTGAAAGTCTCCAGAGAAGGAGGCTCCACAACCTCTCTGGGAGCCTGTTCCAGTGCTCTGCCACCCTTACAATAAAGTGTTTCCTCATGTTGAGATGGAACTTCCTGTATTCCAGTTTGTATCTGTTGCCCCACCATTCAAGATGGTTATGAGTGGTCTTGTGATGTTGTTAGCCAGTTCCCTCAGCCCTTGAGTCCATCCCCTCAGGGCCCACAGGCTTATGTGCATCCAGTTTATTTATTCCCAAATTTCATCCTGCTCCATATGGATCAGTTGCTGTGCCTCAGACAATCGTAGTGATTTTATGGACCTGTGATTGCTGAAGGGTTGTCTCAGTTGTAATTACAAGTTGTCTTACTTGTCTCACAAGTAAAAAATGAGGGAAAGAAGGCACTGAGGATGTTGGCCCTTGGTTTTGTCCTTTGTGACCAAGTTCCCATTCATCAGTTGGACCAGACCATCCCTGGTCTTCCTTTTGCTGCTGATGTGGCTGATACCCTTCAAATTCTTTGCCACGTTCAACTCCATTCCTGGGTTTTTCCTTTTTCCTGCATATTCAGGTGATGTCTCAAGGTTCCTTTTGGGCTGCCTTTCCATTCAGGCCTTCTGCCATGTTTATTTTCCTGGTTTTTGGGATGAACTATTCATAGGCTTGAAGGAGGACATTCTTGATAATCAATCAGCATTCCTGGAGCCTTCTCTTCACAACCACCTGCCATGGCATTCTTCTGAGAAGATCCTTGAACAGGTCATAGTCTTCTCTAATGAAGTCCATGGCTATGGTCCTGGTTTTTTTTTTGCTTTTATCCCTCTTCTAAGGATGCTGAGTTCTACTATCTCATAATCACTGCATCTAAGGTTGCTTCCAGCTGTTACATCCATGATCAGTTCTTCCTTGTTTGTAAGTATGAGGTCTAGCAGAAAGCCCTCTGCAACAGCTCCTTCATAATTTGTGTCATTAAGGTTGCTGTCAGTGTAATCTAGAAAAGCTCTAGATTGCTTATTCCATGCTGCTTTATCCCTCAAGCAGGTACTGGATTGGTTAAAGTTCAACATGAGGACCAGGGCCTACAAATGTAAGGGGAGTCATAGGGAGTGTTACCCAGGAGATTGGTCCACGTATAGATTAAGTTATTAAAGGTAGGAAGAAATAATTCCTTCTCAAAAAGGAGAAGTAGTAGAATATATGGAATAGGTTTGGAAAAAATAACTTTCTTGTCTGGTAGTAGGAATTGGTCATTGGTCTGATTAGGTAGAAGGGATTTGGGATAGAGATCTTATTTTTACCCAGGTGTTGTTTATGAAGCAAGAGATTAGTGAATATTTTGCATAAAAGCTTAGAAAATTGCGACTAAGTATTTTTCATTTCCTTATGCATTATTAACAATGCTTCTGTGAAAACGTGATCATCGTCAGTATTTCTTTTTGACAACCAATTCCACAAAAATTTCTACTAACAGATGATTAAAAGTGTGGAAGGAAGACTGGATGAGGAAGGAATCACATGGAAGAATTGCCAGAAGTCCTGTGATGCAAGGTTTCATTTTTATCACTGTGTTCTGATGTTCAGTCTTTTACCTTGAATTGTATTTTTTAATATATTGTTGTTAGAACTAAAACTGAGATTTATTTATTTATTTATTGGAAATTTAGAGTAGAACATACTGGAGACCTCCTGCTTGTTGGTATTTTAAGTTTGGAAGTTCCAATGTTCTAGCTTTCTTACATTATTCTCAAGTAGATGGTGTGACCATAATCTTAAGAATTTAAGGACGTCAAAGACAGCTGTCCATTCATTCAGTACAAGAGGCATTACTTGTCTCATATGGTTCTGTCTATCAACCTGTTAGCTAAAACCTTATTAGAAGCTGAGTTTCTTTCTCTCATGCTGCCTTTGTTATGCTGCTTACAAGAACATGTTACTCCTTAAGTTCAGTCATTTCTTTACATGGACTATGAATTTTCACTGCACACTTACAATGCCTTTTATTTGTTGTATCAAATAGCAAAATGAAGTGGTTTGCATAACAGGCTTTTTGTGCAGAATACTGAAAAAATCACAGCATCTGTTTGTGTTAATATATACTCAAAATGGCTATTTATTCTGGGGATAGACTATTCATCCCCCAAGATGTGAGCATCATGAATGAGGCCTGCTTCCATTGCTAAATAGTAGAACTTCTTTACTTCCTTAGGAAATACCATTTCTTATCTCAATTTATTTAATCAATGTCAGTCTTTGGGGATTATCCTTATGTGCAGAAACAAAAGAAGGTTGGACCTGAATGTCTGCATTCATATCTGAACTATGGTAATGCCTTTTCTTCTTCTTCAAAATAAGACTTTTACATGTTGGTGGCATGTAGTCTGAGTTGACTAGCTGAGAGACTTGCATGTTAAACTAAATTCAAACAATCAAAAACTTTCTTCAAGGATAAGGTACAAATGGACTATTTTTACAGGATATTTTCAAGTTTGATGTGGTTGAATTTTATTGATGAAACATCGGTGACTGCTCTTGGTGGTCTTGAGAGCCTTCAGGTGGCTTGAAGCCTTTATGACAGTCAATTCAGATGACTAAGGTCAGCTCAACATCTAGTGACTGCCCAGACTTTGGTTTGTAACCCTGAGTTAGTCAAGAAGTAATCTGATTCTTGATAGCTTTCATAGTTTTTTACAGAGATTGTTTTATAGTGGATATTTTTGCTTAAAATTATTTGCAAGCTCTTGCTCTGGAAGCCCAAGAAATCTCTGAGCATATTCCTAAATAAAAGTCTCTCTCATTTGTTGTAGTTTATTGAAAACTTCTTGTTCTAGGTTCCTATTCAGAAATGTAGCTAGCAGCATTCATAGCTTTGGCTTTCCTTGCATACCTTGTAGTCAGCTCTTGATGGTTTTAATTTTGTTGTTGTTGGACAGAAAAAGGTCTCTGGACCGAGATTAAAAGCAGCTCTAGAGAATCCTGGAGGCTGAACCTATGTTTTCTGCTAAAATGGTAATGATAGATTCGTTGTTGATTTGTATACCTTGGAGAGCATTGTGAGAATTAGAAGATGACAAGTTCAGTTCCTAATTCACTGCTACATCACTCTGGGGCCCTCTGCCTCTGCCCTTGTGGAAATGACAGATTTACTGAATGGTAAATGCAGATAAAACTGACTGTTCCTTTCTTCTTCATCTCAGGGTTTTGTCGGAGTGTACAAATAGCTGTGATGAAAAAAGTGTGAGGAAAGGAAACTAGATTGATGGAGGTGAAAAATCACACCGAGAGTGAGTGAGGGCGAGCAAATCTGTGAACCTGTGTCTTGGGTGAGGATATTTTGTCAAAACTGACACTTGCCAACGTGACTCTCCTTCTGAGATAAATGCAATTATAAATAAACCTAGTACTCCATTAGGGATGTTTCTTATAAGCAGTCACTATTGACTATAGATAGACCCAGAGCTGACAGGAGCATGAAGAGATGTATTTCTCTTACACTTTCTTTACATTATTGTAGAAACAATGAACATTTCAGTGAAACTTTCTAATTGGGTAAATTAAGGCTGATTTACTCTTTTCCTTGGGCTTGATACTTGTCACCCCTATCTCAGTTACTTTTTCTGTTTAATCTTTGAAGAAAGTCTAAGAATTTACATTCTGAAAACATGACTAAATTGTTTATATGTGAGAAATGATACTTGGGAAGTTTCTGATTGTACCAATAGCATTTTATTCAGAAAAAGATCACAGATTGCATCCTGTTTTCTTACCAGTATTGTTTCAAATTCTGTATTAGGCCATTATTTTTTGTGACCAGCTATCACTTTGGAACACCTTTGTGTAAGAGTGTGAACAAACTCAAAAGTGAAGCCTGGACACAGGGTTTTTGTGTTATGAGGTTGATGTCTTTAACAGCCCATACATCAACTTCAACATATACTTGTTTTCAAGACTCTTATTAAGGGAAGTGATGTCCAAATTCATTTTTCTTCAAGTCAAAAAGTCCATTCACTTTCTTTAAAAAGTTGCCATAATAAGTTGGTGTCAAAATTCAAGACAAAATAGTGTCTTGAATTTCATAATTTGTAGAGTACATGTCCAGGTTGTTAGAGCAACAGACAACATATTTTATATTTTTTTTATTTTTATTTTTACCACAGTAGGTACTTTCTTATGAATCTAAATAACTGACTCCAAGGGCAAATTACTTTTGCCTCAGTGAGCTGATTCTGAGATTAAGTGCATTTTTGTCATGAGGTATGATGAGGCTTCCTAAGGTTTGTTCCCTCTGTCTAGTAAGACCTAAGTTCTGTAAGGACTTTTTTGGCTTAGCTGCTGAGGAAAACATAGATACCATTACTTGACTGTGACTTAGTTTCTCCAAGTTTTGTTTTATTTACAATATTGCATTCTTTTAGATTCATGATTGTTTTAGAACATCCCTTGTCATAGTGATAAAAATAATCAAGCCTTGTAACAGTATCATTCTCTGGAAAATTTTAGGATATTGTGTTCAGCTTGTGCTTGGTTGCAGAAGATGTTAATCTGTCTTTTAAATTAGAAAAGAAATATCCTGAGGTACAGTAAAACTGGAATACAGATGTTGCAGTTTTAATAAAAGGAATAATTGATGTTTGAGAAACACATAGGGTGATGAATTGCTTTCAAATAAAAAATCTCAAGTTTTCTGTACTGGTGAAAAAATTTCTATTGTTAAAAGTAGTGTGAAAACACTTGTATGTCAGCAATTTTGGACTATTTCATACTGTACTTTTCTCTGTATTGAGACTAATGATGAGAAAAAGGGTAAGGCATTTTTGTTATGGCCAATTTATTTCATTTCAGACTGTATTATCATTTGGTGAAAGCCCTATTGATTACCCTTCATATCTTTACAGAGCTTTTCTTCTAAGCACTTAAAGTTTGAGTTGTCTCATTCCCATAGGACTGAAAGAAAGCTGTTAGTACCATGAAATTCTACTTCTGTATGTTTCCAACAGCTTCAAGCCCCTTCTTGGAACACAAAATATTAACACATTAATGTTATTAACCCCTTTAGTACAAAATGTTTTTGGAACTAAAATTATTTTTATATCTTCAAAGTCTGGATTGTTTTTTCTTTGTAAGTACAGTTTCTTAAAGCTGAAAAATGTGATGCTCTGCAACAAACAGATGCTGCTTTAACAATGCAATACATTATGTACCAAAAATGATCTTGGTTTTAATCATAGATGCTGATTTAATGAGACAAGACTAGCTTACATCAAAAATGGATTTAGGGTGTGATTTTGTTTTCTCTGTGTTTTCTCTACATAATTAATAGAAATGTGGTACCTTATATATTCTGTTTTAAATTTGAAAGTGTACTTTGGTTTTATGCCATTTTATACTCCTGTTTTCTAATTCTGCCTGGTATAATTTCCTCTTTTTTAAAATCCTTTTTGTGATATAAACACAGGGGCATTAATAGATCTTGTGTCTTTAATGTGTTTCCTCAAAAAGTATTGCCTTTTTCAGAATAATTCTGTTCCTACATAATCTTTCAATTTTCCTTGTATCTCCTTTTTCATTTTTTCTGAATGTTTTGTGTCCAGTGTTTTCATCCTGCATTTACCATGTAGGGCATGTAAGATGCTTGTAACTAATATTAGTTTATGGATCAAAAAAACAATGCTAATCAATATCTTCAGACACTGTCAGTACTTTGTATCATGAGTACACACATGTCCCCAGGGAACATTTCATTGTTGATATCTCTTCAGGTTAAATTTCATTGTATTCTGCAGATATTTTGTAGCTCAACATTAGTTGCTAGCTCTAATCCTTCTATCACCATTGTAAATTTTGATTGACAATTTCACTTTTAGATAAAGTCAGATAATGCTGTACTTTGGGGGTGGGAGGGGAGTCTTCATATTGTGTTTTTAATTCCACTGAACCCAGCAGAGTTAAATGTAGTTTGGATGCACAGGGAAGAATTAATGATTGGAAGATACAGAGTTGGTAAATTATTTATTCTGGCCCTGAGGAAGCTGAAAAGCTGAGTGAAAGACTAATAAATCATTTGTGGTAGTGCTGGTTGTCACTTCCAATTATTTTAGACGGTTTTGTGATAAACTGCAGCACCTGCTAGATATCCCTGCACCATCCCTTGATGCTCACAGTGCAGCTTGTTCAGTCGATTATCAAAGGCAAATTTGTCTTAAGTTTCCTCAGGTTGGAAAGAGAATTACTTTTCTCAGTCTCCCCTTCCCCGTTTTAAAGCTCCATTTTCACTGCATGCATGAAATAGATAAAATCCATGATATATAGAGTGTTTCATTGACATAAGGTACATTCATGTATGGTCGATTGAGCTGGTGAGGAACAGGATGAGGGGTGACGTGTCTGTGCAAGTGTAAACCTACCCTTGAAAGACTGGCTTGCTTTCATTTTAGTGAGGAGCAGCTGTTTCTAAGGTATAAAAACTAGTATTCATCCTCTGGTTTAGTGGATTGTGTTGGAACTAATGCTAAAATTACAGAGGTGACCGGCTTGAGTAGCAGTTGTCTTTGTCCCTTGTGAAACTTTTCTACTGCTTTTACTCAGTCTTTTTTTAAAATTACATGTACAGAGACCCTGTTGATTCTCAGTGTGAGGTACTTGGATTAAATGGGTTAAGGCAGAGAAAAGTAGTTGAAAGGCTGGAGAGAAGATAGAGAAAGAGCAACAGTGATTTTCTAGAAGGAGAGGGAGCAAAATGTTGGGAAGATTAAGACCGTTAATAGAGAAAGAGTGAAAAGGTGAATGGTGAAGGAAGAAAGAACTGGGATTGCTTAGTGTAAGGCAGCTGTTTCTTTATGCCACCTCACACAGAACAGTGGTGTTGGGCTTTGTCTCATTTAGCTGCAGTCCGACTGCCCTTTTCTCTGAGACAAAGGAACCAAACCTACCCTGAAAATATTTGTCTTTCCAAACTGAAGAAGTGGTAAAATGTAATGTCATTCTATATGCATTACTTGCAAGCTTGTAAATTGGTCATCTCAGAAAAGAGGGTTTTAGAAAGCTGAGCTCAAATTTCTCTTTGTGTGTTGTCTGAAGAACAGGGAGGAGGGAGCTCCCAGTTGTGCAAGCACTCATGTATTCTATTTCTGCTTATCCTGGGTAAAGGACTGAAAAAATGGAAAATTGCATTTATGTTAAAAATTAGGGAGGATCAAGTTGTCTGGTTAAAGCTGTTGAGGTTCTCTTTCATATCTTTCTTACTGGTAAAAGAATGCATCTTACAGTGAAGGGCTTGGTAGTAAATGTTGGCTACTGTAACTTTAACAGTTACATAGTAACTTATTGTTTGGTATCTTTCTGATCTAATTCATACAAATTACACTGAATTCTAAACATCCTGGGTGAATATACTCTACAACTCCAAATCTTGGAAAGTAAAAATCCAAGTTTTTTTTAAATATGTATTTCTGTTTTTCTATAAAGGGGTCCCAGCTTGGAATTTTAAGTGAAATCTGTTGTAGGAAGTGATGGTATTTTGAGTAGTTCAAGAAAAATCAGAAGTGACCATGCTGACTAAAATAGAATGAAAAAGGCTTTGCTTTCTTGCTCTTAATCTAGTTTGGATAGAGACTTAATTTTTCATTGTGCTCCCATAGGTCAGGAAAAAAACCCCATGGAAATACCAAGCACAGTTGCTCTTGATGACTTCAGTACAGAGATCTGCAGAATTTCAGCTCTGGATGTCTAAACTTTAAGAAAGCTCCATAAATACAACTGTTCAGGTTGAAGAAAGTAGATACTGGTGCCAGAGAAACATTTTAAGTTCTGTAAAGGGCATCTCCTTCAGTTGTTTGGGTGGGCAGGGGTTTTTGGCTCAGTTGCCTGCAAATGTTTTTTTGGTAGCAGTGTCTGTTGTTTGAAAACACTGATGGCAGTATAGAAATTACTTATGTCCAGTTCAGATTGTGTTAAGTGAACAAAGCTAGAAATAGGTATTTTTTAGGTAATTTTATTTACAGGATAAGTGTGCTGGATATGTCTGAAGAGAATTTTGTTTTCAGAAGACCTTTTTATTCTTAGGTTAAAGTAGAAAACCAAATCTTCCTGCTTTTCCTTTTGTTTTACAACTTTGAAAGTCACTGAACTCCCTCAATCAAAAGAACTGGAAAAATCAGGTATGGTATTTAGTAGTAACTTGAGAGACTGTCACAGTCTGAGATGCTGGATAAGTCATTGAGCACACAGAGCACACAGACTGTTGCCACATTTTCACCTATCTCTTCTTTTATCTTTATCACTGCGGCTTCTGAGAGCCACAGTGCCTTGGGCCAGACACACTCCTAACCTAGGCTAGTTTTCCAGCCTGTCCGAAGAAAGACACTTAAGGAGAAGTTTAATAAGTCTGCAACATTATTTTCCATATATGTTCCTCTGCCTTCTGGAGATTTGAAAAGGTTTTGAGTCAGGAGAATCAGAGTCTCTTTTTTTCTAACAGCTCTCAGCTGTGTTGTTTTGTGGTGTGTGTACAACCCACCCCTGACACACACACACACACACACACACACACTCACTCTTCCATGGTTTTCTCTGTCCTGCAAAAAAGTGGTCACTTTTTGATTCTTCTGTGGCAGTTACGTCTTGACTATAAACTCTTTGAAGAAGTAGTTCCCTTTGTTTGTTTTGGAAGTAATTTAATCTAATTTTCACTTTCTCCAGTTCAGTAAGATGATAAAAACAGATTTTTTTGGTTGTTGTTTTTATTTGAATTAATTTTAAAAAATAATTTTATACCCTAAAATGGATTGCTGTGATTTCAGTTTTATTTTAAATTATTTTTAGAAGGAATAATTTGAGTTAACTCAAGTATTTCAAAACATATATCTTCATCCTGAGGCATCTGGCTTTTTGACTAGGGGGTGAGAAAGACAAGGACACTTATGTGAGTTTCCTTAAGTGGGACAAGCAATGAAAGGAAAATTTTCACAGTATTTTATCTTTTTATAACAATGTTTTCTACAATATACTTATCAATGAATTCTACAATGTAGGTGAAGTGTTTGTTATTAATTTTTACAAAGCTGCTATTATGTTGCCTTTTAAAAAATTCCTGATTATTATGAACAGAAAGGAACCTAATCCATTGTGACTTCTGTTGAGCATCTCAGTAGAATTGCCTTTTAAAGTTCTAATGTGCATTAACGAAGAAACAGGTGACAAATTAAAAATAATTCCTGATATGTCTTTGCATACTGCACAAGGTAATAATATGGTCAAGAAAATTTGGATGCTAAAGGCAAACTATAAAGTAAATAACATTATTCCTGTTTTCCTTAAAAGAGTGTGAATTCCAGACTGGTGATGAAAATGTGTTGATTCATGGAAGTAGATTGCATACAGGGATTAAAATATTAATTTAAAGACAATTTATCACTTCTGTAAATATCTAAGTAGTGCACATTCTTTTCCAATTAAGTTAATTTTAGGAGCTGTGCTCAGATACAGAATTTTTCCTTTGCTATTGAGAATACTGATAAATGAGTGTTAGTAAGCATTATGTAATTTTCAGGATAATTATTGGACACTTTAAAGAACTATAGTTGACTATACCTGGAAAAAAAATCCTAAGCATAGCTAACCTTGATTGAAGCATGGGAGATCATATATACCTACTTCGCTGTATTTCTTAATTGTATTTCTTTCATTAAAGACAGGAAGAATACACCATATACAGTGTAATCAACATTTAAAAAAAGAAAAAAATTGTCTAACAAGCTATGAAACACAGAAGAAGAAAGAACTGTGGAAAAAAAAAAGAAACACACAAAAATCTGCACATTTTGTCTTCTATATTACACTATGTTGTTGCCTGCTTGAAATGTTTGGGGTTTTTTGTGGTCTTGGAGCAACCTCCAAGAAAGTTCTGTCCTTTATGCAAAGGAGTTTTGTCTTCCTAATCATAGGAATTTTTTTTTCCTAATGGAACTTCGGGTGCTGAAATCAAGCAAGTGCACAGATTCAGAGAGCTCAGAAGCAGAATTTTATGTCTTGATCTTGAAATATTCTACAGCTGGGGGATGGTGAAGATTGATTTTATCGCAATCTTCACTTTGCTCGAAATCAATTGAAAAATTGGTAACTTTCAGTCAGTGGTAGAGTGGAGTAGATTTTTCCAGCTAACAGAACAGGTGAAAAGTGTCTTTTCTGCAGATGCTGCCAAATACCAGGGTAGCATAAAAAACAGAGGTGTTGCTAAGTGTTAAAGCTTTATAGCCGTGACAACAGTATACTGGTGAATTGTTGATTAAAATAATTTTCTACTAAATTATGTTTTCAGTTGTTTTCTTTTGATCATCCCCTATCCTGTGTCTTCACTGGGTTCAACATCAGCTGGCTGTTTGTCCATGAAATATTTTTTTCCATGTGTTTTAAGGTGGGGGCATGATCACAGGAGGCACTTGGAATGGCGTACTGGTAAACTGCTAATCCTATTCCATTTTCACTGACCAAATCTCAGAACTGCTTCATATAGAATGTGAGAAGGAGCAGAAAAAGAAATGTAACTTGAGAATTTTCACAGAGAAGGCACTCCTGGAAATCGTCTGGAGGTTTCTACCAGGATAGCTCAAATCACTCTAAATCAGCAATGACTTGTGTCACATCTTTTAAATTAAGTGAGAGTTCGTCATTGGTCAAGAGCTGTTGAAATACACAGAATTATGAAAATGAATATTCTTCCTCTTCATTGACAAAGAGGTGAATCAGAAATGTTGCAAAGTGCTCACAGTCCCTTGCTTGCTCTGAAACTAAGTTGGCCTTTGTCAAGTCATTTCATATCAGGATTGTTACTACACTATTGCTGTCCAGAGCTAGGCAAGTTCATGACTTTTCACATGAATCACAGGTCATGGATTGAATCTGGAATTCTTTACATTTACCGTTTATTTATATTCATTCTTTACATTTACATTTACAGTTCAGACCTTAAGGAAAAAAAAAAAAAAAAAGAGAAAAAAGTGCTGAAGATTGGAAGTGTGGGTTATTACTACTTGTGGAAGTGAGCTAAAATGAGCTATCCACACATTTCTCCATCATGAATAAGCAGTTACCACTGTGGGTATTTCTTTGAGGAAAAATTTATTTCCTGGACACTGTTAGAAAGACTCCCTTGCTTTGTGGTGTGGCACCAGTCCAGGCTTTGAGACATACGTTTCAATTATTATACTTTGCTTTCTGTCAATAAGTGTTTTAATTTTTGGTTGCTCTTTTATTTTTCAGTCTTTCAGAAAAGCTGCCTTAGCTAGTAGGGAACTAATTGCTGTTCTGATGGGCCCCTTTGTTTAATGGTGGAACTGAAATACAGTGATAATTTCTCCATGGTTTCATCAGTACTGGAATTTGTGGATGCCCATAGATTTTTCCAGTGTAACAATCAGCCTCAGACACTCCTGTTGACTATTGCCTTAAAAAGACCATAGTCTGTCAAAGGCACTGATTGGGTTGCCTTGGTAGATCTTAGTATGTAGACTTCCACCAGACTTTCCTGTTTGTTTTTTCTAAATTCTTCCATCCTGATGCATGTTGACAATAGATCTCTTTTGGGCTATTCTCAGAAATAACAACAATCAGACTGAGGACAAAGTAATTTCTTAGTTTTTCTCTCTGAATATTTAGAAGGCGAAATTTCAGAAATGGAGATTATTGGATAGTATTTAAACAATAATTAAGGATACTAAATATAAAATTGTAACTAATACTGTTTTTTGGAAGCTGAAATTTACTACTTCAGTCAGTGCAGAACATTATAGGTGGCTAATTGGGCAATGGGTACAGTTACCTCTTTCTTCAGTTTGTTTTTATCTGGGTTTTAACACTGTACATAATTTCAGACCTAGCAGCTTACTGTTTCATAGTAGAAATTAATGTAACCAGCAACTGGAAAAACAAAATATGCTCTTTAACCAAGTCTTTCTTGATGAAAATGCGTGTAATGAGAGGTATTTTTTAAAAAGTGTGTGTTGCTAAATATCCATTGTGGATTCATCTGGAGAGAAAGAGATGCAAGATACGGGCATTTGATTTATAACTTCCTCATTCAGTCTTACTTGTCTGATGCATAAACAGTAAAATAGTAATTTTAAGGCATGTGGCATATTTTGGTTTTCTGTCTCTGTATCAGCACTGCTGTTTGCTGCATTGTTCTTTAAAAGGATGCTTTCTTTTAGTAAACTTGAGTTGAAATTTGGTTTTGCTTAAATCTAGGACAGCTCTGTCACGTTTAATACTTGACTGAAGAATAAGGCTTTGACTTTCAGTCATTATGTTTCATAGGTAATTCTGTATTTGTTTTTTCTGAAGATGGACCACCTCAGGGTGCAGTTCTTCAGCATGACCTGTTGGGAAAATGCTTGGTTTCATAACAAGAAGTCTGGGAATTGTGAAGGCAAAGATCAGGGCAATTGGAAATCAGTCTTGAATTTTATTTCATGTAAATAGCTTCTGTGCTTTTCTTGGTTTGCCTTGGTATTTTGACCATTGCAGCTACCTGAACTTGTATGATTTTTAATGCAATGGGAGAGCTCATGTAAAATCACTGATAGTCTTTGTGATTCACATGACCGTAATAATCCAAATGAGATTTTTCATCCTAGCTACAAAAGCACAGGTTTGTGACTGCTTAATAAATTCTGTTTTAAAGGTGTGTAAACTACTTGTTAGGTTTGAGTGCAAATTGCTGTATTTAGAAGAGAAAGAATTTCACATTGCCCAACTTTAGAGCCTGACATTGGTGACTATGCTAATTGTAATAGAGCTGTGGAACTGTTTCGTTCCAGATGGAACTTTAATCTGGCTTCTGATTGAGCTGAGTGTCCTTGTAGAGTCTCCTAGCATCTGCTTTAGAAATGTATATAACATTATTCAAAATTTGTACCAAATTAAACCACCCTAAGGCTATAATTCAATTTTTCTTTATTGAGAAATGTATTGTCAACAACTTTATGCCACAGAGTAAAATCTGCACTAAATCTTCCTCTTTTTTTTTCTTTTTTTTTTTTTTTTTTTAACTTATCAGCTAGTCATTTAGATTATTTTGATCAAATTCCCAAGTTCTTCAAGTTTACCTTGTCAATTGAAAGTTTCCATTAAGGAGCTTCAAATATGTTCAGGGCTTTGTTTTTTTTTCCAGTGAAAGGAGGTGAGCATAAATGGATGGTTTCTTGCAATAATGATTTGGTTATGTTTTTATTTATAGAATAGCAACAATTTCATGATTCTGAATAATTTCTGTGAATAAGGTTTGAGATACCTAGTTTGTATGTGTATGTGGCTTGTAGAGTAAAAAAAAAAAAACCACGCACATTAAAAATACTGAAATACACCATTTCCCATTTCAGAAGTTTCTGTGACATTTTTAATTTTGTATTCTCCAATGTCAGCCATATTAAATTAGAGTTTTTATTTTAAAATCTTCCTCTCAAGCTCAGTATAACTACTGTTTTGAATACAAGTTCTTTTATTAAAGATGGTCAGGTCAGGATAGCAGATTGGTGCAGTTTTTGTGTTAATATGTGATTTATGAAGTGCTCTCTAGCTTAAGTAAATGTGCTTGAAAAGATGAAGGTGGTGTTACCAGCAAGATCAAAGTCTGAAGCTCTGAGTATATCAGTTGTCTGATGAAGTATTTCTCAGCCTTACAAAGTCACACAGAGGCACAGAATGTTAAGGTCTTGCCCCTTAGTACAGTCTACCCCAAACATCAAAGGGGAATCACTAAGAATTTTAACTGAGTGTTGAAAACTCATGAAATGGGTCTATTTACTTGTGATTTTTCTTTTTTACTTTTTCATCTTTGTCCATGCTTCTGCTTAAACTGTTGCAGAAAGTTCACTGAAACCCACTGATGTAACCTTCAACATCAGAAATTTGCTGCTTCTGCTTAGAAACATGGTAAAGTCAGGAGCATATCTTCATCAGGTTATGTGTATGCAAAGCAATTACAGTTTCATTGCAGCTTCTGATAGAGTTGATGGGCAATATGTTATTTGCTTAAGGGTAATTTTACTTATATGTGCAGAGACCTCTCTTTTCCAGAAAGCATCTGCGGAAGAATTTGAAAAGAAAAAGAAAGGTCCTGACCATCTACTGCTACTGTGTTGTTTTGGAATGTGCTGTGTGCAATTCTGTTTTTTATTGGACTGATTCAGGATGCAAAATAGTCAGTTAAACCCAATCTTTTAGTTAAAACTTTTAGTAACCAAGTTATGAGGTGTGATGCAGCCATATACATTCAGGGTAATATTCAGTAGATGTTCTTATTTTAATTCTGGGAATGGGCAGTTTTCAAAAGGACAGATTTATTGTGAATTGAAATTGTGATCATCTGTCTGTCACCACTTACTGTCAACCAGGGCTATATTGTTTTGGTTTTATTTTCTTTTTTTTTTTCCTTCTTCTGTTGCTGAATGGAAGGGTAGTAAGCACTTATCCAAGTTTAGTCCAGTAAATGACAGAGTAGGTGTTAAGTCCATCTATAGTCCTCTCTTTCTATTCTAACTGTGCTGCACAACAGAAAGGACAACAGAAGCAGAACTGCTGAAATACAAGTGCCATTCTTCCACTCACTCCCAGCAGGTTGTGAGTTGCCCAGCTGTTTGCAGAATGGGTATAAACACCTGACATGAAGAGTACAATCAGAGATGACCAACTGCAATAGATCATCACCATGAAATCATGCTTGACCCAGCTTATTGCCTTCTGTGGAGTTGTAACTGGTTGGTTAGATGAGGGGAGAGCAGTGGATGTTATCTACCTTGACTTCAGCAAGGCTTTTTATGTTGTCTCCCATAATGTCCTCATCAGGAAATTCAAGAAGTGTGGGCTAAATGAGAGGGCAGTGAGGTGGATTGAGAGCTGGCTGTGTGAAAATTCAGAGGGTGGCGATAAATGGAACAGGGTCAAGTTGGAGGCCTGTAACCAGTGGTGTTCCCCGGGGTCAATACTCGATCTGGTCTTGTTCAACATCTTGTACATCAGCAGCCTGGATGAGGGACAGAGTGTATCCTTAGCAGAGTTGATGATGATACAAAGCTGGGAGGGGTGCTGATACTCCAGAGGGCTGTGCTGCCATCCAGCATGACCTGGACAAGCTGGAGAGCTGGGGGGAGAAGAACCTAATGAAGTTCAATAAAAGAAAGTGTAGGGTGCACCTGGGGAAGAAGAACTCCAAGTGCCAATATAGGCTAGAAGTGGGCTTGCTGGGAAACAACCCAGAGGAGAAATATCTGGGGGTTCTGATCCATAGTAAATTATCCATGAGCCTGCAGGTTGCTTAAAGAAGAGTGTTGCCAGTAGGTCAGGGGAGGTCATTCTTCCCCTGTACTCTGCCCGGTGAGGCCACAGCTGGAATACTGCATCCAGCTCTGGGCTCCCCAGTTCAAGAGAGACAGGGAACTACTGGAGAGAGTCCAACAGAGGCCAACAAAGACAGCTGGAATATTGGAACATCTCTTATGAGGAAAGGCTGAGAAAGCTGGGACTCTAGAATGGAGAAGAGGGGAGAGCTTCTTAAGGTCTGCAAGTATCTAAAGGGTAAGTGCAAGGAAGATGGAGCCAGATTCTACTCAGTAGTTCCCAGTGACAGGACGAGTATAAGTGTGTAAGCTGGAACCTAAGTTCCATTTAAACATAAGAAAAAACTTTTTTACCATGAGGGTAACAAGGCACTGGAACAGGCTGCCCAGGGAGGTCGTGGAGTCCCCTTTCCTGCAGATATTCAGAACCTTCCTGGATGCAGTCCTTGTCTAAGGGGATCCAGGTGATCCTGCTTTAGTGGGAGAGTTGTACTAGATGATCTCTCAAGGTCCCTTTCAACTTATAAGTCTGTGATCCTTTATTAAATTCATGTGCAAGTCATGATGAGTTCACAGAGTCACAGAATTACTGAGGCTATAGAAGATCTCAGAGATTATCAGATCGAGCCTATGATCTAACACTACCATATTGACTAGACCATGACACATCCATTCTTTCTTTAAACACCTTCTGGGATGGTGACTCCACCACTTCTCTGGGCAGTCCATTCCAATGCCTGATCACCCTCTCTGTGACGAAGTGCTTTCTGATATCCAACCTTCATTTCAGTTTGTTTTAAAAAAGCCCCAGCAACTTAAAAATTATTTCTTACATTACAGATAATCTTGATAATTGATTTAAAACCAATAAAATTTATATGAGAACAGAATTAAAACCATAAAAAGAGGTTAGTCATTCAACCCATGTAAAAGGAAATCTTCACTTTACTTACATATCTTTTTTTCAACATATTAACTGCATTATTCCATCTGTCTTCATGCTCTATTTTCTTATACCTGAAGAATAGTAGAACAGATTGTCTTTCCAAGCTCTTTTTTGAGTGAATAGGAGAAGTCAAGAGAGGTTGCACCCTAGTTAGTTCACATCACAAGCTTGTCTTCTGGAGGAGGGCAGTGATAAGAAGGAAGTGGGATATCTCTTTGGGTCAGTCTCCTGTTAGATCACCTTAAATTAGCATTAAACAGTCATGCATTCACTGGATTGTATAGAATTTGCAACATTTTTGTGATTTCCTTCCTTACACTTCATGAAGGCTCATTTATGTGTTGACAAGAGACAATAGTTACGAAATGAGAGTATACACAAGAGAGAGAGACAATTGCCAAATCAGTCTCTCTGGTATCTTAATGCCATCAGCTTCTACTGAAGTCTGAAAATGTGTTACCAAATCACTCAGGTACTTGAAAGCAGTTTTAAAAGTAAATACCACCACATAGTTTTCACCAATACAGCATTAGGAAAACCCCCAAACTAACAGAGCATCAAGCAGATACTTCAGAATACAGTGTTACTAAATATTCCATCTCTAAGGTTAAATAAAGTCTTCCAAATTTTATATTTCAGTAACTCTGGAATTTTCAGAATTCTTCCATCTAACTCTTACAAAACCTGATCATTGCTTTGTGACTCAACTGTTCACTTGTAGACTCTCAGATTTCTGTTGATTTTTATGTGTAGAAAATGGTTATAGTCTGTTAATATTACTTTGCAGGTGTATATCTGTTTTTTAAAAGACTGAATGTAAAGTAGGTCTTGCCTTTAGTCACAAACAAAAATACAGTATTCTAACTATTTTAAAGCACCACATGACAAGTTTCAGTCTCCATAGAATAAGTATTTTATGATGGTTCTTTCTACTTAGTCATCTGCTGACATGAAAATGAAAAATAAGGCATGGACCAAATGAACCATAAGAAACATTTACCTTCAGAAAGCCACTGTTTCCCTTTTTTTTCTCTTATGAAGAGAAAAATTTTTTGTAGCTAGCGTGTGTCATCAAATATGTACTGGAATCCCCAGGATGCTGGTGGTTTACCATTCAACTGGGCAGCTGCAGAGCTGACACTGTTTCAGTGCCTGTGTGATATTTGCATGGGTATACCAAAAGGAGTCAGAGGTCAGTGCATAGTCTTTTTAGACTGTTTGACAATCTAAATTCTTACTTTGCATAGTTTAAATGCTATGTGGAGATGTGGAAAATGTAAAAGGCTGCTTCATCTGAGTTTCTAGCCATTGATTATTAATAAGTTTAATTTATCTCCACTAAAATGAAATTGCATAAGTACATATCTGATAAATAAAGACGTTATGCTAGAGTGAGGCTGTTAAAATCAGAAAGGGGATTAAATAAAGTGAAAATATTTAACTCGCAGATATTTGAATTTCAGTTTGAATTGTGTTTGTTAAAGGCAGATATGTTTGTCATTCTGATGAAGATGCATTTCTGCATACCTTACTGTTGACAGAACCTCACCTACTTTTCCCATTTATTATGGTAACAGTCTACCAGATGTCGTATGTCACAGCCTAGTGAAGTTGTCTCTGCCTATTACTACTTTATATATAATATGCATTGTTGTATTTCTTACCTTAATTTAGGAATTGTAATATGCTCTTTGACATCCACTGTTTTGTGAGGAAAAGAATAGTCAAGCTATTTAAAATATCTGAAAGCAATTTTAGAAACAATAGGCTATGTTCTTCCCTTTATAAGTACCTTCATGTTAACGTATGCCTTCATTTGAATGGATAACCTGAATCTCATAAAAATGGTCACACACCTTGAAACACTAGTCAGTGATGACTTAATATATGTATATATGCAACTTTTTTTGAAAATTACTGGTTTCATTTGGTAGATACATAGATAAATGCTAATAAGGGGAATAAAACCACAAGTTACATGTTATGGATATCTGTATTACTGACAGTAACAGAAGTTGTAACTCCTTACCTAAAACATAAACCTGGCAAATATTGTTTTTAACGTTGTTGTAATCTAGGACAAGACTGTCTCTTGTATATATGTACAGATAGGCACAGAGTCAAAGCAGGTTTTGGCAGAGATGCAGTAGTAAGATCAAGAAGCTGGCTTTTTCACAGCCTTTGAGCTTTAGCAGCACAGATATTCACCACTCATCATTCAAGTTGTGTAGCATTGTGCATCCTTGTGCATTAAAACCATATTGAATACACACCCTACTTGTGATCATAGGAGTATCAGGTTGCAGAAGAGTTTTAAAAAGAAGTAGAGCTACTTGGAATCACAGCCTAATTCCATTCCTTTTTTTTTTTTTTTTTGGCAATTAGTGAACTAGCACTTGTCAATTGTCTCTATTTCCATACAAAGCTTTTTGCTTAAAAGGTTCATTGCTTGGGAAGAACAAATTTTATAAAAATGTGAGCAGCATTCACTTTGAATTATGTACTAAAGTAATTCTACCTTTGCTTTCTTGCATTTTATTTTTGTGTTTGGGGTTTTTCTTTCCTGTGTATTAAATTAAGGTAAAAGTCCCTCCCTGGTTGTATAGATCTGTGTGTGGTTACGTAATAAAATCTGCAGAAAAATTCCATATAAGACATTGTTTCCCGTTCAAAATCAATATTAAACTTAAAGGTTTTTCTTTGTCCAGAGCAACAGCAAGAACGTGCCATTTATGTAGTTTTATTTCTTATATTTTACTGTGGAATGGCTGATACATAAGTCTTAACAATTTAATGAAAGTGATTTTATTCTTCTACAGTAGTATTTTAGGTGAAAATCTGAGTTTTAGTTTCCCTATAAAAAAAAGTACTTAAATGTTATTTGTATGTCTTTGAAAGACGTAAAATTTTTCAAGTGATTGTATTTTACTTTCAAAGCGAAAGGAGTAAATTATAGAAGTTAATTATCTCTAAAAGTCAAACAAGACTGAAACTTTGTAAGAAAGAAGTTTGTATAAAATAAATGATTTCTTTTTTTTTTTTTCTTCCATCTCCTCAAATGAAATGCTGTAGAGAGCAAAAAGCAGTCCTGTTACAGCTCAGTTATGCTGAGCAAAAGCCAAACTTGATACATGGAAAGGAGTCTTTTATTCAGCCTTAAGTTAGGAAGACTCTTTTAAGTGAGCAAAGCCTATGATACTTAGAAAATATTTCTAGCTTTCTATAGAAAACACAGCCGTAATATTTAAACTAAGGCATCAAACAAGAATATCTTCAAGCTAATACAACAAATATGGAATAGTTGATGTGATGCCTGTATTTCAGTGCTTAGACATTTTTTGAGGATTCAGTCACTTTCTTTAGTCTTTACCTTTTCAAAATGCAAGAGATAGTTTGATTAAAGGTTGAAAAACCCTCACTTTTCTCTCCATGAAGTCCATAATGCTAAGTAGCTATATATATTAAGCTTCTTCTAAAACTGTAAATCTGAAATAGAAGCAGCAGCTGTTATAATATTTAGATTTTTACTGTAAAGTTTTGGTTTAGACTTGCAGTTTCTTTCTGTCTTCTAGAGCTTTTTTTCATCTTGTGATAATAATATGACAACATAATTTTGAATTCTGTCAAAATTCCAATTATAGTCAAACTTACTGACTCTGTTATGAATCTTGTTCAATTCTTTATCCAGTTGTGTTTTAAAAAAACACCAGTAGTACTTATGATTGGTGATAATTTGCAACACGCTCAGCACTTAATTTGCTAATCTTTAAATTAGCAGAATATACTTTTTTTAAGTAGAATGATTAACTTTATATAAAATAAGCAATTTCTTCAATTGTTTAATTCTGCCATTTTTCCCAAAATTACTTAATCATATTTCATACTTGATAAGTTTATCTGCAGATTTCCACTTGGGGTATGTGTTTGTGGTTTACCATTTCTTTCCCTGTGCCAGTATCACTTCAGCTCTGAATCCAAGGAAGCAAGAGATTTACAGATATATTAAAAAAAAAAAAAAAAAAAAAAAAATTAAATCTTACTTTCTCTCTGCACTAATTCATTTTCAATTGATTGGGCCAGCTATACAAATGTGAGAGCAATGACTTCACATGCAGACTGATATTAACCTATAGATGAGGTTAATTTGATAATGAATTTATATTTAAAAAAACACCTGAATTTTAACCTTTACTAAATAAAATATGCAATTCACAAAATATTACCATTGAAATTCATACCAAAATATATTTCATGCAGTAATGAAGCCAGCAGATCTACATTTAATTTCTTTTAAAATAATACGTAATCTCTGGGCAACTTTAACTGATGATAGGTATAATCTCTCACATGCTGTGTAATTTTATTAATTTTAACTGTAGTAATTCCTTTGCCATATCAAAGTGGGCTCAACTACAGGGAGGTATGCTTTGCTGCAGTAGTGATTGCCTCTTGAGCAGAACTCTAGCCTTACCAGTTCCTGACAGCTGCAAGCCAGCCTCTGGGCATCTTGCTAAATTTTCAAATGTAATTATACAGTAGACTTCCTTTAACAAATTCTGTGTTCCCAGCTATAATTATAACAGCTCTTCTTGCCTCTAGCCTGTTCCTTATCTTGCAACCCACCTCCATTTCTCCCATTGCTGGCTAGTGTTATCCAGTATATTCAGCTGATGGATCTAGAAAAGCAGAGCTTATTCTCTCTGTACTCTCAAGGCTGATTTCATCAGTACTGAATTTCTTCTGGTCTAGTGTATTGAAATGATGTGTCCCATAAAGCTGAAGATTGTTTTCTAATTTTAAGCGGAGTTGTCATTTAGCCAGGACGCTTCCGTTTTGCAAATAATTTTTAATTGCTATTACAGGACATAAGGTAAGGAATTATTAAGAGAGATCCAGGAAGTGTCTGCAGAAGCCAACACAGGGAAAGGAGGCCTTCTCAGGATTTGTTTTGGTGTCGTGCAGTTCAGGGTATAATTTCTTTAATTGTACTTTTTGTTCATTAGGTTTGTTCATTTGTTCATGCTCCTTTTAATGAGGACACACATGTAACATGAAAGTAAAAATTATCAGCAATGCAGTTTTTCATATGTGAAATGCTAGGTAATTTTATCCAAAGACCAATAAACAGGAAAAGTTATCCACAGGTGTGCTTAATCTAGGATTGGCTCATAAAAATGAAAAGCAACTACACAGTAATAATCTCCTCTCCACCTGTCTGGTAGCAAGGGAAGCTGATGTGAAGGCTCTGAATATGGAGTCTGAAGACAGGAGGTGAGAGAGTTTATGCTGGTGAGGATTGACAAAGGCACTTTCTGTTTTCCTCAGTCTCTTGCTGCGTTTGGCTGTGGAAGGTGGACTGAAATTGGAGAAATGTATTCCTTAGAAGATCACAGATTACTGACTTTTACAGTCTTTCCTTGTTCCTGCAGCAGAATCAACTACTTTGATCAAACCTTTTCTTGAGTAGCTTCAGTGAGTGAAATACCCCAGCACTTTACCTACACCTTTCTAAGAATTATAATTTGGCAGGGGGTGGACTTTGATCTCTCAAGTTTCCTTCCAGCCCTTGCCATTCTATGATTCTGTGATAACCATCATAGTAGGAGATGGAAAAAAGTGGTTATCAGCTCATTCCATGTATGTGCGTATGTCTGCACACTCACCCACATATGCATCACATACTAGCCAACCTATTTTAGGAGATGTGTTTTTTCAAAGATACCATGGAATTTAGCCTTCTGGTTTTTATTCCTCTCTGTCCATTTATTCCCTGTGTAATGTTTCATTGCTTCTCTGTTTTGTGTTCATGTCTCTTTTCTAAATGTGGCACTTAAGATTTGTCTTTATTGGATCACTTTGTTGATTTCAGATGTTATCTCCCAATTTCCAAAAGCATTTGGAAATCTGATCCCATCCTCTGAGGTGCTGGTAGTTTCTCCCAGCATTGTATTATCTGCTAATTTTATAAGCACACTACCATCGTGTCGTAGGATTGATTGTTATGAAATATATATGCCTGGTTTGACAGAGCTGTTGAAATTCTCTTTTTAGGAATCAGCTACTCTCTGATTTCAGTGATTTCTGTGTCCATCTTTTGGTGTTTATGCCTACATTGCATTTTGTTATATTGGCAATGACTGTAGGACTTTGTTTAAAAACAATCTCTCTGACCTCAAGCTTTTATCACGTCTACTTTTAACCTCTGATCATAAAGCCAGTTAACTCCTTTTCAGTGAAGTAATTCACTGAAGATAAGTTTGAACGGATCTATATTTTTAAAATTTATCTTATCTTCTCGAATCTGGTTATTTAATAATTGGGTCTAAAATTCTTTTCAATTGTAATGGCAGATGGAATATAAAAATATGAAGGTGGGACTGAACTGCTCCAGTAGGACAGGAGGAGACTCGCTCTCAAGTTTTGTTTGGTTGGGCTTTTTTATTCTTTTTTTTTCCTCCTTTTCCAACTCTGTCTTTCTTCCTGCATAATTTTCAGCCTGACTCTCTTCAGACTTTTGTTTCATTCATTTGTTACATTATTTCCTTTCCTTAGCAAGATGTGTGTTTCTTGTGTCATTGTAGTTCTCATTGATCACTGATACAGGACATTAATGGAAACTTTTTTGGTAGAGAAACAAGGTGACAGAATGTGTAGAAGGAATTTTCTTTAGTTTTACTTGTTTTGTTACTTCAGAGAGGCACAGTTTTGCTCATAGCAGTAAGATTTCAAAGGGTACCATCAGAAAATTAAGTGTTCTTTTATCACATCTTACACACTAGATGGATTTGGAGTAAACAGGTCAGTTCCAAAGGCAAATAGGATCCAAATTTTGCTTATGAGAAGTGTAAAGACAGAGCTGATTGCATACTAAAATCACCATTCTAGTCTTTTGAATAGCGGACCATTAAAAGGAGGTGAGGAAAAGATTGAATTAGGACATGGAATACTCTATCCCAAATTGTTCCATCAAAATAGCTTATGAAAATCCTTCTGTCTGGAATGACTGTGACTGGTATTTGTTCTGATGAACCACTAGTTGCTTTTCTTGGTGTTTAATAAATTTGTGCATAACCACTTAAAAACCATCACTTATGTGTTCTTCACTGGTACTTCTTGTATATTGCAAGATGGAGAATTTTACAGTAAAATAAAATTGTAGAACTAGGAGCAGTGGGAAGCAGTGTGGGCTTTTTTCAGGTCTGTCATAGGAGCCAGGCCCTCTTGCCCATCAACAGGAAATGAGGCCAGAGGCCAGTATGTTTATACCAATTAATATTGTCTCCTTAAAATTCAATTTTATCTTTTTTATCTTTTACCTTCCAGTTTGTTTTGTAGGTCACTTAATTTTTCTCTTTTCTGCTGTATGAGTTAAGAACCAGAATATTGCTGAACATGCTAAAATAGATATTTTTTTTTTTTTTAAGTTGGCATTTAGGCAGACAAAGAATCATGCATAATGCTGCTGTGATAATAAATAGTATTATAACTGATTGCTTATAGAAACCCTTAAAATACATTTTTATGGTTGAAATGTACTTTGGATAAACAGTGTTCAGTTTGCCTATTAAAATAATTTACTGTATACCATGGGTTTTTTTAGTATTAAGGAAGCAGGACTTTTCCAACAACAGTAATTGGTTGACACTGCTTGACCTTAATGCAAAGCTACAGTATTTAATGAACAAACAGAGGGGATAAAGTTTTGATAAATAAGGCAATTTTCATGAAACCTTTAGAAATATTCTTGAAGTGTTTTAGTGTTAGATTGACGGTTTCTCCTTTTGTGAAAAGAATAAGTGAATAATTTAGGGCTATATTTCATGTTTTCAGATCTTCATTCTGTCATATAAATAATAGACTGTGAAATGCAGCAGCTCCTGCATTTACAGTCTTAATAGACCTAAACAAGTGTGTATCTTACTCACCTTTTGCCATCTTAAATACTCTTTTGTGCATATATATATACCTGAGAAGCAGTGCAGAAGTAGGACATTCCTATACTCTTCAGTTACCATATCCCATATTTTACAAATGTCACATACTCTTATTTTAAACAAATTGCTCTTAAAATACTTTCAGTACAGCCGATTATCATTTTCAGTATTTTCAGTTTTTAATTCTGATACAGAGAATGGACTTGTAAAAAAAACCAACCAAAACCCAAAAACAACACAAAAACCAAAACAAAGACAAAAAACCCACAAACAAACAGAAAAACCCAACCTTCTCAATCTTGATGAGAAGAGATTCATATGTATGTACATATGTATGTAAAATAGTTGGAATATCAGTATAATTTATATGATTTGCTACATTTATTCTCAGCTATGTAATTTCTTTTTGAGTGGAATGGGAGGAAGAACAGCGGAAAGCAAAATTAAGCTTGTTTCTTTTCTTTGCTTACACTCTCCCCTTTGTTAAGTTGCTTTAATGTATGTTGAAGAGATAGTGAAGTAAGGCTTACTGAAAAAAAGTGGGAAAGCACTGGAATTCTTTCATATTCTAAATGTATCAAGCAGGAACATAACTTTAGGAAACATAAACTAGTGGAAACATAAAGACTCCCTTGGAAAGTACGTACTACTGTGCCTATTTTGTTGCCTGCAAAATGCATCTTTCCTAAATTCTTTCTGTTTGGAATTTTAATTTAAATTGTTATTTTCTTTGTGATACTTCTTTCAACATTGGGTTATTCAAGTTGTTAGGAATATCTGCAAAATTAAGAAAATAACTTTATTCATATTTCAAAAACTATTTTATTTAAATATAGTTTGAGAAGTCTGACTGATGGTCTGTCTTTGCCATGATGTTGAATTAGGTAGGCCCTGCGTAGGTTCCAGAAATGTCTGGTATGGATCTTTCAGGAAAAGTGGGCAGTCTACATGAGGATGTCATCACCTTTGCTAAAATGCAGGAAGTTTCTTTCCTGTTTTTGCTTACTGATGGCGTCAAGTTCACGTATTCAAGTTACTATCTCTCTCACTTTTCAAGGACAAACAATCTATTTATCCTAGGTCATGTTATACAAATCTGAGTATAATCCTGTATTCTCTTTTTCTCTTTTGAAATTATTTCAGTAACTTACTTATATGATTTGGGGTTTGTTTTTTTTTTGCTTTTTCCCCCCCAGATTCTTAATAATCACTGTAAGTCTGTCTTGATTTCATCTAGTCCAAAAGTGTAAGTGGGGAGACATGCTTTTTCCATTTTCCATACTCTATGCAACTGATTCATAACTCAGAGAACATGAATGCAGGGATAGAGACCATTCTACAGTGTAACTTATTGCAACCCAATAGCTCAGCTGCATGAATGATGTGCAAATCATTGCACTGTACTGGTATGAAATACACCATCATCACTTCTGTTCTCAGAACTTACACAGAGTAGTATTTTTAACTTCTTTTGCAAAATAAGCATTATTTAAGCCATTGGCTGGAGATATTTCTGTTGTTTCAGTAAGAATTTACAGGCATTTTATGTTAAATATATTGATCTTTCTAAGCAAACCAACCAGTCACTGGCTGGATCCACCTGAGACTGAATTGGCTTGTGGTATCTGAGCAATACATTTGTTATTACTTATTCTTACTTTAGTATAAGATCATAGTCTCACTCTACTAAGTCCTCTGCAAATATGTGTATTCACTGTTCTTTATATGTAGGCTTTGTTTTGTTTAAGGCGAAAATGCCAGAACAGCAAGGAAATGCAGTGGAAATTGTTTTATATAAATGATGTTGATATTTAGTCAGTGTAGCTTTTTTTTTCTTTATTTGTTAACACCTATAGAAATTAGAAAAAGCATTATGACAAATGTACTATGTAATCTGAAAATTGTATTTTGTCACATGTTTTAGTCACAAAATATACTTGAAATCAATTGTCCAAACATTCGCTTAACATATTAATAAGTAATACAGGAATAATCTAAGCCCTCTTGAATTAGATATATTACATGTTGTTACAAAATCTAATGCCAGGCTTAATAACTCAAAGTATGCTCTAGAATAAAAATATATTTAAATGCTAGTATATTTCAACTAGGATGCTAATTCAAATTAAAAACCCACACCACTATTTAGCTGTAACCGTTAAATATACTGGTGTGTAGACAACTGTATTGTGTTTATTTTCTTAAAAAGAAGTCCTAAAATTTATTCCTTTAAAGTGAGTGTGTTTTCCATAGTTTATTTCTAAATGCAATTGAATTTGTTTTGACAACAGTGGATGAGATTACAGGCAGTGTTTGCTACTTACTTGTAAAATTGGTGTCTTCAATAACTTTTTTTAAAAAAAAAGTTGATGTGGTTGTTTTCTTAGGTTTTCTGGTGGAAACACTGTGGAAACAGAGAAAAGTAGCAGCTTTTCAAAAAGGAAGATTCTGTTTCCAATTCAGAGCTATTAGCTTTGCAAGTTTTTAACAGGACAAAATATTTTAAAATAGCAGTGTATTCCATCATCGTGTGAATAAAGTTTAATTATCTCGCTTTAGCTGAAAGAGTCTCCGTAAACATGTTTCAACTGATTTTTTTATTTATTTTTTTTTTTTAATTTCTGGATTTACAAGTGCTTTTTCAAACAGGTAAAACAGAGTTGATAAAAAGTGGCTAATCAGTTGCTGGAATTTGATTTGTTATTTTTTTCTTAGATCCACAGCAGTGAACATTTTTAGTGTTTATAACCAGCTGTAGTGAGCTATTGAATTCTTTAAAACTTTTTCTTTGCTTATTAATAACTAATTAACCACCACCTACAAAATACATCTAATAATACCAAGTTATTGAAGTTCTTCTTTAAAATATACCTTTTTAAGAAGTTCATTCACAGGAGGAGGAATTGAAAATAATACAGAGAAATAGCCAAGATTTGCAGATTGATACAAATTTCATGTTGAATGCTGAAGAAGTCTTCATAATGTTCAAGTTATTAGAGTTCTCTCTCTACCATATTGTCTTCTTAAAAATAAGTAAAATGAACCACATGTACTTATCTCACATGTTGTTTCCATTTCTCGTGTTTCTTGATTATATGAAATACTTACTTAAATAAAAAAAAACAAACTAGTTTAGTCACTGGACTTTTTGTTCTATGGAAGTTTCCAGCAGAAATTCAGTACCTTAGGTCACTTGAACCCGTTAGGTCAAACTAAAAATTGAAAATGTTTTTAGCATTGCTTCATCGAGCATCTTTATTCTCCATCCAAAGGTGGATTCCTGAAGTCTGGTACCAGGACTACGACTCCAACTTCCTCATTGCTGCTGGTGGCTGAGCCTTTTCCCAACAGCACTTGAGTGTTGAATGTGCAGAGAATATCATTCTAAGGACAACTGTCTCCTATCTGTTTGAGCACCTGCTATTATGTGAGTTCATTTTTCTATGTTGTTGTTCTTTTTTTTTTTTTTTTAAAGTATTTGTCTCATTTTCATCATAGTTAAAAATTTGCATTTAAAAAAGAAAAAAAGTTTTTGTGATGTCTTTCCTGTAGTTGTCCAAAAATTACTTTTAAAAAAAAAGGGAATTGTTTTACTTTACAAACATAGGTGCTTTTCTCACTTAAAGTAGTAAAGTTTTAAAGGACAGGTGAAAATATTGACTGCAGTATTTGGTTTTAAAAGTGATGGATAACTGTATTGAAGTCTGCTTTCCACAGGGTTGGTGAAACACAGCATCAGTGGAGCTTTTCTTTGCTTTCTCCCATAATATGCTTTAAGTCCCGACCTGGAGGGGCAATTTACTATCTAATTCAAACTTCGCCTTACATTAACAACATGGCAGTGTTTAGTAATGATACAGTGTTTGCTGTTAAAGACTTGCCAATTTTGCCTTAAATAGCTAGATTATATTACCTCAATTTGCCATGTTCCCTCTGTTTAGTTTGGAATTACCTTGCAAATGTTAAGGTGATACTCTTGAATTCTAGAAAGGAATTAGGAAGTTGAAATGCAAGCAATGTAGGTATGAAGTACTGGTGTTGCTCTACAGAAAAACACCAGTTCAGGGATTAAAGGCCAGGAAACTCATTTTAATAGGAACATTTCTTTGCTTTTACTGGCTTCTGGCAGTGACTTTTGTTAACTATCCTTCATACTGCTCTGGATAATTTAAAAACCTTTCTGATGTGATTTTTTAAGACATATATGTGCTTGTGTCTTTTTATGTATAGTTTCTGTATCTTTTAGATGTCTTTAGTTTTTTCCAGTCTTGCAATAAAGTACAGAACACTATGCAGTACATTAAAGAAATAGAGCCTATGCATCAGAACAATTTTCATGCCTCACTCAATTCTTAATGTAAATTAGTAGGAACATTGGTTATCCATTTGAGAAATTGAGTTGGTATAAAAATAAAAATGCACTTATGGTGTGTGGTGCTTTGTGTATCATCTTGGGAGTGTTTTGCTGTTTATCTGTCACTTGCATTAGAAAAAGCAGTCACTGGCTGCAGGTGATATTAAAAATTAAAGGTTAACCTCAATTTCTTTACTGACCAGACATGGGGCAGAAAGTTCTTCTGGATGTGTGCCTGAATTTTGGAACTGTTAAAAAGAGTTGAAGAGTCAAGACTTACGCTTTTGGTGGCTCAGTCTTTTTGTGTATATATGTGTGGTTATACAATTTCACTGTTTCATTTTTTAGACTATGTAGGTTATATCAAGATTATTTTTCATTGCGTCCAACTGCATGAAATTAAAAAAATACATGATAATGCTGTACTAAATAATTATAGTGAACTCATAGTAGTTATATGCATAATTTGGGGAATGTGTTTTTGTTTTGCTACTTACAAAAATACCTTTTTTCCCTCTATTGCTAGAGGATATATGTCATTCTAAAACTAGTTATTTTTGTTGAAAATGGCTATATCAGCTTTTTAATATTCTGGTTAGCTGAATGTACATTCAGTATAAGGCAAGCTTCATACATTCATGAACAAGCCCAGGAGATCTTTCTTTAAGTATTAAAGTATTTCTCAAAGTTGGCTTCTACTCCACAGTGAATTCAGAGTGAGCCATATCTGGTACTGTAATGCTTCTTCCCTCCTTTCTCACTCGAAGAGTTGGAGGCAGCACACAGACCAGTGAGGAAGACTTGCTTCAGGCAGCAGGGGTTTCCCTGTAACCTGCCAGATATCTTTCATTTCCAAAGTAGGCATTATGCTTGTTCAGAGGTGGACCATACTATGGCCAGGGGCAGGCCATGATATTTGAGATACAGACATGAAGCCGTGGCTGCTGCTCTTACCTTCCAATTCATCTCTTCATTTTACTTGCCCATGCAGTAACGTAGTATGCCTATAATAAGTGGTCTGCTGCTGAGTGTAAATGAGGTGGCAAGAAAAGAAAAATGGAATTGTTTGCTCTGTCTTCATGATTAAAATAAAGAGCCAAAATGCACCTGCTTGTTTCCCCGTCCCCCATTTGCTGAATCTCTCCTGTCCTTGACCATTTTGCCTCTTAAACCTCTTCTTAGGAAAACAAGCAAATAAACATTTCATTAAGGACAGAAATGTGTATTGTTTTAGAAAAGAACATTTCAACTGACTTTTTTGAGGAGCCCTAGTATTTCAGACGTGTATAATTGTTTTAAAATTGCTTGCTTCATAGGGAGTTTGACGCAGTTGTTTCATGACTCGTATGCAGTAGATTTTTCTAGAGTTTGAATCAAATCATGTTAAGGATTCTTTGGCAGGAAAGTGATAATGCTCATTTCATGTGTTTTACCTATTTCTAATCCTTAAACTTGTATTTAAAACCAATTATTTTTAATGCCAGTCATTTCTTTTCTTGTATTTCGATCATCTTGAAATTATTCCAATCTGCTCCAACACTGGAGTTTCACTTAATACTTCCCAATTTCTTCTGTTTCAGATTTTTTTTTTCATGTTGACATAATAATGAAACTGGTCAAACAAGTTTCACTATTGAAATAAGTTATAAAGAAAACAAAGTACCATATGGCTTTGAACATAATTCCTTTGACTTCAGAAGTAATTAAATCCCGTATAATAGTTGATAATTGTTGGCTTGTAGCCTGGCTCTAAAGTCTCCATTTTTGGTTTATGAAACATCAGGAAACACGAACCGTATTTTTCCGAGGAAGTATCTCAGATAATTAAATACTGCAGAAAGTGGCTATAATTTGAAATGCAGTACTTCGTAAATAGAAACCTTTACAGGATTTTGTTTTTTCTAACAGGCTCTAGAATAGGTGGCATAGTTTGTCACTTCAAGTTCACAAACTTCTACATCAGTCAAAAAAGAACTATCTGCAATCATGTTACAGATGGCATCTTTTCTTAAATATTACAATAATCTGTGGTTTGTGGAGCAACTAAATTACCCATTTGTTGCACTGTTACGCATCTAATAGAGGTCATTGCACATCTGTATATTGTCTTAAAAAAAACATTTATTGCAATGGTTCTGTTGTTGCTGTTTTTACAGTGTTGGTGGTCCACACACCTATGTTTAATTGATGGCTTTAATGAAGAGGTCAGAGAGAGAGAGAGAGAGAGATCCATCCATCAGCCAAGGGCTTTTTTCTCTGATACAGCAAAACTCACAGGATACACAGCTTCAAAGGATGGAAGAACAGGTCCAGGATCAAGGATTATTTTGCAAAGCACTGAAAACAAGTTATAACAGTTCCCTAAAAAGGTACATATCATCACCTCAGGACTAGTAATTCCCATTTCTTTATTTGCAGTAGCTTTTACATTGTCCTGGTGAGAAGTGCTAGGGTGTGTTATTAGCCTGCTCTTTTCAGACACCTTTCTTCTCCCTTGGTACCATGTCAGGATTTATCCACTTGATTAGCTGGCCCTCACTTGTCAAAACTGGTCCTGATTCACATTCTTTTTAGTTCAAGTTTCCTCTGGTTGTGTTCTCTGTCTTCTGCATCTTCCTTGCCTCTGCTCCCTGGCAGGCTGCCCCTTTGCCCCCTGAGCCTTTGTGTGGACAGTGGAGCTCCAGACAGGTCTGGTAGAGCTTTTTTTTCATTCACTGTACTTGTTGCCTGCTTTGTAGTTTGTTTTCATTTCAGCCAGGAAAGCAGCCACACTAACTGGAAATCACAGTACTAAGGGGGACCTTACTGACTCACTACTCAAAGAGGTCCTGAAGCGATCATGGAGCGAGACATTTTGCTGTGTCCTGTAGGGATAGGACAAAGGGTTTTGAACTAAAAGAGAGTAGATTTAGATGAGGTATAAGGAAGACATTCTGTATGATACTAGTGGTGAGGCATGGGAACAGGTTGCCCAGAGAAGTTGTGGATAACCCATCCCTGGAAGTTATCATGACAGTTTAGATGAGGCCTTGAGCAGCCTGATCTAGTAGAAGATGTCCCCTCTGGCCCTGGCAGAGGACTTGGACCTAGGTGACCTTAAGAGGTCATTTCCAATCCAAACAAGCCTAGGATTCTACTTGAGGACAGCAAACTTTTGTTTTGTGACCTGCTTAGTGTTATGTTTGTCTCTAATATACTTCTCATTATATGCTGTCTCTTCTGCAGTTTGTTGGCCAGCTTTTCCAGAAGAATTGCAGTGGTAACAAGTTGTATTGTTTGAACCTGGTCAGACAACTTATTCCTGTTTTGGTTTTGGGTTTTTGGTTTGGTTTTTTTTTCAGTATGAGGCAGCTGCTAACTTAGGTGATCCTAAATGCCAATCACAATTATGAAATTATTAATGAATGTTGTTCTTAAAAAAGATTGTAATGTATTTCGGTGCCTTGAACTCTTAAAAGGTCAAAAAAAGAGAGGTTCAAGTGACCTTCTTACCATAGATGTGACTGTCACAGGCAGTTTTCTTAAAGATGTTCAGAGTTGCGATAATGTTTCAGTAAATTTTTAAGGAAAAAAAGTATTTCTAAAAATTGGAAAAAAAAAAAAGTTAGAGACAGGGATGACCAAATGCCCACTCATTTAAGACCCTCTACAGACTGCTAAGTGCTTTTTATTTCATTAATTCATATATTAAATATTTACCCTTGCACATTTCTTTAAGATGCCACTGTGGTCAGAAGTTATTCTTTATTATCAGTGCTCTGTAGTATTTAAACAAATTAATGGGGAACTTTACAGAACTTAGAATTTTCTGAGCGACTTCATGAGGTTAGGGTTGCTCTGAGTGTACTTTCTGACTTCATATTAAAAACCATCTTTGAGAACATAATGTTTCTACAAATTTACAGTTTTTAAAGAAGGATTAAAATCTTACCATAAACTTTTTCAGTATTTTTATCAGTATTATGTGTCTGATCCTGTAAGATCTTTTCTAATATGCATTAATTGCATAAGCATTGGTTCTGTTACAAATGGTTGAACTAGATTTGAGAGAAATAGATGAATGTTATTTTGTTATTGCAATAATGCAGTCATATCAAAGCACAATTAAAGGTCACTTCTATCTTGAAACTTTCCTTACTTCTTTTTTAAGGGGTTTGTAGATCACTTGCAAGAGTTTCTCTGTATTATAAACATTTTTCAAAGTTTGTCTTGATACTTTAATCTAGATTATTTTAAAATCCCAGAAATATACTCTGAAGTGGGCCAAGAAAAAGTTGTCATTCTCACATAACTGTATTTGGCAAAAGGAAGAGGGGAGCAGAAGGGACAAACGGAAGAAAATGCTCATCTCTTTAGGTGAATGTATTCTTACCATAAGACAGAATAACAAAATGTAGATGAAGACACTTTTGCTTGGAGACATTCATACCAACTGACAGGAAAGTGAATTTAATGAATTTAAAATCCAGAAGCAACAGTATTCTTCTCTCAGTAAGTGGTAGAGAGACCTTAATTATCCACTGCTCTTGAAAGCACAGATTATACTTAGTTTATTTTTTGGTCATTTAGATGAAGAATGTGAAAGATAAAGAAAATAAAGGAGTACTTTCTGAATTTTCATGCTATTACTGAGTTTTATTATTTCATATACTTGAAATAAACAGAAATTTAGTGAAGGTTTGGGTTTTTATTTTTTTAAAAAAACAAGCAGTAAAGTCACAGAGAATCTTCTCTTGGATTTTGGCTTGTAAAAACTTGTAAAAAGACATTTGCTTGTAAAAAGACATTTACTTTCTAAATGTAAGTTTTGACAAAAGGGAGGGAAATTAATAAAATACTGAAGTTGTGGATCAGTAGTTATTTTGTGTCAGGATTTAGTGCTCCTTTTGAGAATATTTTATATTGTGAAACTTTGCCCCAGATGAATAGTGACCAATAGTTAGATATCTATATACATTTAAAGTGTTAAATGCATTTTAATGAATAAACTATAAATATTGAATGATTTTGTGGTTATTTTTTTGTGCACAAAAATTTGTAATGTGTTGAGAGGAAACAATCATGTTTTCATTTATTTCAATATTTAGGGGCTTTAGCAGAGAAATTCTAAAAAAAAAGTCTTTTTCTCCAAAAATATTTCAAAGATAATATATTGTGATTATCATTAAAAGGATGAAGTTTATCAAATCAAAAGAGGAAAGGTCTAATATTCAGCAAGTTTCTTAATTACTGATACGGATTTTTTTTTTTTTTTTTTTACACTACGCAGGGATCTGCCTCATGCTCCTACCAAACTACCAATGCAGTTTTTGTAACATACCAGATAATAATTTTGTGATGTAATGCTTTTCTGAATATATGATTAATGGGCTAATTTAAAATGAAAGAGCTTGAAACGAATTAATGTTCAGACTTCTTTGAAGACTTGTGGTAAAAGCTGTGTAGACGACTTTTCCAGTATTGAAATAATTTTTGGTATCTTGTTTATTATGACCATTTAAATTTTTTTAATTGAGGTCGAGGCTAGCTTAAAATGCAAAATTTTCTTTTCTGAAGGTTTTGCTGTTAAGAGTCCCACAGAATAACTGCCCCTTTTCACAGTATTTGTAGGGTGCTGAGAAGAAGGAATTTCTGTTTAGGACCCATAATTTGCATTGATGCAGAAGAAATACCCTTACTGACTTCCATTACGCCAAGCATTCAGCAGAAAAATCAGGAAATCAGTACTTCACACAGAAAATAAGTTGGTTCAAGTAATCGCCATACTTAGTGGAGGAGATATTTTGATAGTTTGAGTCATTGTCTGAGTCCATACATTATTCACTTGCCAAATTAGAACATGAAGCTTAAGGTTTGGGGATTTTTTCCTAATTTCTTTTAAATTCATTTTTGTTACATGGCACAAAGCTAAGAGTGGCCAGAAAAATCACTCTTCTTGAAAGAGTTTCTCTTTGCGTGTGTACACAGTTTATGCATTTCAAGTTGGGTATTCTAATGACTACATGTTGAATAACAAAAAAACAGCATAAATAAAATTGTGCCCAATTTTGCTTTCTTAAGATGAGTAGCATTTCTTCATTTACAGAGTGGTTCTTGAGCATCAGGGAATCACCTTTTCAAAAAAAAAAAAAAAAAAAGTATGTATCTGAGCGTATGTATTTGCATGTATTAAATGTATTTGCATTTACAGTCTGAAGATATCATTCTAAGCTCTTACCAAAATAAAAAAAGCCCATCTTAATTTCAAAATAAGTCAGAATATTTGGACTGATTTGATTTGACAGTGTTTCATTCTGGGAGCATAGATTTTTTTGAGTCAGATTAACATGTTATAAAATCGAAGGAAATACTTCCCTGACCATCACAGAAAAATGCTGGCAAAGTATACGTAGAAATAGTGGTTTTGTATGTAAGTGTATATCTGTTAAGATAGGTGAATGTTGTTCTTTACCAAGAAGTTCTTTTTCTACTCTGGAAATCTTTAAAAATTATTCTACCCATTTGGTGGAGCAATAGCTTAGTTAATGAAAATTAATATTTTGGAGTTTTTCACTGTTGTGTAACATCTGTAAACAAGTTCCCAAATTCTACATGTGATTCTGTAATTAACAGTGTTTCCATGGCATTTTGCCACTGAATAGAAAAAAATATTATTTATAAGATGGGGAAAAAAATAAGTTTCATCAGCAATACAGTTGTTTGATTTTGGTGGGGCTAAAATATAAGCCATCAATGTGAAATTTGGTTTTCATAAACTTCTTACAAACTCCTATGTTATATGCACTTGGAATGAGCATTGAGGTGTAATCCAGCACCTTGTCTTTACAGAAGTAAGATAAATTTAGCAACACAGCATTTTTTTCCCTGTGCAGATTTGCACCTCTCTGATTACAGCACTTAATCTCTTAATTTTTCATTGGTGTTTTCTCTCCAGGTAATGTACATAGGAAGTTAATGATGAAAGAGTAGTAAAGTATTCATTGAAACTAAGAATTACAGTATTTGCAAATGTAAAATCATAATTTTTGTAAATGTTATAGTCAAGAACATTATGAATGTAAATATGCCTTCATCTATTCTTAGTCTTATAATGCCATTCATTGTCCAGTGGGAGATGAAGAGTGATGTTGAGGCTGCTTTTTAACCTATTATAGCAGCCTAAAAAAATGAAATAGCCTTGGTGTAAATACGAGGTGGGAAAAGAGTATTCATCTCTATTAAGTGACATAAAAACCATAGTAAGAGTAACAGGCGGGTGCGTGTGCATTAAGCAGTGAAATCCCTAAATTTGGACTCTAATTATAAACACAAGGACAATTGCCTCCCACATACTTAAACTGTTATGGGTCTTTCAGACAGAAAATACGCTTCATGGTTCTTCGGGCACCAAATATGTATTTTCTTTTGCGTTCTTTTTCATCTCATACATGACTCCTTCTCCCCTCCTACGAACTCACTAAAAAGGTGAGTTTGTTATGTCTTCCTTGGTGAGATTAGTTTTTAGGTGTTATTCTAGATCTCGTAAATTATGATGCTGAGGAAGTCCTACCCATTTTATGGTTCCATGAGCAGATGTTGCATCATTTTATTCAGATTATTTGGGGCACTTACTTTAGCTTTGATTTTTGTTTAATTTAAAATTCATGCTAATTTTACTTAGACCTGTAGGTGACCAGTAGTTGATTAATCTATTGCACCACATAGGTCACCCTTTCTTTGTTTCTCACTGCTGTATTCTTGTAGAGATAGATAATATACTTGCACACTTTCCTAAAATTATTTTTGTCACATTAGATGAAGTAATTGTTTTCATATTGAGTAACTGGCAAAAATTATGACCCATGGAATCATAAATGAGACCAGAGTTGGTCTGTAAAACTGTCTTTTAAAGTTTATTGTGCGTTGAAGCTTTGAAATGTCTAAAACTAAACTGTTTTCAGTGCAGGAGAGATAATGTTGCTTATTTTGCCATTCCATATTTGACATGAGGTCAAACTGAATTATTTTGATTAATTTATTGTTGAATCAGTATCATTACTTCACCTTTTGCTTGATATTTAAGATAAAAATGGGGTGCAAATTTTGCTTCTCTCTGGAAGCATTTATGAAGAGGTTGGACAGGACTTTGAGCAACGTAATCTGGTGGGAGCTCTCCTGGCCCATGACAGGAGGGTTGGAACCAGGTGGTCTTCAAGGTCCTTTCCAACCCAGACCATTCTGTGGTTATGTCCCTACCTAGCCTAATGTAATAATTAAGTTGTATATCTAGATTGAATTTATCTGATACAGTTTTTCAGTAATTATCTTACTATCATTTTCTGTGCTCAATTAGAGTTACTATTAACTCTTTTCCCCATGCAGTCAATGTTAAATCTCAGTCAGATAACCTCTGATCTTGTAGCTCTCTCTTATAATAACAAGAAGGTTTTCTTGATTGCAATTCTTGTAACTCTCTTTTGGGACTTTTAAATTTCAACTTGCTTTTAAATTAAAGATAGTGGGCCTAGTTGTGGCATTCTAGTGATGCCATATGTGCAGATAATTTCAGGTCCTTAGTAGTACCATATATTTCCCTGTAAAGCACTCAGGGATTGTTCTTAGCTTCTCAGCTAGAGCAACATAGTAAGAGCAAAAAGAAACCATTTAGTTATTTACTATGACTTGTAAGCTCTTTATGGATTCACTGCTTTCTAGGATGTAATCTTCCATTTTATGTGGGCTGTCTTGTATGTTCTTTAGATAAATAAATGAAAATAATATAATTTCTACTTTGAGATTTACTTAATTTATGCAACTTATTGGAAGGATTTTTACTTATTTTGGTTGTCATACAGCTTCAGCTTTTCCCATAACAGTGAAGAGTCAGTCACCAGGTTTTATGTGTATTTTTTGTGATTGATATTTTAAAGGAGGCAATAAAGGGGACTTCACAAAGCATTAGAGCATTAATACAGCACAAAGAAGCTTATAATGTGTTTAGCTTTTGCTGATACCTAATGATATGGCAAGAAAAGCACTCTTCTACAAGGCTGCTTTTAAGATCCAAGAGAACCAGAGGTATTGTTAAGAATAACAGATAGCATATCGTGGATTAATTTTTTTTTTTTTAAATTGTCTTTAGCAGTAGAAGCACAAAAATCCTTTCTTAATCTTTTTCTTTCTTTTAGGTATGCTGCTTATTTAGCTTTTAGTAACTTGTAATTTAAGATCACAGTTATTAGGTGTATTTCTGCATTTTATATATCGCTCCCAGATGCTACAGTATTAGTTTTTATCACTGCATATTTTATGAAATGTCAGCCTTCTGTTGGCTGTTCACGCAGCATTGTTAGTGATCAAAGCCACAACATAAAGGAGAGGAATCTAAACAGTTGGCTTATCTTTGTCCTTCATTGTGACACAATACCATAAAATTTCTTAACTTTATAAAAGGGAAGCAAAGCTTCGTGTAACACATTGAAAAGGTTAACTTTTTTGTTAGGCTCAACCAAATAAATAAACTCTTTATCGTGGTATTTTGCATAAGGAAGGTAAAGTTAGCAATGATATCTTTTGAGTTTGGAAAAAGTTTTAATCTTAAGGCACAAAGGTTGTTTCTTTTTTTTTAATTAAAATGCTATTATAAATCTTAAATGTATAAATGTACTAGTTTTTCTGTGAAAGCTTGTTGAAACTGAAGAAACATTGTGCCCCTTTTAGTAGGGTGTGTTTTGGAGCTTCTCTGGGATGGCATTGCTGTATCATTTGAAGACTGATAATTGGGAAGATAATAGTCTTTACAATATGAAAACTGCTGGTGATTTTCAAGTGTATTTGGTTTTTATTTTGTTTTTTCATGTGTGAGATTATTTTGAGTTTATCTAAATTTCTGGTGAAAAACACCAGGAAAAACACAAGTCAGCCCTAATTTTTCTGCTTACCTATGTCAGTTGTGTGTCAGAACTGAAGAAATTAAGTAGGAAAAACTCTGCCAGCTCTGGATGTATTCTATAGGAATAAAAATCTTGAATGATTTTGATCAGCTGTTCTGTATGCCCTGCACAGCAGTTGGTTCAATCAATTTTATGTTTTGGGATGGTGTTATTAAAACGAGCTGCTGCTTTCAATAAATCATTGTAAAGATACCAGTTTCATATATGGGTTTTGGGTACCTAGAGGTTACCAGTGCATTCTCTCAACACAAACTTACTGAAGTCTGCTCACAAAGAGGCTGGGCTGAATTAGTGACCCTCTTACAAAGTGGAGTATCTATCAGGACAGGGCAGAACATGGAAAACAAAAGACAGTCTGATATTGTGATAGTGGTTGAGAAAGTGAAAGAGCAAAAGGAAGTTTTTTGTGTTGTAGAGGTCAAAGGTGGGCATGATAAGCTCTGGACATTATCTCTTTAAAAGATGATGATGATGCACACAGATTGGTAGAATTTGTTTGTTTGTCTTTCCATCTGCTGGTATCATACTTTTCAGTAACTTGTATGCATGCGTTATCTCTCAGAATGTGACCATATTTTGGTAGATGCCTTGGAAGCTTTGAACAAAGTAAGAGTGGTATATTTTTCTATGTGGCATTGTGATCAAAGTGGCCATATTCATCCATTTTTACTTAAAATCTCGCACTGAAAGAGATTGTTCCTATGCACATTCAAAGGTTTACTACTTTCTTGATGTTCTTTAAAAATACGTGTAGGAAACAGGCTTCTGTCAAGTGAGTTAAGGTTGAAGATGTTCAGTATATCAGAAGCATTAATTATTTTCAGTTAATTTTGAAAAGCTGAAATTGGGGAAAAAAAAGTTTCTGGTGACAGTAATAAGTTAATCCATCAGTTACCTGACAGTAGTGTGCTCAGTGGAAGTCATCCTTCCTGAGTGAACGTGGCATCACAGAATCAGGGTCACTTTCTCCTCCTCAGCCTCTTTACCAGCATCATGAAGTTAATGATCCCTCCCCTACCCCTCACAGCTGAAAGGGCCAAACATTCAAAGCTACAGGCCTATTCCATGTCTTTTTCAGATAAGGCTCAGTCCTGATTTATTGAAGAACTAAGTTTCCTGTTGTATGTTTGCATCCACTGGTTGTCTGAGGTGAATTTTATGCAGGTCTTGTATGCAGCGGGATTCTGGTTCACTGAGGAAAGCAGAAAAATCCCCAACTTGACTTGGCTGTGATGAAGGATTTGGAGTCACCAGAATAAGTGGAATCCTTATAGCGAGTGTCTTGTCCACAGCAGGATGAGCTGTGCTCCCAAGAAAGATGTACCAAGTTGAATAAGCAGCCCATTAGGTGCTTGAGAATCAGCATGCCAAATATGTTGGCACTTTTCCTGCATGTCTGTATGAAATTTAGATGACATGGAGAGGGAGAAGGCAGAGAGGAATGAACACAGTCTTTAAAGACAGTGAAGTGATTTTTCTTTTACTGATCTTAGTACCTTTAACAGAAGTTTCAAGTCTGTAGTTGGAGGGTAAACATTTCTGTTCAGGACTCCTTTTTATTTGTATATCTAAGAAAGCTTCAAACAATTGCTAAGATAAACAGATACTAAAGGCACTTTAAAAGCTGGAAATGTGAAAGCTTATCAAAGCAGATTCCCATCTCTTTACACTGGTGAATCTCTGATTCCCTGACCAAGCAATCATGCATTCATTTAAATGCAAAAGCTTTCACATATCAATTTGCAGCCCTAATATACATTAGTTGCATGGTGACCAACAGTCAAGTCTTGATGAAATGTAATACATAGTTTGAAAGATGTGGTACTTTTTTCTGTTCTTGGTGCTCTATGGTGCAGAGTTTCAGTCTTTTGTGAAGAGGTTGTTAAAAGATGGGATGGTAGCTCTTTTTTAATATGCTGGATATAATCAAGATTGCTTGGTGCCTTTTAGCCTGATATTCCTGAGTCTCAATATGCACTAACACAAATGATACACTTTGGAAACTTAATTTCACTCACTATATATGCGTGTATGCTCAAAGTATTTTGTAGAGTCATTTTGTAGAGCTTGCAGACAGTGCCAGTAACAGCAAAACCAATGTTTTTTCAGCCATTCTTTAATGTACAGTTATCCTCAAATCTCTAACCTGAGGCTTATAAATGTAACTGACAGAAAAAAGAGTCAAATTCATAGTCATAAATTCCTTAATAAGATACAAATTTTAAGTTTGGACTTAATTCCCTATTGATAAGAACTGTTTCTGAAATGTATCTATATTAGTGTATGCAAGGGGTATCACAGTTCTGTGGGATGTAGTAGTCAGATTGCTGTCCTGGGCTGCAGAGAGCTTGACAAAGGTGAGGACTGCTTATGAACAAAATTACCTACAAATGATTTTATATTGCAGCCATATTTAAAGACCTAGGTTGATCTTATCTACTCTGATTTGCAACATGCCAGATTATTTTGAAACACTTGCATTTCCATTTTTTTTTTGAGGATGTGTTTCTGGGCTGCTAGAATTGGCAAAGGGAAAAGTCAGTGAGGTTCCTAGGAAGCTGTAGTCAGTATACCTTTCTATTTAATATGCAGATTAGTATTAATGATGAGTTCAGTGGGAACTGTGAGTGTTGGCTCACCTGCAAGAGTTAAGATGCTTTTATAGCATCAATAGCATAATTCAGATCTTGTCAAAGCTAATGAAGTTTTAGTTCAGAATTTAGTGGTGAAATGTGCAGTAAGGGTGCTAAAGACACTTTTAAAAAAAATACAGAATCTGAAGTATGCCTTAAATGGAAGCTGTTAGAAATGTCTCTTACTCAACATTAAGCCATATCATTCAGTACCATCTTCCCTTCATTTCTTTCTCCCTGAAATGTTACTCTTAAGGGGAAGCAATTCTATCAAACAGAAGTTTCCCTTTGTTCTCTAGCAACTGAGAAAAAACTGCAGTTTTTCAATCTTTGTCTTGATAGTTTCATTGGTTATGACCATTGTGATGCCTCCTTAATTTATAGTGAAAGTATGGATGTATGATGTAAAAAAATATCTCTGCTACCCAGAAAGGTGGTAGAAGCCCCATCACTGGAAAAGTTCAAGGTGAGGTTGAGCTTATGTAGTGATCCTACAGTTTGTGATCGTGTAACCTTATTTCTGTGGAAATAACTTTCATGACAGTGTTGACCACCTTTCTAAGTTGATTGTAAAGCCATTCTGTACTAGGGAAATGAACACAGTGGTCTGTTGAGCTTGCAGACAATGCTAGCACCAGCAAAACCAATGTTTTTGCTTTGAGCAACCTGATCCAGTTGAAGATGTCCCTGCTCACTGCAGACGCATGGACTACATGACCTTGGAAGGCCCCTTCCAACCTAATGCAATCTGTGATTCTGTGATTAAAAAGTTGCAGTGATGCAATCGTATTTGTGTGGCATCTGAGAAAATCTTTACCAAAAACCTTTCCTTATACCTAAACTTAGCATTTCCAATTCAGACCAGTGGAATTTGCAGTGATGCTACAAGATGCTTGTTCATAAAACCTTGCAAATTTGTGTCAGGGTTGGATAAGCAAAGAGGATGATAAACTGTTTGTGCCATCTAAGGTATAGGAGTTTGCAGGTCAAGTTTTTTACCAAAGTGAGAGGGGCAGGATAGGATGGGATAGGATGGGATGGGATGGGATAGGATAGGATAGGATAGGATAGGATAGGATAGGATAGGATAGGATAGGATAGGATAGGATAGGGAGGTCCAGGCCTCAGGGATTTGTGGTGGAGTTATCTGCAGGCTCCTTTAGCATGTTACTAAAGAAGCAATTTGGCCAGCTACACCAGAAGTTTGCAACAAGAGTGTGCTCTGTAACTGGAGCAAGATTGTGAGGATTGCCATTTGGTTTTGATGCATTAAGAGATTTTACACTTAAGTTTACACTCTTTAGAAATCTACATTAGTAAGGAATCAAAGCTGGTAATGATCTTTGTGTTAAAAACATGCAAAGGTTGAGAAGGATGCGTAGAAAGTTAAAAGAGCTTAAAAGTGTTTCAGTTTTGAGCATATCAACACTGTGTTGAAGAAAGAAGACTATTCCAAAAGTTACTGACTGTATTAAATGTCCATCTTGCTTGCAGAATTCATGCTGCTAAGCTCTTCTGTGTAAATACTGATAAAGACCCATGTTTCACTTTCTTTGAAGTCTACCCCAACTGTAAAAATTGTAGCCATGAGATTGCACTGTTTATATATTCCACAGGTTCGTTTTGGTTTAGTTGTGGTATGTATTAAAATAGGGAAAATTGCTATTCTGGTATAATGGAGAGTTTATATTCCTAATTTTTGTTATATTCTTGAGAGAATTCTTATTGCAGCTCAAGCGTGATTATTTTTAAAGAGTTTTCAAAAGAAATCTAGCATGTCCAGCTTCTGCTTCTGGCACCATAAAGACAGATTGTTCTCTTTCATAGCAATTGAGAAGGTTACTATTTTAAAATATGTATGTATCTGAGGTTTCAAAGGGGCTAGAGAGAAGCAGCATAAATGCTTCCTGAATTTAATTGACATGCCATTTGCATTAGCTAAAGAACAGGTTGCTTAAAGGTGGGAGATAGATCATCTTTCAGGGTTCCTTGTTGGATCACCTGCCAGTAAAAGGTGTACTGTGACTGTTTGGGGAATGTGATTGCCTTTCTAAACTTGAATCTCATGAAACCTGTCAGGAGAAGGTGCTGAGAGATTGTAGTTAAAGTTAACAGTGATAGGCATTGATCATGTCATCTGCTTACTGGTGAGCTGGCATATGAAGAGTATGTCCCTTTCTTCATAATGGCTAAAACAGGATGAGGATATCTGAACTTTAGGCATAAGAGACTTTCAGTTGCAGGAGGACACGAAAGTTCAGGCTTAGAAAGGGACTTCATGCCATCTGTAGGGATGAGTAGACTTCTGCCATGAATAGCAAAACAGAAAAGATCTGATAGGTACAAACTGTAACATTCTCTTGTTTCCTTCCCCTCCTCTTCTGTTTTGAATTGCAGTATGGGTTTTAAATGCACACAGACCTAGATTATGTACGGCAAAACCAATGTTTACATAGAATATCTACAGAAAAGGATGGCATGTGTTTCCATTGCTCTTCATTTGGGATTTGTAGTAACAAGATGGTGGAATTAAGTTGGACTATAGTATATTCGCAGTTCTAAAGACAACTAAGCAAGAACTAAACTGTGTACTGTTTTCCCACTAGTTCTGTAAATCCATGGGATAAATTCTTCCCACTCCCATAACTATTTTCTCCTCTACAACTACTTTCTCCTACAAGCTGAAAGTAGTCATGCTGAAATTTTGGGTGCTAAACTTTGACTTGGTGTATTGGGCAGGGTTTGAGAGTCAGTCCTATTCCACTTTTCATGCATGAACAGAAGACTGTGTTTTCTTGGGAAGTCCTTTTATTTTTCTATCCTATTGTAGCAGATTTTTAATTATTTTCTTAGCATATTTTTTTTGGTTTTGGATAGTCTGCAATATTTTGTTTACTATTCACCCAGTACTCCTCCAACCAAATTTAATGCTTCATCTATGCTGAACACCCCACAGGAACACAGGACTTAGGAAAGGGACAAAATCAGCAGAAAAATAGGTGGTCTGAGCATTTATGCGTTAAATATGCGTGTTAATTAGAAAAAATTAGAAAAAATATGAAAACAGATGTTACATAAATTATTTCAGTCTCAGGATAGCAGTAACTTATACACTGACAATAACTTTTATATGTGCATATGTATGTGTATGTCTGTTTCTGTATTTTGGAACATTTAAGCAGCTCCTATGTGGATAAAGCTAGAAAAATAACCTCTAGTTTAGGTAGAGCCTCTGAACTCCACCCAGCAATTGTGGCTGTGTCTCTCCTGTGCTGCAGTATCCATTGAGCTCCTGAAAAAAAGGTACTGCCAACAGAATAGGTCACATCTTAAGACTCATATCAGGTAACTAGCATTAAAACTGTGGGACACATTTTTTCTGTGTATTTGGTATTGTATTTGGCAGCTGCAATTTTAAAATGTGTTTGCAGTCAAGTCCTTTTTTCTCTCATGTGCCTCATTCTTTGCTGTTGTCTCTTTAAGTTCTCTTGGCTCCTCTGTGGTGGGAAAGGAAATTTCCTAAGGCTTGTTATTAAAAGGTAGACCAGCAAAGACAACTAAAATGCTGCAAATTTGTTAACTAAAGAGAGAGCTTTGTAAGTGGATATTCATGCTAGAATTCATCTGCGCTTAGTGCAATCGTTTTGTCATGTTATAAAGACAACACTTCTGACTGACAACCAATTTTCTGAATATGAATTCTGGTATAATTTGAATAATTACATAATTTCTGTCCATGTTAAAAAAAACAGACATATGTGCAGTTCGTATTCTAATTATCACCACCAGAGACTGAAAAGTTAACTTCTCAGAAAATGAAGGCAATACAACATACAATAAGGGGAAATGTTGAAAAATAAAGGCCTGTAGCCTTCTGTAAATTTTCAGATAATTATTTCAGTATAACATTCTACTTTTCTAACTTGATTGCTTACATATACTTCGAAACTTTGTGAGTTTCTATTTTGTGGGTTGTGGTGTGGGGTTTTTTGTTGGGTTTTTGTTGTTGTTTTGTTTTTTTCTTTTTAATTTTTGAAAATTAGCATATACAGTAGGAAGATGAAAGACTGCAAGAAGTAGACAGTGAATTGTGGAAGAAGAGGGATAACAATATTTCTAGCAGATTGTTAGTATTGAAGAGTTTTTAAAATAGCGTTCAGGGTATGCAATTGCTATTCTAGCGGATGCATTATGCTAGTAAATGTATGAGAATGTGGTACTATATGAAAATGAATTACAGAAAACTATTAAGAAATCTTATTTATGACTTGAAGAGGAAATATATTACCATAAATCCTACTTTATACCAATAAATTGTGTTGCCTACACAGAATTATTTAAAGAGGGGAAAAAACATCAGTAATGTGTTAGTCCTTCACTGCATATGTGTTCATTCAAATTGTTAGAGTCAGATCGCATGGGGAGAAAAGGAAATTGTATAATAAGAAGTAAAGTTGTATAGCTGTGTATCTTAAATTTTCAGGAAAAAAATACTTTGGAAACTCAGATCTTCTATATAAAATCCATAGTAGTGTTGACTTCTAAACCTTGAGCCACTGTTTTTCTCAGAGATACTGTTGCCTTTGCTAGTTTGGTATATTTTTGCAAACAGGCTGGTTTTAATTTCCCTATTGTCTCTTTGAGTAGTCATTTCCACATTGCAGCACACAGATGATCCCACTACCCTGGAAAATACTTTTTTTTATTGTTACTTTCTAGTAGAATGAGAGTAACCTTAACCTCAAAGCCCAAACCTGTTAGAATCCCTCCATGCATTTTCTGCCACGATCATTGTAGGGAAGTAACACAGCTGTGCACTGACACAGCTTTCCTAGCTTCAGTAGAAGTGTCCAAGTTTTTCTCCATAGTCAGCACAAACGATTACAAACTTTGGTGCTCTTACTCTTGCTGACTTTTAACAAAAGAATAATGGTAAAATTGAAGTTCCAGCTCAGGACAGTACATGTCCATTAGTTTTGTGATGCTGGGAGGGACCAATACATCTCCAGTCGGCCAGCCTTTTGCTCTAAGGGTGGATCTATTTAATTCAAATGCTTTTCCACAAGTATTATGAATCTGTTTGAATTTGCTTCAGTAGAAGACGTGACTACTCTCATTTTCTTTGGCCATTAGATAATGGTGAAACTCCTTTCCTGCCAGAAAGCAATGGTTCATTCAGTTAGCATTCCCTTCTGTTCCTTGTGCTGGTGACCTTCCTTCCAGATTCAAGGACAATTCTGAAAGAAATTTGAAAAGTGCAGCTCCTTTGCTTTTGAAAACCATATCCTCAATCTGAACTAGATTTTCCAAGGATCTCTGCTACCATTCAGGCATAAATAAATAATTTGAAAAAGCGTTGGAAAAGTGTTTGAAAGAAATTGACATGTCACTGTTTGTGATTTAAATGCCTTCCATTAACCCTGTGGATCCTAGCAGTGGCCTTTATTTCTGTCTCTCCATTATTCTTCAAGTGTAGGTAGAGTTGGGCATTCAGATTCTGATGTGGCCAAGCAGTTTTCTGGATCTGTGGTTAAACATATGGATCATTACTGATGCAGAAGTTTGCATTCAACTTCCTCTGCGTCATTCCTTTTCTGTTTTAGAAATGTGGGATCAGAGAACTTTTGTAAGATAAAGGATAATGATAAAGATGAGGATGAAATGTGAGACCTGTGGATGAAAATGATAAAGCTTTCTGAGTCAAAATATGTGAGAAATAATGCTCTTAAGATATTCTGGCTCTCAAATGTTTCTATAACCATGTTTTTTTTGCAAGCTATGGTATGAACAAAACATAGAAATTTGTGTTCTGAGAAAGCTTTATTAACTCAATTGATAACCCCTTCAATAACTGAAAAGCTAGAAAATGCTGCAGTCCTTCTCACCTTTCTTTCAGTATTTCCCCCTCAAAAATGCAAAAAGATACAGCCTGATATCTTTTATCAGCAATGTATGTTTCAGAGTGCTCTCCTTATTAAATGATGTTATGATCACTAGCACTTTAAACAATTTAGGAAATATAAGTGTTGTGTCTCTGATTAAGACAAAAAAGTACATTATATGTACACATACATGTGACTGTCATTTTCACTAGTGCAATTGTAGTAAAGATTATTTTGTTTGTAGTACAGTAGGCATTTTAACTGTATACTTCACACAGTTCTTTTCTACAGATTTTAATCCTACCGTCATTAATAAATCTTAAGGTGCTTTCTACCCAAGCAGTAGCAGTTTTTTAGTATAACATTTTAAATAATATATCTCTATTTATTGATATTTATTAATATGACTAGCATTTTTACTTGGGGCAGTTCTCTCTCATTCACTTTTCTGAGAACAGCATGATTTTTGTAGGTATGTTCTTCCATCTGTTAATGCTAGATGATGCCGAATTGAAGGAATGTTCCTTGTGTTTGAAACAGAAGGCAGTGAGGCTTTTGGCTATAACTTAATTTTTGTTGTGAATTTGTTTCATGGTTTCTGATTGGTTTTTGAGAGATTTCTGTCTGGTGTATCAAAAAAAAAAAAAAAAAAAAAAAAGAAATCTTGTCATAGGAAACTCTGCTTTGGTTTACAGGATGTGTGGGAGAGCCAGAGGTAGCATTGAGCAGCTTTAGGTTGTAGTACCTAGTTTATTCAGTAGAAGTAAATTCTGCTTTTCATTGCTGTTAAAGAGGTGATATTATAGTCTGTGTGACTGAGATGTTCTGAAGCATTCAGTACCAGTTAACACTTGCAGAGAGCTAGGAGTGTTTCCTGAGGGGTGGTGGGACATGGTCGTGGTCCATGTGAGAGCTGTTAAGCAGTGTAAAACCACATATGAGGTGAGCCTGAATCAGAGAGATATGTGGGGATGGTAGGAGGTACTGCTTAAGGAGCTCATATGTGAGCTTCTGTTTCTGTATTGTATTTTAAACGAAGCTTTTTGCAAAGCCTTCTTCCTTTAATATTTTTGTTTCCTTATTCTTTGTTCCAGGGACTAGTAAGGTATCTAGGTGTCTGTTCTGTATGTTTTTATGTCTATGTATGTTACATGTGGTGGGGAAAGGCAATGCATATAAGTGATAGGGAAAGGGATGAAACTCACTGTTGTAAATTATTTCCTATGAAGCTGCTCTGTAGTCTGGAAGTCATCCAGAGCAGAATGTAGAAGAACATTATTGTTACTATGGTAAGTTCCTTCATGTCCAAGGGAAAGAAAGGGTCATAAGGAACAGTTTCATAGAGTAATATTCAGAGACTTAGTGTCTTAGTGTGAGACTTAGTCCACATATATACAGGGCTGGGAAACAAGAGACTGAGAAATTTATTGAGTTATAAGAAATCAATGCAGGAAAGTCCAGCGTGGTATTACTGCTTTGACAGTAGTTAGTGTGTTACTAGGGAGACATTGTAGAGCATTTTTTCACCAGGTGTATTATAAGCAGTGAAGGTTGAATGCCCAGACTTTTTGAAAGTTGGGTTGGAATGAGGAGTCATGGAGATCGTCCGCATTCTTCAGAACATTTTTTTGTTGAAAGCAAATGGTAGGAAAAGAAGTGTATTGTTACTGCAATCTGAATGCAGTAGACTGACTTGCAGGAACAACATTGCCAAGAGTACTCTTAAAATAGGGATTCAAGTGACCATGTAATATTCTGGCAGCTACTAATGAACATCTTTCTACATCAATGCTTATGTCTTTTTTCTTGATTGCTGCAAAAGTATTTGGAGGTTTTTTTTTCAATTAATGCATTGTTTAAAAAAAATCAGTTTTTTAATGTTATCTGTTGCTTGTTTCTCTGAACCTTTAATATTTTGCTGACTAAACTTATTGGAGGAGTTATATAGCAAGAAAAAGATGCTCGAAGAGAGTTTAAGATGTTTCTATTGCTGTGAACAGCATACAGTAAGTTACACAATCAGATGCATCAAGCACTGCATTTCAAAGACTTTCTCTAGTATGTAATCTGACTTGCCTTGCATGCTTTATAATTTACAATTTAGAAATTTGTCACAAATATATTGTGCCTTCAGTTAAACAAATGTGTATACATGAAAGATAACCGAATAAAATCTGCTGTTTCCTTACAGTAGCCACTTACTAAGAAAAATCTTATTCTGTAATTTTGAGTTACACTGGGAGCAACAGCATCCATACCTCTTGAGTAACGTGATTTTTAGGTATTTCTTCCCCCTCACTCATGTTGCTTAGTGTAAGAGTGTTCAAATTGCAGTGCATGATAAATGTGTTTAAAGAAGACCTAAAACTAGTAAGAGATTTTTTACAAACAACACAATAATTGTAATGTCTCACTTCGAAGAATTAGGTACTGGAAATTACATATCTGCAGAGAATGGGAAAGAGTAGTTTTTGATACCAACAAGGTAAATAAGATAAAAATATGCAGTTAAAAGCACTTTTATGAGCAGTTAATCTCAGTATAAACGAGTTTGTAAAGATTTCTGTTTAATGACCAAGTTAGCAGTGAATGATTTTCTTGCTGTAGGCAAGGGATGCATTGTGCAATTGTTTTTCCTATTTCATGCAGTGTGCCTCACCTCCAAAAGTAGATAATACTTCATAAAAGTAGATTAGTATTTGTCAGATATTTCTTGGAACAAGCAAAATATGTATTGGTCTGCTTAAATGTGAAAATCCTCATAAACTTAGGCTTGTTAATATTTGTGGTTGGAAATCCTGAAGTGTTTTACAAATGGGGGTAAATACTAATATCTTAATGTGGGATTTGATTGAGCTCCTCCCAAGGAACTGATCTGAAAAAGGAGTTGAAATGCCAGTTTAGAGTTTGCTTTAATGCCTAAATCTGAACTCTCCAAACTGAATTGATGATTTTACAGACTTAGCTTCCAGCTGCTTCTCGGATATAATCTTCAGACACCTTCACTGACCTGGGGCTGAATGAAAGTCTTCCAGTTTGTGAAACTAAGAGAAGTAGCAGAAAATGCAAAAAATATGTTGAAAACAAAAGGTTAATCCAGATGAGCATTTATTTTCCTGTAGTTAACCAGTATTTTAACCAGGGCAGAGCGTGTGCTTACAGTGACTGTAGGAAACTTATATCTCCTCTTTTCTTGTTATCCTTGCACAGAAGCTAACTTTACCTAGAGAAGAATTGTCCCTTCCTGGTGACCTCTGGCTCAATGTCACATTTATAGAAATAACATTAAGAAATGCATTCCGTGCATAGTGTGGATTTTCTGCAGCAAATATCTCTTACAGTACCATATTAAAATTCTAGAACCCCACTTTCCATGGCTAAGCTTGCCACTTTGGTCATGTGTAGTAGTATTGTGAAGGGATTGGCATTGTCCCCAGGGCAGGACGTTGCAGGTGGACAGCAGAGGTCAAGTTGCAGAGGTTTCCAGCATCATTTTTTGTTGTTGTTTTTGTTCTTACACTTTGCCTAGAGCAAAATAGGAGCTATCAGCATTAGCTTTTCCTATGAAAAAAACCAAAGTGGTGGGATACTCGGGGAATGGGAGTAGCTGGGGATGCCAGTGACCCAGAGACACTGGCAAGGATCTGGCTTGTGGTGGGGTGATGGGGACACTGCAGGCCACTGCCACCAGCCAGTGACAAGCTTTTACCTGCTTCTCACAGGGATTTGGAAGATCTGAGATGGTTTCCCCTCTCCAGTGCCTTATGTGTGCTACTGACAAAGAATGTTTGGAGAATGAAACATTTGTTTCTTTCTTCATTCTACAATAATTACAGGTTTGGTTTGGGGTTTTGTTTTGTTTTTATTTTGGTTTGGTTTTGTTGTTTTGGTTTTGGTTTGTTTTTTTTTTTTTTCTGGGGGACCTTTAGAAAGAGTTTCACGTTAGTTATTCTTGTGTCTCTTTAAGGGCATAGAAAGAGGTATTACATTTTTTAAACTGAATCTTTTCTAAAAAGGCTGCTCCTCTGATGGGTGGATATAGCCAGTGACTGTGCAATATAGGGAGTGTTATTTCCTTGATAAAATCTCACTTTTAGATCAATACCTTCTTTAAAAAGAAGAAGTTTTTAAAAGCTATTTTTTAAATTTCTCATATGATCATGTGATCTGTTTACATAGTGAGCTATTTATTACTTTTATTAAATATTGATTATAAAATTGTTAGGCAATTGTAAAGTACTGTTATCAGTACATTCCTATATCAAAAAGTAAAGATGTTTAAACAAATTCTCACACATGTGAACAAATTATTTATATACATAAGTTGAATTTGTTTTAAACAAACAGAAATGGGTGCAATTTTAACGGAGTTGTTTGGTTTTTATTACTTACTAAGCATTGATTTCAGTGGAAATATTCCTTTTAATAGATGCTGTTTCTCTTATGCTGGAGGAATGCAAGTGGCTTTGTTATTGTCAGGATGTTTTGCTTCTGACAATGGAGGATTTGTTCACATATACAAATACATAAATTTTTCTCAAATCTGATTTGATAATCCAATTCCCATTGTTAGTTGCAGATTAAAAGAATTTTGCACTGGTAGGGGGTTCTAAAGCCTTGACATTGTTTTAATCTGATAATGAATGGTTTTAAGTTCATGTTCTTTCAGTTGTTGGCAACAAATCTAAACCTGTGTTTTTTGGATTTATGAGGATAAGTCCTGCTTTGGCAATCTTGTAGATCCTCAAGAGAATAGTTAAACAGTGATTAATCATTGTTTCTTCACTGAGTGTGCAGAAAAGAATGGAAAAGCTGCATTTCACACTTCTGAAGCAATTAATCCCCATGATCTTAGCCAGGTTTGTCTTGTAGATAAGTCAGGATACAAAACTGTACCTAATTTATCAATGTATGCATGCCATAAAGTATAAAACACACAATTTATTTCATATCATTTATAGTCAAATGTAAAAAAAGAGTGACTTTGCCATATCCAAGAGTGTTTCTTACATTACCTTCATATAAACTAAGTACCAGAGATTACAATGGGATTCCTGTTTATTGTGCACATCTGGTGCAGTCACTATGCATTTTCTCATTCACTTGCTGGCATTTTTAGTGATTGTGGCATAAATCACCTTGCTAATCAGAAACATAAGTGACGGGAAGTCATCTCCTTTTTTTGAACAATGGGAAAAAACATATGGCTTCTTAGACAGGACTTGGCTGTTATACTATTTATGTGGCATTATATTCTGTATTTAGAATTTCATATTAATTGCTGCAGTTTGATTGAAGGCACAGAATGCCCTGTGGTTTTTGGTCAAAGTATTTGTTTTATGATCTACTTCTAATGCCTTTCATGCTTCATATCTGTTGTATTTGTGGATATCAAAAAATGAGTTAAACATGCAGGATGTATTTAAAAATGTGATAAAATATGTTACAACACTTTTAAAACAGTATGAAATGGGTATTGTATATTCTGAGTGATACCATATAATAGAAAGTAGTTATAAATTACGTGGCATAGTAAACAAAAGAAAGGAATTGTTCTTATAGGGAACATATATGCTCTGAAATAATGCTACTGTACAGAGTCTGTCACTGGGTTTAACACAGCAGATATAAAACCAGTCACTGTTTTCAGGATGGTAAAGAATCAGGTTAGGAAGTGAGAGTGGTAATTTTTTAAATAAATTTTATTGATCATTGTGGTCCTGAATTAAAATTCTTCATGGGGTAAAACATATAATAAGATGCCGAAATTATATTAACATGTGGGGATGATAATTGCACCCAAAAGCAATTCACATACAAAATCAGTTTTGTGTATCTAGTTTGCCTTCCTACATGAATGTTTTTCACTTAATTTTGTGTCACTTATTTTGTGATCCTTGACAATGATTACTCCTGTAGCCAGATAGCTTATAATTATTAATAATTACTAAGATAAGTTTTAGTAGCCTTTTGAAAGAATGTATTTATTCATAGCCAATGTCAGTCAGCTTATTTACTATTATCTTATTTCTTTTAAATAACTAATTAAACATGCAAACTAATTCAGTAGTATTATTGACCAAGTTTCTCTAACCAGGGTGGAATTTGAGATGATTGCATACTACTAGAGTATACTCAGTTCTGAATTGTAAGGATTGTCTGGTTTTTACATCAAAAATAGCTTTTTCCTGTCTCAGAAAACTGCTAAATCATTACAACAAATATCAACGTCCACTTATGAACAAGATGTATATATCATGCTCTTGAAGACAGAGGATGTAAGCAGTCTGTAAAAAGAGACCACCCAAGTGAGTGGATATTACTGATAACACTTTTCTGGCAATGCAAATTGTACCTCAGTGGTGCTCAAGAAAAACAGTTAATAAGAGAATGAGTAATAGTAAGTGTAACACTAAGAAGCCCTTGTTAAGCCTTATAGCAGAGATCTCCTATCTTTTCGGCTCAGATACAGGTCTAAATGCACACCATAGAAATGCTGCTTTTGAAAGCTCTGTCACAAACCATCTTTTTGCCCAAGTACTTGTCCCATTCTGGGAGTTCTGCAAAATCCCATGGACATAACCTGGAATGAACTGAGTTAATGTCCTTAAGGTGAAGTACAAAAATGGAAGAACTTCCACCTTATATTTTTATTATATTTTATTAGTTCTTCAGTGTAAATTTTCTGCTGGTTTTTTTGTCAGCTTGCCTAGTAAAACTCTGCCTTCATTACAGAGTTTCAAATTTGGTCCATTAGTTTAACAGGACAGATTTTTCAGAATTACTCTAAAACATGTTGTTATCCCTAGTAAGTGTCTGCAAGAAAATAGGTGTCATCTCTATCAAATGTCTCATTAAATCAGATTTCCTAAATCATATTTCCATTTTGTTTATTTTCCCTCAAAAAAAACGTCAGCCTATGCACATAAACTTCCTGACTGGCATTTCTGCAATTATTGCAGTGTCTGCAGTCGTGTATTAGTAATTAATTGGTACTAGCTGGGCTTAAATAACATGAAAGTAAAGATGAAGCAAGACAGCAAGACAGGTAGTATTTAAAGTAAAATGTTGGTCATTGCCCAGCAGCATTAGAGCATGAGAAACTCTTGATCTAATTTTGTGAGTGTTGATTCTTCTTTCTACTTAGAGCCTCCCCAAAAAATGTTTCAGTGTATTTTATGTGCATCTTTAATGGATGTAATTGTAAGCAGGCTTGTTATTCCTGATGTGGTCCTATGTTAGCATTTTAGTTTGAATGAGGAAATGTATCCTTGAAGCAGTTTGTCCCCCACTGCACTCGTGCTCATCCTGCAGAGCTTTGCCAGTATTGGAGAAACTAATTTCTTTTAAAATTAAGCTAAATCAGAAGTTCTACACCAGAAGTATATAAATGAACTTCTTTTACAATAGCAGCTAGTGAGCTTTTGGTCCTGAATGTGACCAATCCAAGTTAAAATATCTTAAAATACTGTGTGAATGTTGGTCCTCATCATTAACTGTTTCATTCTACCTGTCTGCATGTATGCAGCACTTACCACTTGCTGAGATAGAGCCACCTTTTGTAAAAAAAGAAGTATTCGGTGGAAATCCCAACTGGTATGTGCAGGGCTCAGACTGATTATCACATTTGGACGGTTAACACATTTATCAATGCATATTTTTTAAACTGTACAGATGTATTTAGTGACATGAAGCTTAGTTACCATACTTAAATACTGAGTGACTTGCAAAATTATCCATTCTCCTTTGATATTGTCCAGCAGTGAAACTCAGAAGGCAGCAGTGGTCGGTGTAACTCAGAATAAGGTGCAATGACAGAGGGCTTAGAAGTAAAGGTCAAAAGGGTTGCTCATTAAATTGGGAGATGGAATCATAGAATCATGGAATGGGTTGGAAGGGACCTCAAAAGTCCTCTAGTCCCAACCCCCCTGACTAGATCTTCCACTAGATCAGGTTGGTCAAAGCAAAGGATAAAGTGGATGGAAAATGGAAAGGAATAAAGCTTTTGTAGAAGAAGTACAATTCAGTATTTTTCACAGGCAGAACTCTTGCAGAGCTGTAGTCTTTAAGGGAAAACTGTTTCTTTCACTTGCATGAGTTACAGACAATTTTTTACTTTGTGCTTCTGTGCCCAGCAATTTAGAAATTTTCTCTTGGAAAGAATTAGATGAGATATAAACCGTGGTTTTACAGTTTAAGGCTCTTCTCAAAATGGATAATTGTAGAATTCCCTTATTTGCCCTAAAACCAAGCTTATTTTTGCCCAACACAATGTAAAAAAATATTATGCATATCAGACACATTTTAATGAGACACATTTTAAAATTCCAGTCAATGAGTTGCAAATTCATCAGCAGAAACAATTTACGAAGTTCACTTTCTTTGATAAATAGTCACAAACAACTCAGGAGAGGGTTAAAGACTGCATTTAGATAAATTCATTCTCCTTCTAATGAGGAGGGTGAATAAAATAATTTACTTCATTTTAATACAGTTATTTAAAACTTAAATTTTGAGTTTACAACCATCTGTCTCAAGGGCTAAGCTCACTATAAACTATTATAATCATTTAAATAAATAGAGGAAAAAACAATCCGTTCAATATGTTGAATCAATATGTCATGCCTTGAATATCTATATAATTTTCCTCACATTAGGATCCATGGCACATGTACAGTACAATATGGTCTATAAATAGGCCTGGAAAGAATACGGCTGTGTCTCGGACTGCAGAGGGAAAGATAGCACTCCCCAGAACTTGGTACTTGGTTTTGCCTATCAGCAGTCTTTCCCTCTAATCGGAGTGTGATTCAAAATCTAACCAGCTGTAATTAAAAGAAGATACATTTTAATGGCTGGGAGGTAGCAGAGCACATCTTTGTCACATCTCCTGTCCACCACAAGAAGACTCTTCATTTCATTCCCTGCCTGGGCTTAGGAGAAAAACTGGGTGTTCTGGTCTTGTCAGTGCCGTTCAGTGTTTCCACTTTGAAATGACTGAATTGTGTAATGTTCCTCTCCAGTTAGCTTGGCCAAAGGAGTTGAGTGCATGGGGTTAAGGACTCTGTGCTTGTTCTCAGCATCTTAATGCAAAGAGCTTATGTGTGTTACAGACTCTGCATGCTCCAACCACTTGGAAAACATGGATTGGAACAGAGGCTATGGGCCTGCTCAAAGCTAAGGAGCTCTGGAGTACTAATGGGAAAACAAATAGCAAATGGTGGATGGACATAGGTGAAATTGATATAAGTATGGTTCTGAAAGATATTTATAGTACCTAAGTTCCAAGTCTGATTTACTCAGTGGAGAAGATTTTCCTTCTTTTAATGGCTAAGGAATTATTTAATGATTTTTAAGTAGCTTCACAGAGTGCGTTATGAAAGTATGGTGAAGATGTGGCTATTATTAAAATAAGTAGCTTACAATGTTTAAGAGATTTGGTAAATTTAAAATGTAGATTTTGCTTACATAGCAAAAGTACATTCCTAAAGCTCTGTATAAAGAGTGGTATCAGTCTATAACTGAAAAGATCATATTGATTATTGTAAACTGCCCTTCTATTTTTATCATGTAGAAAGCATAAAATTATAACTATTGTTGGAATGGGAGAAAGGATAGCACTGAGGGAATGGGAGAAGGAGGGTAGGTGCTAAAGCATATTCTGGGGCACCAGTCCATTAAGTTCATAAACTGAGAAGCTGCCATGTTCTTCTGAGTTACTGAATGAGAAAACCCTTGAGGTCCTGTAGTGACATCACAAACTATTAGAGGTTTGGTTTTGATCTCACTATAATTCCTTGATGAAGTCATGGCCCAGTAGTTCATCCATTATCTGTATTTATGCTGCAAAGAAAAATTATTAAGGTTAGGTATATGGTTTAAATTTCTCTATGTTACTCACTGTATAAGTAACCTATTATTTCAAGGGCACTTGAAATGTAAATTGCACCACATCTTAACACTGTGCCCTGTGATGAATCTAAAGTAAAGCATGTGAAATGTATTGTTGTGTGGAAGTAGAATATTGGGATTAGAAGAGCATACTGAAGCTCAATACGGATTCTTGTTTCATGCATATCACTCAATGACGTGGGCCATGTGAGCCTGTAAAAGCCAGGTCTTGACTGAAACTGTTTTGAACCATACTGACACATGGCTGTGCATGTCACCAAGCATCCTTCTTCCTCACATGCTGTATCCATAAGATGAGGGAAGCACTTTGCAGGGTAGTTTGACTCAGCAATATTTGGAAGACATTGTGTTTTGCATAAAGAGCAGATTTATTTTTTCTTTAAAATAGTGAAGTCTGTTGCTGAGTGATGAGCCCTGTTAAACTTCTAACATCCAGGTACTGGTCCCAGTGCAATTATTCCAGATTCCTATGTTAGTGTACTTTTAAAATTCTTCATAGAATAATATCCACTGTCCTGAATTAATTTTGGATAAATGTTAGCCACTTGCATACTTGGAACCTTTAAAACAATTATTATTAGCAGCATTATTTTAAAATTATTTTAAATACTGTTCTACATTCATATTTCTGTCCATTTGACATTATTATTTAAGAAAATCTGCATCATTAATGTAGAGAAATTACCTGCTTTTTTGACACTTAGTTTTGCTAGATGGTTCTGGAAATTTTCACGTTTTTACTCTTTACATTTGAAATTCTACTAGTAAGTACAATGTAATAATAGTTTTAACTTTTCTAGGCATTCCTTAGTTTCTTCAGCAGCAAAAGCACGCATTTGTTTATCTAGATCTATTCAGACTTATGCATGCTAAGACCCATTGAATACTGAAGTCTCTGTAATTTATTTTCAGTGTGTAGTGTAAACTGCTGTGCTGTATATACATTTTATATTTATGTCAGGAAAGGGTTGCAGAGGGGTACTTTAAAACCACCTTTTCGGCTCTAAATAGCTATTGTGTACATATGGTAAGGTACTGCTGCTTAACAATTAGTAACTGCTTTGATGAAACTAAATTACATGTTTAAGTTCCCATCAGGAAGTCGCTTCACATATCTGTATTAATGTATTCAAGGCTCGAGAAGGAAAGTTAATTTTCCAGCTTAAATATTTAATTCAAGCTTAAAATTTAGTCTGTAATTAGAGCTCCCAAATGGCAGGAACATGGAGTATTTGTCCATTTTAATTAGATTGTTGTTTACCTATTAATTATATATCATATCTTGTCATATAGTTTTGATGGTAACAGATGGTGCTAGGAGTTAGTAAGGGTTTGAACAAAATAAGATTTCACATGATTTATTAAGTTGCACTTTATTAGTGAGTGGTCTGCTTTCGTCAGGTTATTCTGTGGAATAAGAAGTTTGAAACATTTCACTAGATTTGGTGATTACTCGCTATGTGCTTCATGGAAACAGCAAACTTAACTCCAAAAGGTGCATTCATGTTGTTTAGAGCAAGATGTAATATTTCTTGTATTTCTCCAAAGCTGTGGCCTCTTATAATATCCATATTACAGTGAGCTTACATCTTTCTTCTAATTGTTATGCATAAGACTTTTTAAGAGTAGTATCTCTTCTCTGCAAAAAAATCTGTACTGTCCTGATCAGTTGTTTCAGAATGTTAAAGACCTAATGTTAACTGTAGAAGTGTCAGCTTCTGCACAAAATCTCCAGTTCATTTTCAAGATTTGATGGGTTGAAAAAACCAGCATATCTATTTGTTGACAGGTGCTTTCAAAATGTGCAGGTGTATACAGACACATGCATGACTCTACCACACCCAACAAGCATTTCAGTGTAAAAGCTGATTGAGATTTTTCACAGTTCTGTAGTTCTGGAGAAATCATACTCTATACCTTCACCCAGTATGTGAATGCTTTTCTAATTATTTGGTAATATCTACTGCTGACATTAATTTCATGACATAACTGTAACTTACCTAAATTCATTAGTCCTGTATGTAGTATGTCAGTTTGAGGGTGTTTTAATGGATTTACTACAACCTTATATTTTAATCCACATACATGAATCCATATGAATCCATGAATATCAACTGTGATAGTTTGGGATTCTAATTTTAATATTGCTTTTAGACCTGGGACAGAGGAAAAGAAAAAGTGAAAATAAGAAACATCTCTTTTGAGTTTTGAAAGATTAAAGAGAAAGCCTCTGAGTCTTTCAAAAATATTATCTATCAGATGTTGTGGTGATACCTAAGAAGGACAGGAAATGGTAGTAAGTCCGTGACATAGTGAAACAGGGAGGAAGAAGATGTAAGTAAGTAAGATTGTAGAGCTTTAAAGTCTGCTCATTCAGTAGCGTGTGCCAGAGACATTGCACGAATGTTGTGAATGGACCATGACTTTCCTTATGACATTAGGTAAATTCTACCTAATGAAACTAACCAGCAATGGAATTTAGCAATATTGTGTTTGAGAGTGATTTACTAGTGATTTGAGAGTATGTGAGGTTTTAAATCCACTTTATTATAGATCATTTGAAATGTTCTCTGGCAGGAAGAGAGCAAAACCAGGTTTCTAAAGTGCAGGTTGATGCAGAATCTCTCTGTTACAAAGATAAATAAATTTTATTTTTTTTTTTGTAGCAAGTTAGTCTCTTAGTTTTTATGGTTGTTTTCATGGGACCTTGATGCTGTACTCTGTTTGGCATATAAGGTACCTGAATAAATGAAGATCCTATTCCTGTCACCCATTTTTTAAAAAAGATAATTACATACTTCTGTTTTCCTTCCTTTTGTCCCCTTGCCAAGTTAAAAAAACTTGCATGCTCATCATAATTGTACCTGTTTCTTGACATTGGCCATGGCTTCAAAAAATGGTAAGAGTCAGAGTTTTCCTAGTGAAAAGTAAACAGATGGCCACAGTACACACACTGATTTCAAGGCTTGCTTCAGTGGGCGACTTGACAAACAGTAGATCTACAAAACTGCCTCCTTGTTCTGGCACTCACTTTGTCCATGCACCAGCAGCAGCAGATGCTTGATGCTGACACCAGTTTGTTTTTTCCCCACCTAACTTTGGTCACATACTCCAAGTTGGATTTACTCTGACCTCTCTCTTGTTTCATAATTGTCCCCATCAGTATGGTTGCTACCTTAAAAAGTATTGATAAATACGTCTCTCTTCAAATCAACTGGAGGTGGGGTGAGTAGGGGGAGGTGTTTGGGAGTGTGTATGTATCTTGGATGTGTTCCCAAGCTGAGGATCATTTTAGCACCACCTACATCTAAAAAGAACCACTATGCTGAAATTGTGCAGTTTGATTAGCTAGGAAAAGCTAAGTGACTTGGCCTATTGCCTCTTGTATGTGTGAAAACATTACCCTCTGAAAATGTGACCTTTTATCCTCTTTTGCTCAGATACTGGATTTTTTCCTCTGATTTGAAGAACTGTGTTAATAACTTGGAAAACTGTGTTCAATTGTTAGTGGCTGAAATATAAGTGATTATGAAAACATTATCACAAGATAGTACTAGTAAAAATATTCTGCTTGCTGAGCTTGCAGCATCAGAATTTATTTATACATTTTATGCAAGAATACAGGGTTAATTTTTTTATTCTTTTGACCCTGTATATCAAATGTGATAAAATATGCTATCCTGCAGCTAAAAGCAGATGGAAAAATAAATTGAAGAACAGCATTTAACTGCAGTCTTATCCTCGTTCATATAAAAATATTACAAAAATAAAACAAGAGACATAACTGGGTCATAGAAATGTTCTTTGAGAAAGGCTCCTTACGCAACAAAATTACCTCATTTTCAAATACTATGGTTCATGATATTGCTTAAAAAAAAAGGGGAGGGGGGCTTTTGAAATACAGTAGAATGAATTTTGTTTTTAAAATAGTTTATAATCTTTAGAGTCAATCTTTCATTGAGAGTTTTTGTTTGCTTCTTTGAGAACGTAATAAAAGTAGTGTGTTTGCATTAAGGCTTTCTTATGGCCATTGGAGAGAGTTCTGAATCATCACTTCTAATTTATTGCAGTGCCTAGCAGGGCTTCAGCTTCACTACCTTTCTTTGGAGTACCAGTGTCATTTATAGCTTCCGGAATAATTCTGTTTTCATGTTTGACTTCATACGTAAATTTTGAAGGATAAGGTACAGAATCCACAGTTCTAGTAAAATATGTTGCTATGGATGCCTTGATAGTGAAGGATCCAATAGTGGCATACTGTCACTTCTCAGTTCTTGACCCTTTCACCAGATCTGCCTCAGGTATCAGACTGAGGAGCATGGGATCTCCCCTGTGAAGGCACCTGCTTCTCTCCTTGATTGACTAAGCAACTTCAAACTTTAATTTGAAGTCTCATTTGATTTTACAAGTCTTAGAGCAACCTAAATTAGGCAATGTGAATAACTCTGGGAGCAGAAATGTGAACACCAGATAATCATATAGTGGCATGGGATTGAAGCTTATTTTTTATGCAGATGGGGATTTCAGATAAGAGAAGTGGTATTCTTAAAAAAAAGGACTGCAGAAGGAAAGGAGAAGATGAGTAATACAATGGCATTCATCAAATAATCAGTCTCTGTAAGTGCATATAACAGACCTAATTGGTTTATAACACTGTGTGGGAGAAATGGCTCAACCTAACCTAGTTGGTTTGGAGATGTCAATGCTATTGCATTTGATTTCATAAAAGGCAGTGCTTTCTTATTCAGCAGTAAGGGTGCTCTCCACACCACCCTGTGATTTGATTGAGCAAAGTGTACAAGGTATACATTAAAATACCAAAATGAAGAAATAATCTGCTGCCAAAGGGTAGCTGTTCTCATGCAGAACAATTAGGTTGTAATTCTTCTGGAAGGAAAACTTGGCCTCACTGAATGTATGTGTGCTTTCTCGTAATTCTCTAAAAGGAATATGAAAAGCATATGATAAACCTTTAATACATGCTGTCAAATTGTCTACAAAAATGGCCCATGTGTGAAAGAATAAATATCAGATAAGGAGACAAGTACATAACTAAAAGGCTTCTTCTAATCTCTAGTCCTCTTTTTCAGATTTAGCTGTTACTGCTGTAGCTAAGGTCAGCATCTATATAAATGATTAGTAAGATTAGTCAAGAGCTGTTCTGAAACTGCCTACACGATTCTTGTATCCATGAAAGTTTTTTCGTATGATTATTATTTTTTTTTTTGGTTGGTTGATTTTTTTGTTGTTGTTTGGTTTGGTTGGTTGTTTTGGTTTTTGGTTTTTTTTTTCCACTGGGCTTAGCTCTGAGTTGGATTCATGGTGATCCATTGCTCAGAAAGAAATTAGAATAATTTTTAATTCATCAGAGATGAACAGAAATATGGGGTAAGTTACAGGGCTGGAGTATGTGTCAATGATTAACAATCATTTACTAATTGGGCTCCAGTTTAAGATGTAATAAATAAGAGATGATTAGCACTAGATGTCTTCCTTGTTGGAAGGATGATAAGAGCTGTTTTCTCCCTATATTTTCTTTATAGTTCTTCATATCATATTAATTTTGAAGCATAGTGGAGGATGTACTTTAGTTCAACATAAAGGATGGGACCTACGTTGGCTAGCCCTCAAGGTAAAGAATTTACTGTTCCCTTTAAGGCTCCAGTTGAAAGATCTGTTTTTGAAAGTGAAACTTCAAAAAGTCACTGTTTCACAGTGTCAATAGTAGGAAAAAAAAAAATCCCAGTTAATTTTTAACTCAGAGGAACCACGATTATGAGAGAAAGGAGGGAATTTGTTTCCATTAGTGGTGGCTTATGTCAGCTTAGTCTGTGAAGCTACAATATGGAGAAGTGTCATAGATGGTGGTCCAACCCTAAAAGTGAAACATTATTTTTTTTAATTTAATAATGTTTGTTTTGATGTATAAACATTTTATTTTAAGACACTTTTCACATATTTTTCTTTATTCATATTTGAGACCCATCTCTAGCAGGATTAGATTCTTTAGGTTCTTTCAAGGATATGCAAATCATTGTGATAAGGTTATGGGTTGGGTACAAACTGGAGTCAACAGTAATCTAAATTTACTAATACTTAATATTTTTTTGGTATCCTGGTTTCCCTGAATAACACATCATCGGTACACTTTCTGAGAAGTACTTCTATGGGTCTGTTTTGCAAAGAAGGTAAGGTCTTAAGGGAACACTACTGCATTGTCGCATTGTCCTTGCTTTCTTCTTCCATGTCAAACTGAGACAAATTGACAGGACAGCAGAGGAAGGTCATGCCATGTACTTTTTTGTCTGTCCTTCCTGGTGGGAAGGGGATTTTACATATATAGTCATCCTAATACTCTCTGGAAAAATGTAAAATGGCACAGAAGTAAGGGGTTACAATTTCCTGGCTCCCTCCTTCCCCGATGTATTCAGCTAAACCAAAGCTAAGGCATGTTACACGACTCTACTCTGATAATACAAGTGTATGAAGTTATTGTGTGATCTTACAGACCATATGTGCTGCAAAAGATAGCCATACTGGCATGAGTTAAGGCTATAAAAAGAAGCTTCCCTCCGAATTTACTGATTTAGGTTAGACCCTATGCATTGTTTTACTTGTACAGATATTTTTTGGTTTTATGCCCTTTTTTGATCACTGCTCAGTATTTAAACTCCTTCAAATGTGCAAAGATTAAATGTTTAATAAAAATTGCTTGTTGTTTTCAACATCTGTGTTCAGAGAACAATGGCCCACTGGAGTGCAGAAAGCTTGTAAAGTTTTCAAATGTATTGAGAATGACAGAAAGTTCAGTGAAGAGTTTGCTTTCCTCATTACAGAACTACTTCTGTGGCTGCGATTACACTAAGAGCATCTTTAATTGCTTTAAAATCTGAATGCATGATAAGAATGGATTAATTTGATTTTTCTGTTACTACAAGTAGCAGATGGTTTATGTCTTAGGAATGCTCATGTTGTAAAATGAGATCCCCAGCTCATTCGTGATTGGTCACTGTTAATGAAGCATGCTGTGCTGATTATTGATTTAGAAAATGAGGATGACATGAGTATTGTGTGTGTTGCTGTAATAAATTAAAGAGGAGTATTTTAATAGCCAGCAGACATACACCTTAAATAACATGAAATATTTGATTTTCTATTCAGGTGGTCTCTGCCCTGTCAAACTAATTTTATTGTTTATTAAAAAGATGTACTTTTATAGTTTCAGCTAACAAGCAGATGGTCGTCTTTACTTATTTCTGTTTTGTATTGCTGTATGACCGATCAGATGCATGATAGGAACCCAAATTAGCTTGTTGTTTGCAATGCAATGGTGTAGCCATGGGAGGAAGTCTTTTGTAGGTATTGCTCGTGTGTGTGTGTGCATGTGTGTAAGCGTGCATACATCTGTATGTCTAGACATGTCTCATCTTATATATTCTGTAGGGTGTAGTCCTTATTTGTTACTGCAGGAAATGTAGTTAAATGCTTAATTCAATGTTAAATTCAAAGTTATTTCACTTTCATTTTCCTGCTTCACCTTCAAAACTTTTGAAAGAGAAAAAGGGAGAAAGCATTTTAAAACCTCTCATCTATCCAGAATCACATAAACCAAATCATAATTTAATGTTTATTTAATCTTGTTACAGACATCATAAACAAGAATTTGTATGGTAAAAATCAGAGTAGTATTTTGTATTCACTTGTTTCTATGATTTGTAAACTGAATGTGTTATAAACAACCATGGATTGTGGTATTAATCAAGATTCAGTGCTGCATATGTGACCCCTATAGCAAATCGTGGTGTTTTACTGTACATAATACAGATTGATTTCTAGTCCATATTGCAGAGCTACAGCAGCACTGTAGTCTGCTAGTCGAAGGATAAAGAGAATAATTTTGATGTGGTACAGAGTGTACTGCATATGTATATAGGTATCTTTGTTCAGAAGAACATACTCATATAATCACTTTCCTCTTCATTAAACTCCTAGAAGTACTCATATAGAATGTTCTTATAGCTGATGAAAAACATCTCCCAGATCCCCTTCCTGACCCCCAGGTCCTGCTCCACTGCACCAAGAAACTCACTGTGAACACTGATATTACCCAACTATTTGCGTTTTCACAGGTGATATTTTATTATGAAATCTGTTGTTTTCAGCAGTTTTCAGACTGCAAGTACAGTGTTGGAAACCCATCAGCCTACACTCATTCACTGGAATGAGGTTTGACTTACAGATCATGAGAAATACTGGGAGAAAGATGTTACTTGTTCAGAAATGATGTATAACAAACAATTCTGGTATTATTTAGAAGTATCTGGAGTCGTCTGTAAACTGTGAAAACTATCACTTAATATAGAAGCCAATTAAACTAACAAATTAAACATAAGGTTACAGAGATGGTGAAAAGTTCTTGTCATTGGTGCTTTTAGTCTCAAGAGTCTTTCATAGATCTTAATTTTGGAGCAGTGTGACTATGTCCATGTTACAGCAGAGAATTTTCGGGTATGGAGGTCCAGAAGACTCCTGTAAGATAATGGAGCAGAGACTATGAATTTGATAATTTGAATTTGAATTTGACACCAAAATTCTATCACTTCATGATGGCCAGATGAGATGTACAGTTTATGAAGAAGGTAGCCACTTTCAGTGTTGGAAAAAAATTAATTTAAATGTTTGGTAGATGGTTAGTGTTGGAAATTCTCAGCTAATTACAATGATTCATTTATGTCCCAACTTTGAATCTTTTAACTACCTCTGAACAGGACTGGCCTGAAATGTGTAAATGGTTGTGGTCAAGGCTACTATCAGTAATATGGGTGTCTGAAATCCATCCTTCTCTAAAGAGCTTTCAACCAGATAGTGTGGGAGACAGAAAAAAGATGAACTGAATAAAAGAGAATTTACCTCCTATATGCCTCACAGATGAGACGAAAACATAACATGTTATGCCACACTAACAGGCCCTGACAGTTCCCTTTTCTACTCTAGTTTTTGGTGGAGTGTTCCCCTCTTCACCTCCACAACTGCTTCTTTCTTCAGCTGCTGGTGTAAGAAAGTTGCCTTCTGGTTCTGGAATTTACTCTGTTACTCCATCATAACTGGCTGAACAGGTACCTTTCCAGTGAATGATATTAATCTAATTTGGCAAATTTGGCTAATTTGTCCTCTTTTGAGGACAGCTGTGAGATAGATGGTATGTTGTTTCCACTGTTGTCTGCTTCTGGGTGAATTTCTGTACTCCTGTAAAAGTATGGAATTGATTCCACTTGATGCTTTTTCCCTAGTGGCTTAACCCCAGCATGTATTCTCCTGTATTTGTGGTTAAGCTGTGTGCTAAAGCAGCAGGGTTTGCTGCAAGGTTTATTACAATATTAAATAGAATAAAATTATCCATATGGTAAGTAGTTAATTAGAAGTATTTATGTAATTTTGAACTTGTGCTCTTTGAGAACATACCGTGTCTTGAGCAAGTATCTTTCTGGTACCCAATAATCATTGAGTCATCTATAAAAAATTATTAGTTCACCTGACCACCAAGATAGCAACCCAGACTGCCTGCTGATTTCTTTGGTTCTCCAGAGGAGACAGAGTGGTGGGAGTTTGTCATCTCTGTGACTCTGCCTGTGCATCAGTCCAAAAGTGTGATTGCTCTTTTATACAAACTTCAGTAATGTCAGAAATGTTACAGATGTGACAACGTGGGTTTTCACTGTAAGATGCTCACTGGTTGTCCTTTATGAGTGCTGTGTGGCTGTGACTAGGTACAATTTTTTTTAGAACTGATAGCAAGGGCAGATCCAGAACGATACTTGGATGCTTATATCTGTGCTTGTGTTAAAATCAACAGGAATTTAAAAGCTTAGAATTTAAATACTTACAATTTGGAACTATCCCAAGATGCTTGACATCAAAAAGGCGATGACCTCGTTTTATGCAGATGTCCTAGCACTTGGAGTGCATAAATTATTGCACCACTTATCAATTTCTCCTTAATGTATTCATTTCTTATATCTGGGACACTGTTAATAGAGGAAAGGATTAAAAAGCGTTAAAATAACTTGTATGTAAGTTGCTTTGAGTTGAATTTATATCAGTCAGCTTGTCAGCACTAACATATGGGAAACATAGCTTTGCTACCATGCATAGCAGGGGCTAAAAGTGCTGTTCAGACCATGTGCTCAACTCTTACAGAAGAGGGACTTTCTATCACTTGTGCAGCCCACTCTCAAATTTAAGGGGTGACATCTATGGATTCTGAATGTATGGTAAGCCAAATATTGATCTTGTTTCAGAAAATGTAAAATGGAGAGGTCAAAAAAGAGATAAAGAAGATCTGTATCAGCAAAGAATCCCATAAACTTCAGTAAACTACATTTAAAAAAAAAAAAAAAAAAGCTTATTGTATTGCCATCGCTGTATTGGTGGCTGTAGATAACAGGGAATTTTCAAGTAGCTTTTCCCTATTTTAGGCTAACTTGCAGTAACATATAACATCTCCTTGTATCAATTACTGTAAACTAGTAAAGATCCCTACTGTTTTTGTTTTGTTTTGCTTCCTAAAACCCCCTGCTGCTGTTGATTACACCTAGATCTGCCACTGATTGGAACTGTTAAAAGGCAAAGATAGTGTGGAGGGTTTCTGAATCATTTAATTGTAGAACTAATAAGGTGTTTTTGCTGACACCTAATAAAACACATCACATTAATAAGTGTGTATACTGTCCGTGATATTTGATTGCTTTTTCATAATTTTGTAGATATGAGGGTAAGACAAGACTCTTAACCCTAATGGAATGTGACGTGCAAGTTTCTTTTTTGAATAATATTACTCGATGTGGTTTTAAGAAAGAAGTGAGAGCATAAGCTATACAGGAGCATCATACAGTAGAGATTTTCCTTTCTGAGGGTTTTTGCATTTTTAGTTGTATGTAAATGTTGTGTGGGCATGTTGAATTGAGTAGATAATTGCATGAACAAGATATATTCAGTCTTATGTTAATGCTGCCTATTTAATGGCTATATAATGCAAACTACATTTGGTGCATGTGAACCCTGAAAAATTGCTTCCTTAATACAGTAAAGCTTGACAAATAGTATCCAAACTTGGCCTAGAGCAACGTTGACTTATCATTAAGGAACCTATTCTCCTTCAATGGTCTGTCAGTGTACATTCAACCTCGTAACTCCATCAAGGTTGAAAAGTAATATGTAAATAGAGAGAAGTCCTAAAATGAATAAAACTAATAATGATTTTTAGAAAAAAACTATTTATTAAAGTTAAAAACTGAATTGATGGCTTTCCTATAATATCAGTTGTAATTTTTTTTATTTCTAATCTGAGTGATTTTTAAGAATAAAAGTGAGATTAATATTTGGGGAGGGTAGGGAGAGAAAGTAGAGGAGAAGGGAGTCTAAAGCTACCTTAATACCATATAAAAATCTGCAGCAAAATAGATAATCTGATTCCAAGCATCCAGGAAATTATACTGGAGAGCAACTCTTGTATATCTAGGAGGGCATTACACATGGTGGAGAAGTCCACTCCTTGTGGCTTGATATTAACTCACTGTTTCCACAGCTTTGCCAAATTTGTTCCTATTCCTACACATACAGTCCCCTCATACTTTCAGTAAATTATTGGTAGGGACCAGCTGAATCTGTAGTTACCAAATTTTTCTGCTTTTGTCAATCTGATCATCTAGCCTTTTCTTTGCCCAGTCATACATTCCTTTGTAACTAGATCTTTGTCAATGTTACCTACATTTTAAAACAGAGTTTGCCTTTTACCATTTTGTTACTTCATCCTCTGACAGTGAGAACAAACTCTGTTTTCACACATACTGGTTTTGGCAGTTTATGAGTCATTTTACTTTTCACTTTCTTCAGTGTCAGTTGAATGTTGTAGGGTTTGAGCAGAGAGAAATCAAATCATTGTTTGTAACAAGTGATTTTTATTCATTTTTTTTTTTCATTTGTGAAAGACTATGTTATATTTTAAGGTATAAGATCTTATAACCTCTTGTCTTTTTGTCGGTTATGTTAAAATTATCTTGTATTAAAAGGGGCAGCATCCTTTATTCTGAAAAGCTAGTATTTTACCTACAGAATCCTTCATATATTACATTAACATATATACCCATAGCCACATACATGCTCATTTCTGACTACTTAGAAGCTGGGAGGAAGCAGAGCTTTGAAAGGTCACAGCTTGTTAGTTTAAGAACATAGTGAAGTGCTAAGGTGCTAGAGAAAGCTGGTATAATATAAAATGAAGTGCTTTTTTAATTTACATATACCTGAGACATGCCATATCTTCAGAATTGATGCTAGAAGGAACAGAGTAGATATCAATATTGAATGATAAGAGTTGTTCATTTCTGTAGCACTCACTGTTCATGGAACATAAAGAGTTTATTAAAGTGTTAAGCATTAGTTATTGAATACATGTTCCCTACATATTTTGACTCTAAAAATCACAAAGCATCATAATGCTACCTTCAGGAATGAAGGAGCCAGTCATCCACTCAGGACTTTCGTAGACTCTTGATTCCCTTGACCATGATGATCCACAATGATTATTTGATTTAAAAAGAATAAAATAAAATTACACTATTGTATATTAAAAGGTTAGTACAGGAGAGAAAAAAAAAATAAAAAACCTACTTATCTCAAGCAAATAGATTTTCTTCTGTTTTGGTTTTGTTTTTTTTTTTCTATTGTCTGCAAAGACAAATGTTTTCCTGTAGTGCTTATTTAATGTACTAAGAGCTCCAAGGATTTGTTTCTTTGGTCTGGGTTGTCTTAATTTTGTTCAGCTTATTTTTGCAGAGATGTTTTTTTGCCAGACTAACAGAGGCTGAGAATTTTGAACTGTGTATTATAGATAATAGGGGAAATGGATTCCTTTTTTAAAGTGAAACTGTTGGAAAAATTGATCTCTGTGGAGTTTGCATTGACAGGTAAGATGGTGTCAGTCAATTTACAATTGGAAAAGTATTTTTGTGAACTGCTTTTACTTAAAATTATACCTGCTGGTCCCTCAAAGGCCAGCAGTTGCTCTTACAGGTGATTTCTGTAACAAGGTCCTACAACTGTAATTTAGATTCACAGGAAGGAATTAGAATGTAGTTTATCTTTGAACACATACTTACTTTATTGATAGTGTGCACTTGATTGCTAATGAAATTTTCAACTGGATCTCTGAAAAAAATCAGGCAAGTCTCTTTGTATGTTTTGGGTTTTTTTTTCTCTGCGCTTCTTGACCCATAAAGTATAAAAATTAAACAAACAAACAAGCAAAACAAACAAAAAACCAAGCTACCAACCAACATAAAGAACAGCACAATCCCCTTGGAAAAAAACAGGAAACAAGACAAAGCAGCATATTGTAATTATTTCATGCTTGTTGCTGTATAAAATGTCGCAATTTTTCTCTTTCCTGATACTTTGTTGTAGTACATTAAAGTCTTGCAAGGGGTGCTTAACTGCGTACTAAAATGAAATAGATGTGCTCACTGGAAGTTCTCAATTGTGCATTTCAGAAAGCTTCTGCTTAAGGTTTCTAAGTGCAGGGGGAAAAAAGGTAGATTCTTTGTGCTTCTGTGAAGCATTTAAAGTATTCTTAATCCCTGGCAGCATCACCTCCATTTCTTTGGCTTGTCATCAACATCTCTATCAGAGTAAAACTCCAGTGCATGTAGCAAGAAACGAAGCGTGTAGGGGAAAAACATAAAGGCTCTTGACTGAAATAGTTCTTTAACTTATTAACAGACAAGTGTGCATGTCAGGAAAACACACTTGTTTGCTGTGAGTATATGCAATAGCTGATGGGTAAAGAAACAGAAACCTTAATTGCTGCTTGCGTTTAGGTCACTGTTCATTCATTCATTCCTCGCTAGAGCTATGAACTATTCATATGTTGCCACAGTATGTTACTTACACACGACTGATGGTGAAGGAAGTAAGAGCTAAGATGCTTCACAGACATCGACATCGGGGGGATTAACATGTCTGCTTCATTAATATATATGTGCATACATTAATGTTGAAGTATTGAAACTGTTTCAAATGTGATTAAAAACTCTTATCTCTTACGGTCTGGTATAGTCCTTAGAAACATTTAAATTTTTGGCATCAGCTTTACCAGTTTCTTAACCATTTCACTTTTACTTTGCCAGTGGGAATACGAGTGCAGACAGAGTGCTCATCGCCTGCCTGCTGCCTGGTTTTCTGTTGTTTTTCCTTAGCTAGGTCTGCTCTCTGTACTTGCTAGCCATCATTAAGCGTATATGAAGCTCTGTGGAGTGGCAGGCATGGATTCTGTGAGTGACATATCTGGCAGCATTTTCCTTGTATATGGCATCAGGCCTGATTTTCTGAAATTTTAAGCATCTATGATCCGCGTTTGCTTCTGCTGAAGCGGTAGGTGCTCTGTCCTTTTGGAAAGCATCCTGCTCTGCACTAAATCTCAGGCAGTTAGGAGATGAGAAAGTAAGTGGAAACTTAACACTTGGTTCTGACAGCCAGTTCTGTATGGCAGCAAGACTATCGCCTGTGTGAAGGCATTGCCTCTCCTGTTGCGTTAGTTATAGACCCAATAATCTGCCCCTGTGAAACTAGGTTTGGGGATCAGTAGTGAAGTGTTTAATAGTGTTCATTGGAGCTCTTTAAAATATATTTGCAGTGTATAAAACACTTTGATATATAGAAGCTCACATTCTAATAAGATTACATTAAGTATCCTAATAAGATCAAGGCTTGAAATTATGTTTTTCCGGATTTGAGTGATATAAATTAATTTTAATTTAAACCAGTGTCAGTGTTCTTAGATGTTCGTTATAAATATCTATTTGCAGTTTATGTGGGTCTGCATTTAAATAAAAAAAATTGAATTCTCCTATTAACACAAGAAGCATTTTTCCCTTCCTCTCCTTCCAGTATGCTGCAGCTACAGATTATCAAGGCAATGCTGTAATTATTAAACCAAACCAGTAAATTATATAGAGAACAACAGTGGCTGATCACTGAACTCTGCTGGCACTGGCCTTTCACTTCTCATTTAAGTCTAGCCTACTAAATAAAATGAATTCATTATTGTCAATTTAGATCCCTTGTGGAGGCTAATCCACAACACAAAGCCATTCTACACAAAAGTGAATTCTCTTCAGGAAGACCTTAGAAGTATGTGCAAACTAAAATATGCAGAAAACTCCCAGTACAGACTAAATTATTTGTTACTTATAGTAACTGACTGGCTGCCCAGGTTAAAAATGTTGGATTAGTTCAAAAAGAGCCCTGCAGTTATGGTTCTGCTGTGATTTCTGTAGGTTCAAAAGGACTAACTCGATCTTTAATTCTTGTGGTTTTCAGATTTGAAATTTGGTGCGTTGGGTCAGGGGAAAAGCTTGGCTAGTTTCCGCATCATGGTATCACTCTTCTCCTTTAATGGCCTGGTTGGAGATATCTTTTGGACTCAGACACATTGTCCTCCATGTGGGATACACTGGGTAAAAACATTAGTTGGTTTCTGCCCAAATACATGTACATATATAACTAAATTATTTGGTTACAATCACCCTTCCAAGTACACCACCTGCTACAGCAGACTGATACCTAAGATTATAGTCAGGAACAGTGTATATTCCTTCCAACTACAGCCAAGAGAGGGCTGGTTTTTTTTTTTAGTATATTATCATCTTAGTACACTAGTATTTCTATCAATGTTTCTAACAGATTGAATTATTTAAATATCAAATATTGTATCAAATATATTGATTAGGTATTAAACGTTATACTTGAAATACACAACACTTCGGAAAATTAGGAGTAACAGGAATGTTTAATTGGCACTGAAGAATGGTTAGAGTTAATTGTGAGCTCCCCATCAAGGAGTCTTCACATCAGATCTAGCAACCTGTGACCTGGCTAGTTCTGTTTACTTCATTGTTGATCATAAGTCAATGTATTTTTGAGAAAATAAATTTTTTTAATTCAGAGGCTATTTTTATTTCTTGCTACCTCTAAATTCAAAGAAAGGTACAGGTATTTCCTATTAGCAAAATTTACCTTACTGAACCTGACTTCAACTGCAGAATACAGAATGTCTAACAACTTTAGAGAAGGTCTGTTCCAGTTTTATGCTTAAATAGTAAAATTTTATGTGCGCCATAATAGTGGGGAAGAGCTGATTCATTGCATTTAGCATTGAGTACCTAAGAATTCCCTCAGTCCCGTCCAAGTAGAGCTGGTTTTATGGATGTCTCAGCATAAGAAATAACAGGGCATTTCACTGTCCTGTTGCCATGAAGCAGTAGTTCTAGTAAACAATTAATTTTGTACTTGGACTTATCTATGTGCCAGGCATGGATCTTGTCAAATCCTTTGCTACTTTTTTTGCTTAAAGACTTATTCCTGAGCTTTGGAGCAAGAACAGTAATAATCTTCAAACTCAATTTTCCAGTATTCAGTTTACACTGTAATCTAGAAAATCCACTTCAGTTTCTTGAATCCATCTTACTCATAATCAAGTAAACAATTTGTGGTAATTTTTCTCTCAATATATTATTTGCTTCTATTTAAAAACTGTTTCCCTTACAATGTGCAAGAAATGGTGTAAATCATGTTTTTTCTATATCAGAGGCTAAGAATGTTAGCATTCGGGTCTCTATAAACGTATTTAAAATTTCAGAGAGAGTTTAAATATTTATGAACATATAAAAGGTAACTTAAAAATAATATGTTTGTCTAGGAAACTTGTGACCAGAACTTAATCTGCACACAAATTACTTTTGGGAAAAGAGAGAAGCATACTTACAGTCAGTTTTATTATTTTTAATGTTTTTCACTTTTTACTTTGCAGATTATATAAAGCCTTCAAATATTAATATATATTCAAGATCAGGGATTTATAGGCCTCTTTCGTTTATCATATGTTGCTTGTCTGAAATTTTCATGGTCTTCTGATTTTCTGAGCAACTGTTACTGTGCATGCAGATGCAGCTGATGCTGATGCTGACTTCTCATCACACAAAAAAGGGAAACTCTTGGTCCAAAGAGCAAAAGCCATTAACTTCTTTAAAAATAGTCTACAACTGGAAGCCATATATGCTGCAGGAAAAAAAATGCCTTTTTTCTAATGGTTTCAGTATATCTATAGTTATATATATAGTGTATATATATATATTTATATATGTATCTGAATAGGTAGTATGTCTGGCTATAGACAGTATATCTGAAAAAAAGTAATAGTGGAATTATTTTGTCATTCCACGATTTGGAGGGATCATTTTTAAAGAATTTCTTTGGTTTATATATGTCATTTAGATGTTGATCTAGTATTTTTGTAAAGAAAGGACTTGTATTTATTCATTACTCTTTCCAGAAGTGCATCGGACATGACCAAACTGCACTTTCTTATCCTGTAATGAGGCTTTAGGGTGATTTTTCAGTGACACTTTGGAAAAGACTTAATTGTTATTCTACCCTTTCTTATCTTCCAGTGTGATACAGAGCATTAAACATAAACCTTTTGTATCAGGAAGTCATTGATAGAAAAGATGGATATTCTTCAAAGTAATGTTGCCTTACTTTCTGCACATGGACAAGTTCTGTGCTTGTAAATCAAGGCTGGTTATCAAGTTATCAAGTGCTTCATCCTTGAAGGATACACAGAATTTTTCCTGAAGTAGAGACTTACTAGCTATCCTGCATGGAAAATATTCAAGGGTTTCAAGAAATAGCTGTAACAACTGCAGGTGAAGTGTATAAATTACCATCTCTTTTGGGTTTTTTCCCCCTCTCAGTACAACTCTTACTATAATTAGCCAGCATTTAGCAGCAAATGTTTGCTTTGGTTAAATTATTCAGAGCATTTATTTTACTTGTCAAAGGTTAGATCAGGTTGTTGTTTGAACTGGTAATTAAATGCAGCCTAATACACTGTCATATTTCCATGCACTATCAGCCCTCTTTCCTCCTTATTCTGTATAATTTTATTATGTTCATGGTTGACATTTAGACTTCCAACTCAAATCCTGTTTTCTCATAAAGGAAGTCAAGATTTTTGCTTCTATGTTTCATGGTACATGTGTATGCTTAAGAAAACACAGGTTAGGGTTGTTTGGAATATCATAGCTACAAACTTTGTCCTGAAATAAGTGAAGGCTCTTTCAGTATTTTTATTTGCATATTTCAGTAAGTTATAACACAGCATCTGCATCTATCAATTATTTTTCATAGATGAAGGTAAGGTGCACAAGTGCAGGTCTCTCCTTTACTAATCGAATACCTACAAGTCACAGTAACGTGCACCATATTAAGCCTGAATTCCCAAACCTTTACCAGAACTATACATAATACTGAAACATAGAAAGGTACTTGAAATAACTACGTAGTTGATTCAGATGAACAAACAAAATAAAAAGATCTTAAGATCAAACTTCTTATTAATCCGGAGCACTGTCTCCTGTAAATGTACAGTAGGCCACTGAGGCTGGTTATTCAGCTTGGTAAAATCAATGGATATTTTAGAGAAGCCAGAATTCAGTCTTTATTACAGTTTTTCATTACAAGTTCAGGAACTATTTTTCACACACTTACATTATACAGTCATTTAACTGAATTGTCACACACACACAAACACACACGTATATATATTGTATGTCTATTGCTTTTTTATTTCTTTATTTTCTCTGTTAAAAATTGAAGAACAAATTATAGGGCTTTTAATCAAAAGTTATGCTCAGAGGCCTAATATTGTTTAATGCCTATGAAAGGAAGAAAGTTACTGTCCAGTTAAAAAAGAAATAAGCTTGTGGACTATGTGTGCCTCTAATTTGGAAAAACTGGTCTTAGGTTAAATAATTGCTGTCTTAAAGTTTAAAAAGTATTCATACAGTGATTTGAAGAGAAGATGGCTTTTGAAAAAGAATGTCATTTCAGTTAAAATATTCTTTAGTCCTCGGTGTTACCTTTCAAAAGCTGAACTGTGTGTATGTTTTTGGAAGGTGAGACCATTTTCTTCATCTGTTGTTTCTGACATCAGGGCCTTTAAAGATCTGCACTGAATACAGAGGCAAACTTTAATTCAAAGGAGACAAGAAAATACTTTTTCTAGCAGGCTTAGTAGAGGTATACTAGATGTTGGTTTTTTAGAAATAGATCTTTTCTGAAAAAATACCATGTTTGTTTATTGAATGGATGAGGGGAGTTTTATCTGGGGTTCTTTGGGAGCAAGCAAGATGACTTGGATTAGCATAGTGAAAGAGTGGTTTTCTGTCTTTCTAAATGATTTCATTGCTATCTTTTATGTTTTGGCTTTCCTTTCTGATAAGGCGCTATGAAAACCTCTAAACCAAATATGACAAATAAAGTTATCTGGGTTTGTTATATTCAGTGGTTTGATTATAAATGTGCCTTCTAAAACAGAACAGGATTTCCCTTTTCCTTCCACAGCGAAGAACTTCCCAAGCAGAAGATTTTGGATGAGTAGGCAGAGGATCTGCTGCCTGCCTACAAAATCCTTAAGCTTCAAGCCTTCCTGGCAACAGGTGGAATTGCAATATGTGTTTGACAGAAAATAGTCATCTCAGCTAGGCAATCTCTGTCTGTCACCTCTCTTTTGAAGAAAGATCTGTCCCTTCAGTCAACTCTTTCCTCCTTTTCTATCAGAAAGCTGAGACCACCCGGTACTGCCATCTTATGGTTTCCTTTTAGGAGAAAAAAAAAAAAAGAAAATTAATAATACATGACAGGCCAGGGTCTCAGAACTACTAATTTTATGTGCCCCAAGATGTATGGCCTTACTATTAAGTTAGAAAGAAAAGTGAGAACAGATCACACCTGTATTCTGTATGCTTTGTTTCTTTCCATTTACTTCTGGATCCAGTTAAAAATTCCCATTTCATTCTTAATGCTCTAAGTGGTCATTGCCTGGCCATCATTAGGTCACTTCTCTGCCTGAACTAAGTCATTTTTCTGCCTGGACTGTTATCAGAAATGCAACAACCTTAAAAAATAAATTTTCTATGCTTTTTGTGCGTGAATACTTTAAAGAATGAGATTATATAGAGTGCAGCAGGAAAAAGCATCTGCAAGTTAACTTTTCTCAAGCTGACATTTAACTTGTTTGAAGAGAAAGAAAAAAATAAAATTGGTCAGAAGGACAAAAGAAAAAAAAAATAGTTGGTAAAAGTATGTGATAACAGCTCTTTTGTCCAGGGGGAGTTGGAATGTTAATGCTATTGTGATTTGTATGTTAAATATTCTTAAAAATTCATACTGGGCCATCTAATACAGGCAAGAAAATTGTCTGTAAAGGCTTTACAAAAACAATGGGAAAAATTTAATCAAGGTTTATAACCATATCTTGTTTACATCTGTTATATTTTTTTAATAAAATAGGCTTAAAAGCTTAGCCTCAAAGGTGTTGCAAGCTTTCTATGAAGTATAATGACAGCTGTTGTTCCAGTACAATTCTTCAGACCTATTCAATATTTTGTAGGAATTCCATTTCCTTTTTGTTGGTTGTGTAGAATAAAACTTTTTGTTCAGAAAACATTGGAAGACTTGGTCATGTCATAGTGGCTGGTGAATTAGAAAGAGCACCCAACTAAGCCTAAGTTATTCTGGAGCCATTAGTCTATTGTATTACCTAATAAAAATAAAAAAAGCTTTAGAATTCTGCCTGCTGTTCTGCTCTCATTCCCCAGAGCAGAAGGGCATATACAGTTCTCTGGGCAATAAATCACTTAGCCTGCTACTTCTGGTTTTGTCTAAGATCTTGCCCTACTACTTACGTGTTGCCTAAGAGTATCATGCGAGACCACGCTTTTGCTTCTTTCTGTATAGTGTGTGCTAGCCCACTTCTAAAGAGCAAAAAAACAGGACTTAAGGTAAAGAAAATAGAACTTGTTGGTGACAGATGTTTCCGATAAGGCAAATTTGCTGCCACACCAAAAAGCCCTTTTACTTCATAATTTGCAACTCACGTTTACTAATATTTCCCTCTTTAAACAATTTATTTTATCCTTATTTCTGAAATAATTTATGCTACAGATTCTTATTGTCACTGTAAATTTTAGGGTATATTTCTAAAGTTCTGAAGAATTAAATACTTCGCTTTAAAGACAGATTTTTATTCCTCTATAACCTGGCAAAATAATGCTTTCCTACTTGATATTTAAGACCTGCATCAATTTTATGTTTTGAGACAGTGTGTGTTTGATATACTATGCTGTTTGTACTGGTGATTTCTGTGCCTGTGTTGCTTTGGAAAGGAGCAGAGACTGCCCAGAAAAATATTTCAGGAGGGATAAATACCACTAACAGTGTTTTATAGAAATCATTATGCTACACTGGCCTTGCCTGCCTAGCTTCTCTGTCTGAAGACTTCAACAAGACCACTTTGTCCATGTACAGGGAAGCTTAGAACATTTCATCCAGTTGTTCAAAAATTTGAATGGAAAATACAAGAGTGGGAAGGGATGAGAAAATGAACTGTAACGGATAACACTACATTAGGAGATAAAATTATTGCAGACATAAGAGTATTGCACTATAATTTTCCAACATATCTAATATTACTAATCCTGGCAGGAGTTACTACTGAGTTTCTGAACACCCAAAGCGACAGTGACGCAGGAGGGTGTGTTGAGCAGCAATATTCACTGTCTGACAAAGGAAGAACCTACTTTGTCATCTTTTTAGTAGCATAGAATAGAGGAATGTGTTCCTACTTAAAAAAACAAACCAAAACAAAAGAATGAAATGTTACTCAAAACAGTATTGATATCATTGGCTTTCATGCAGTCAACTACTCGCCGAGGTTAGCAGGGTTCTTTTATACCTTGTTTTTCCAAGTCTTAGGGAGTTTGTTTGCTTGAGATATTTTATTTTATTCCATTTTAATCTAGGTACTGCTGTTTGAAATGCCTACATTCTAGGTGTGAATAAATATTTTACAGAAATACTGAGCCCCTAGAGTGGTTCCTAAGCACCCTGCTTTTGTTACTTCTGATGTGGCAAGGCTGAAGAGAGCAGCAATCTGAGCAAGCAGTACCTGACAGGAATACTGTGCCTTATATAGAGTATGTCTTGAGACTGAGCATTTGGGTGTGAGAGGGAGCATTCATGAGAAGTTTCAGCATATTTTTTGTCGGGGTGGTGCTAATCTGAAGGTTTTTTTCCTCTTACTATGACTTTTAGACATACTAAAGTAAGCCACTGCTCCGGTTGGTAGAAGTAGTGGGAAAGCCTTGCAATTTGCATTCATTACACTGCAGCTGAATTAAATTTCAGATAGCACCTTGTCTTTGCTTTCCTCTTGCACCCAATCTTCCTCTGCAACTGTTCTCATTTGAATTCACTCAAAAGGATTGGATCACATAAGTGAACATCAGTTATGTTCTTAACATTCTGTAGAGACTTCATTGAAAGATATGAAACCAATTCTGTCTCCCTCTGCTCCTGTGAAAGTACCTATAAAATTGTCCTTTTTCTTTAGCAAACGGGGTTTACACCAACTTCCCTCATACCTCAGCATGAGACCATGCTGCTTTAGCATCTGCGCCTCTGGAAGAGAAAACTGGTAGAGAAATATTTGATGTAAATGCCTCTGTGTGTGCATGAACATGCTGGTGTTTCTATAAAAATTCTGTCAACCCCTGTAGGATACTGTTTTCTAAAAATAGTGAAAGAATAAAGGCTGAATCCTAGATTAATTGCTCACTGCTTTAAAGCTGTGATATCCTAGAAACTTATTTCATTGAATACACTTTTAGTGTCTAAGCTAGTTACTATCATTTTGGGAAAGGCTGCAGGCTAGGCTGCCATTTTTTCCAGTTCACTGTTTTGATGATTTCTTTCAGTCTTGACATTCTTTGGCCCTTTGAGTTACACACGTATTACTAAAACATAAAGTTTGTAGCATAGCATGGTGCCTGTGTGTTCTGAAAGTAAAACTCTTAAATACTTAAAAGCAGTTGTTTCCATACCATAAACAGCTGTAAACTACTTCTGTCTTTTAACTATCTTTGGAAGGACAAAGCTTTATTTTAAACTGTGTTGAATTGTTTTGTAACATAGATAAAATATATTAAAAAAAAAAAAAAAAAAAAAAAAAAAGATTTATTTCATTTAATGGGTTTCCAATTGTTCAGATGCTAATAGAGTTTTCAGCACTTTCTGATTAATGTAAGAAAAGGGTTCATAGTTAAATGGGGTAAAGATTTGAAATCTTATTGCATTTTTCCTTTCCTTCTCTTCCTTTCATTAAAGTAAAACATTCAGTTTATTTCAGTCTTACATCAAGATTACAGTGTCTAGGCTCTTAATTGTTCATCTTTTTATGTTTTCAATTTCAGAGTAAGTACAGATAACCTCTGTTTACAAGGCTCATTCTTTTGTTTGACATTCAGTAATGACAATAGTAGGATTTCTTCCATCAAATTTTACTTTTTATGCCAGTTAAGCTATAATATTGATCATGTGTAAGAACATGTGGATCTCTGACCAGAGTAATCAAGCCCTGCCATGCCCCTTCCTTCACCTCTACCAAGAACCTTTCTGTTGAAAAGGGAGTACAGTGACAATACAGCAATGTAACATTTTCACATCTGTTGCTAACCATCTAGCTCTTGAGGATAGGAGGATTTTTCAGGGCATGGGCTACATTTAGCTACTTTGGATCTTTGTAGGGGTTTCTTGTTGGGAATCAACGTTAGACACAAAACTGTTTTCTCTTAACAACCTCATCGTGGAGCTGTCACGTAACCCTGCATTAAAAATGTGTATAGTTTTGTGTTGAGGGTGTGGGGTATGGTTTTTATAGGAAACTCAAACCACAAAGTTGACTGATTTTGGTTGTTGTCTCACCAAACCATTGGTTTGGTTATTTGGTTGGTTGAGGTTCTTTCTTTGTTTTTGTTTGTAATCAAAACCTATTGAACACGTAACTGTAATACCGAGAACTTAAGATGACTGATGTTGTTTATACTTTTGTTGTTAACTTTTCCAATGCAGAAGAGAGATATTGTTGCACCATAAATTGTTCAAATGTCATTATTAACAGTATTAGGTCTTGGGAAAAAATTTTGGCAGGGGGCTATGGATATTCTATATAGTGGTCAGCACTGCATAAGGATTTCAGTCCTCTGTGTTTTAGTCATGCTTGTCTTTTAGTCAAATTAGCATATCTTAGAGTCATGGAACATCAAGAAAACTAAGCCAGCAACTGCATGAACTTTTTCTCTGCTTATAACAAATACGTGAAAGATTTCCTATCTTCCATATTAAGAGAATATAGTTTTTTTCTTATGATAAAGTTTTATGGGGTTTTGTTTTTTTTTTAACTTTTACCATAAAAATGGTATTAACCATCATGTGAATTATCAGGAGAATACATTGTCATAGTCACGGGCTATTTGTATTGTTTCTTATCCCTGAGATTTTAATTCATTACTGAAATTATACCTTGCATGTTTAAGTACTGGTAAGACATCAAAATTGTAGGGTTAAATCTGTAGACAGTGCTTTAAAGCTCCTATGGTAATTGTTCTTAGGTATGTATTCCTTTACTGTGACTCTTGAGACAACTGTTTAATAGACAACATTTGAATAATACAAATGTGCAGTTGGTAAAAATGGATTAGGGTTTCAGGGTGGTACCAATGGGTGATATTTAATATTGAATGACATGTATTAAGACAAATGCTTTTATATATAATTTATTTGGCATTGTAAATGCATTTATCTTGTGAGATACAGACCCCCTGTTGCCACATGAAGTATTCTGAAAAGGTTTGGAGTAAATAAATAATAAAACCACTTTGATATACAATCTAACAATATTAAATATTAAGACTTTCACATGATTGATTTTAATACTTAATTAACTTATTTAAAGTCCAATGTAACTCTTGTTTTTGTATTAAAGATCAGACAGACAGAAGTTAAAATGCAGGAAATGTTATTAAATGGGACAAAATTAGTTGCATTTCATGATCATCAGACTCACTGGCTGTTAACCTGTCCATCAGTGGGATGATCTGGTTTGTTCTGTTCTGGACCCCAGCTGATGTTAATGTTAATCTGCTCTACTACATCAGACCATTTTTATGTTTGCATCATTCTATTTTAATGATACATAATCTCATACATTTTAGAAAAGAAACTGTCTTGCTTTATGCTATCCCAAGTTTGTCAAACTGTGCACTTCTCTTCCTCCTAAGGCACTGTTTCTTCTGTGAGTGGTGGCTGTGGAAGTGGCTGAGTAGTGCTCAAGAGGTGGAGAACAGAAGATGGTCCATGTGGCCTGGGTAAAAACTGATCTCAAACAAAGAACAACACAATTACAGATTGGAATAAAATTTTCAAAACTGTCTATTAGTGAGTGCCTTAGGAAAAAGGCTGAAACAGGTTGAAGCATATCAAATGGTCCTAATTTTTCAAAGTTCATATTTAGCACTGACTCCTACTCAGCCCTCTATTCAGAGAAAGCATGATTGATTGATTGATTCCTTTCCTAGTTTAGGAGGGATAATTTAAAGGCCAGGAGATATGGCCAGTGGGGAAACAAGCAAACAAACAAGCAAAAAACAACAAAAAACAAACAAACAAACAAACAAAAAACACAAACAAAAAAACTGACAGGGACTAGAACTGCTTCTAGATTATTTGCAAGTCATCTATACTTCCTTGCTTTACATAAATACAATGCATGTTTATTCTTCTAATACTTAATTCCTTATCGACTTGAAAATGTTTTCAGATTCTGGAAAACTCTTACTGTTCTGTGCTAACATGTGTGATTGCTTCATAAACTGAAATGAGGGGCAGAGTCATGAACTCTCATAACATGGTGCTGTCAAACTTAACAAAACATGCATAAGACCATTAGCATATCAGACGTTTGCTTTTAGTCAGGTCATTTTAATCAATTTTACTTCACAGGGCAGCTAATTTATCACTTAGCTAAACAAGTATTTCCTCTCCTTGTCATCAATTTAAGTAATTAAAATTGTATACTGTGCTATATGGCTTGAAATAAAGACCCAAAGATAATTTGGAGAAGGTGGCTGATAGAGTCTAATAGAAGAAATGCAAAGTATTATTTAAATACTTTGATATCCTTCAGTAGTTTTCAGAAATGTCATATTGCACTAGCTTAGCTGGTACTGATAGAAACTGATTTTTCTTATTAGCATCTGCATGATTAAACAACATTGTTCAGCTTGTTCATCAAAGTTGGTGGGTTCTCTTTGCCCTTTCTTCAAGCATAAAATGTTTTGCTTTTTCACTTGATCATTTAGGGGTAAGAGGATGGCAGAGAGCAAGAGTGGGTAAGTGCTGAAATTTGTAGTTTTCTTCCCTGGTCCTAAGTTTTTTCTCTGTTTTGCTCAGGTCTGGTCCAGACATTTTGTGCAACATGGGTAGTTCAACTAATAATAGAAGTGTATATCACTTAGACTTTTATCTTTGTCTTGTATTGCTAGATAGATAGATATAGCTTATGTGTATTAGTGGAAGATTAGGGTTAGGGTATGGGTTAGGTATAGGCTAGTTTAGGCTGGTGCCACTGACAGTCTGGTGAAGTGGTTTTCATTTTGAATTTTTTAAATACTACTTTTTATAGCATTCCAAACTCACATTTTTTTTATACAGGAAGAATGGCAATGCTTATGAAAGCATGGTTGTGCAAGATAGACTAATTTCTCGCAAGAGGTGGTAGAAATAATATCAAGTGTTAAAGCAGCTAAAATAGAGGGCAAAAGCTTTTAAATGCTCAGGTGCACAAACCTCCTCATGTAAAAAAGGAAGCAGCAGAATTTGAAGCTAAGTACTCATTGAGAATATGAAAAGTTCTTTGAATTAGAATGGGTATGTCAAATCAGACTATCTTAAACGACAAGTGTTGATCCCTGCTGTGTAGAAAAAGGTTGTTGGTAAGGTAGATGTTAGTAAATATAATTTAAGTTTTTCCTAATGGAAACAGCTTGGTGTTTTATCACCTACGGAATGTGGAGGAGGTCATGGGGAGAAGCACTGATAAGCTATAAGGAAGTATCTTTACAGAGTCCTTTTTAACATCCAGATGAGCTGTGTGTTGGAATCCACAACCTAAGGGATTTTTGGTGTCCCCCATTTAAAAGCTGGGCTGACAGGTCACAGACATACTGCCAATCTCCTTCCGTGGTGCTGGGTTCACTGAGTCTGGATTCACTGAACCTGTGCTGGTAGGGATGAGCTGACCTGTGATGCTGTCCTGGCTGGTCAGAGCACCTGAGCCCTGCACCAGGGCCATGCCCCTGCAGCTCTTCTAATGGCACGTGAGGGCTCCCTTCCTTGTCTACTTAACAAAAGTAGCCAGATAAGGAATTTATCTGCCTGTCTTGTGCTCATGTGTTGGTTAGTGTCTATTTTCGTTCCACTAACTAGATAACTGTTTCATATGCAGCCTTAATTATTTGTACAAGTATATTAAAGAATAGACAAACTCCTAGTGCTGGGAAGGGTGCCAGGTCTTCAGGTTTTTTAGTCCTTCATCTTTGTAGAAAAAAAAAAAAAGATTGAAAAGTAGGACTAGATAAAGTAGTCACCTTTAGCTTTTACTGAGATATTAGAGTTTAACTAGATCACCAGTACCTAGTCTTGTATTATAATCTGATAATGGAATTTTAGATTTTTTTAATATTTTTATTTGTTTTACATTCAGAGTGTTTTTAAATCACATCTTATTTAACATGAACAGTATGTTATAGGCCATTAGAAATCAACCACAAACCTATAAAGAATTAAACTCTCTCAGAGTAAGATCCCAAGTGTAATCGTAATTTTTTAATAGTTCTCTTTGCTCTTTTTAGAAGAGCTGAAAAGAACTTAAGTATAAAACTGTAAAGAAAATTGCTTGGACTAAGGAGTGACAAGACTAATAGGTAGTGATATTTTTGTTAGCACTAATCAAATTTATCCGTAAACAAACAGTAGTAACTGATTAAATCACTGTGCAAGTATCAAAAGTAAATCTGTTCAGCTGTTTAAAACTGCTCTAACCGTCTGTAAAGTAAATTACAGCTCTTATATGTTGTAAAGGCATGGTATTGGGGGAGTATAAAAAAAAAAAAAAAAAAAAAAAAAGGAGACAGTGGATACAGAACAGAATATAGAACAATCTTACTAGAGCTAATTCCATACTATGTTACTGATGAAAGACAACTTAAGTCTGAAGCATATTCTGTCTTTACTAAGCGGTAGCTTCTAAAACTACAAAGGCTGGTAAAGCAATTTTGTGCCTGGTTCTCAGTTTGAAAGGCACTGAAACTGTGCCTTGGTCAGATCATATAGCAGTGTCGTTGGATCATAAAAATAAGAAGTTAAACTCTTCCAGCATAGTTTGAGCTAAGTTTGTATTTTTTCTGAAGACAAAATCAACAGATCCGTAGAAATGTATTTACAGTGATACAGCAAAGAGAACAGCAGTAGCAAATAATACTCCAGCAGAAGAAAATTGTAAACATCTCTTTCAACAAAGTTGTTGAGGTTTTTTTTGATTGTTTGCTGGGTTTTTTTGTTGTTGGTGGTTGTTTGGGTTTTTTTAAGTAAGTAAATTCTTTGAAGTTTTTAATTTAATTAAGGTACTTTAAAACATCTCTCTATCATGTATCCATAATAGATATTGAAACACTATTTGGGTGGCTAGCAAGTTTATGAATGTTTTTCTTTAAGTTAACTCCTACATTTTTCATTAAGGTTTAATATAATATTAATTATATGGTTTTGTCTTTCTTCATTTTGCCCTTTGGTTTTGGAAGAATTTTGTAAGTGTTTACTGGCTAGCCCGTTATGTTTCTTCAAATGTTTCTTTAGCATCATCTTTCTAGAAAGCTAATACAAATCTTGATAAAATCCCAGTCACCCATCATACCCATTAGCATTGTTTCATTCTCTCTTTTTTGCATCATTTTTGTATCACTCTCTCCTGTCATCTTATGCTTCACCTATGATTTCTGAAAAAGCAAAGGTTAAAAGGAAGGTTTTCTAGGATGAAAGATAATGAGTCCAGAAGAGCAATAAAGATGGGTCTCAACTCAGCTTTGCTCTGTAGCCTTCAATGTCCTGAAGGACTAGCATCAGTTCTCCCTGGAATCAGATTAAAAGATGAGGTAAGGAAGCTAGAAAAAGCAAGGAAATATGCTCCTGCCCCAGTCTGCCATCTCTCTTGGGCCATATTTGGAATTTTACATGCAGTGTGATAGTTGGAGGTATAACAATTTTTTTGAGTCCAAATAATACAGCTTTCCCATATGAGGAAAGGTTGAGGAAGATGGTCTCTTCAGCTTGAAGGAGACTGAGAGGCAACCTCATTAATGTTTATAAATATATAAAGGGTGAGTCTCAGGAGGATGGAGCCAGGTTCTTTGCAGTGATGACTAATGGTAGGACAAGGGGTACCAGGTGCAACTTGGAGCATAGGAGGTTCCATGTAAGCATAAGGAAAAGCTGCTTCATCATTGAGGGTGACAGAGCACTAGAACAGGCTGCTCAGTGAGGTTATGGAATGTCCTTCTCTGGAGACATTCAAAACCCACGTGGATATGTTCCTGTGTGACCTGCTACAGGTGATCGTGTTTGGGCAGGGCGGTTGGATTCAGATCTCTCAAGGTCCCTTCCAACCACTGTGATTCTGTGAACATTTGAATGGAAATACTGCTGTTCTGCTCTTGGATGTCTAATGGTAATGTTATGCCTAGAAAATAAGGAACTCTCTGATTTAAAAATAGCTAAAGAAACACTAAAGTCTTGGTTTCTCTGTTTTTACTTTTCCTCCAGATAAATACCCTTCACTTGCCAATATGTATCATTCTGTGTCTGAAATCAATCACCCTTTGCAAACAGAAGAACAAGAAATAGGCATTGATCCCTTGCAGAGTTATTTGAACAAGCCAGGGGAAGGTGAGTTTTGTATTTCTGTACTTTGACTTTATTCCTAGAAACCTTACATAAGTGAGTTCTGAAAACTGAACCTGTCATGATTTGTTAAATTCTCTCAATGAAGTTGAACAGGGCAACTTAAAGAACATTTCAGTGTGTGTGTATAGAGCACTCTGACACCAATGAAAACCAGGAAAAGACAGCTTTTAGTTACAGGCAGAAACATCAACCAAATATTTGATGCATTGTCATCCTTTTTTTAATAATAAACCAAACATTGACTTCAGCATAAGAATATTGAAATGCAGTATGGCTTTGTGTTATGTTCTCAAGCATGGTCTCTTCTACACTGCTTTGGTTTGGGGATTTTATTCTGGTTGGGTTTTGGTTTTGGGTTGTTTTATTGGGTTTTTTTAATTGTACAGTAAAGTTCAGTATGTTATTCTGCGTGAGATTAAACAAATAAAAAGGCTGTTTCTTCTCTCTTTTTTATTTTTTTCTTTTTTCTTTTTTTTTTTTTTTTGACTCCACCTATATTCTTACCTGGAAAAAACCTGCAAGTTGCGATAGAATGAACAGGCTCTAAAAGTAGAAATTATTTCATAACCTAAAGTAAATTAATGAAAAGGAGTATTTGGAAGACTCTAATGAACAGCGAGAACAAACTGCTTGCATAATGCAATGCATGTCTGTGTTGCTTGTCTTTTCTACTTATTTGCTAGTAGTGACAGTATAGCTGGTTCGAAGAAAGTGATAAGCTTAACGAGAAATCTCGTCCTTGTCATGAAAACATTCCTCAAGTACTCAGTTATACACAGTGGCACCTTAACTACCTGTAATTTTCCAGTCATTGAACACATGTACCAGGAGGGCAAAATAAAAAATTTATTTTAAATTGCAGAGTTGAAACAACTTTGTCACATTTCCTAAGTCCCCCACTCAGATCAACTACCATGTGTGGGTGTATGTGTCTATAAATCTTCCGTTTACTGGTGCTTATAAAAAAAGCTATGTCAAGTTTTGCTTAGTCAGGTTTATTACTTCAGTTTATAAGAACCTGGCATTTTAATTTAAAATATATTGGTAAAACTTCATTGTCCCTTTGAGCTAATTTTTTTTTTTTCATTTTTTTTTTTCTTCATTGGTTTATGAAGCTTTTTCAGTGTTAGAAAATGTAAATTAACATCTAGGGGGAAGTATTTTAAAACCTGATGATTAAACAGAATAGCTTTTCTTGGTCAGTGTCCCTCCTCTATTGTATTTGACATCTTAACAATATGGAGCCATTTTAGTTTCATAAACTAAATGCATTTCTCTACATATTTTTAGAAACTTGAAAATAATCTATTTGCAATAACCTAAAATAATAACCATTTTCCAGAGGAAATAAAGCTTGCTTCTTCCCCAGTCAAGAAGGAGATAAGCATCTGATTTTTTTTTTCCTTTTAAGAATACTGGTAATTCTCTCAACCATGTTTCAGGAAAAAGCCAAGATTTTCACCCTGTTAAAAAAACGCTGTAAATTAATTTCACCCTTTATTGTGCCCAGAAGCGATTAGTTACCTTGACTGAAAAGGTTTCTCATTTTTATCCCAACCTTAACATTTCTATGACATACAAAGTTATTAGTATTGAATTGATGTTTAAAAGTGCCATTAATTCATTTACCCCAAATGTTCATTAACAATGTAAATGTATGCTGATGTTCTATGAGACAAGGAAGTGACTAATGACTCTTCGCACTAACAACACTTAAAATGAATAGAAACTTTAGATAGCTAATCTTGAAGTAATCAAGACCCTCATTCAGCTTGGCATCTCTGTATGCTCTAAAACAGCTGTCAACTGTTAAAAATATATACACAACACACACATACGCACATGCGAAGATAAAGATATGTAAATACACGGTTCCCCATGTCATGAAGGTTACCAACTATGGTACATTTTTTATGTTCTATCTATGTAAATATTTTATATAAAGCATCCATTTCCTCCTCGTAGTTTTTTTAACTGAGAAACACATACTGCATTTTAATTTGAAACTTTATATATCCAAAATAAGTCCTTGAAGTTTTAATATTTCATTTCAAATAAAGCATACGCTTAAATGGTGGTAGGTCTTTGGCATCAAAATATACAGTCATTACTCTCCATGCAGTCTGTTCATCATTGTTTTCACAAGAATATTTCAAGGTTTCTTAGCTTGGCCTCAAGTTTCAGGCATAATACAGAATTTCTTTAATGAAAACGTGTATTTTAAAGTCTTCTGTAGAAATATGGTGGAGCGATGGTCCAACAGTCAGAGATTTTCTATGCAGTATTATAGAATATCAGGACATGTGAATTGTTTTTTGAAGCTGTGCTGAATTCTTAAAGTATTACCTTGGATACAAAGTGATAGTCTTCACTGAGATGACATAATAAAACCAAAATGTGTCACTGATGAATGCTGAAAATAAATATTTTATTATAGAGCTAGTCAGATTTGCTAATCTACTTGAAGTACTGTATATCTAGTAAGTGCAACTGATACCAAAAATGATGGAGAACCAGGAGATGCCATATTCAGCTGTAGTATTGAAATGCTCACACAGGCATTTTCATAAAATGAAAGAAATCCCAGAAATACATGGATTGCTGTTAAGTATTGTTTTCTGGAAAACTGCATGCATACACTACTTTTTGTTCATTTGCTGCCAGGATTGGAAAGATATGTTGGATGGGATTCCAGAGACACATTGATTGAGTCTAGTAGTACTTAGTGCTTTTATTAAAACCTCACTGAACTTATAGCAAGAAAATGTGGTTTCCTTGGGACAGGGTTATTAGCACAATACAATTCTAAGTATTCTTGAGATTTTGGAGAAGTCGTTTGAGAATTAATAAGACATGGTTCACCAGGAACAGCTGCAAGGATTAATGTTGCAAATGCTAGGCAGAAGACAATTACCTAGCTGAACAAATAAAAATAGAGCAGTACAGATGAGGTAGGTGTCTTGGAGAAAGAATTGGGCATTCATAGCACTCCAGATTTCATGTAACTGAGGAACTTAAAATCTTGAGTTATGATGAATCATGAGAATGTGCTTCGATGCAAGTTTAAAAAATTCAGGATAGGCTGTTAACTAATTGACAGTCAAGATCTTTATCCTGTTCCTGTGAAATATTAAAAAAACTCAACAGATAATTTAGTATTTCAGTCATTTTCTCATGCTTGGTTTGGCCTATGTTCTTTTCCTTGTTTCTGATTTTTTTTTTTTTTTTTTTTAGATTAAAAAATGTGCATTGCATATATGCATTATATGCTTTTTTAAAATAGCATTTTTAATAGTTGGTAAGAAATTCATAGAGATTCTCACTTTTGCAATCTTATACTTTAAATGGAAGATTTCAGGAGTTTTAAGAAATTTTAATTTTGGATTAGATATTTTGGATGTGGTTGTATCTACATACATTTATGTGTATATGCATTGTTATCTTTTGACTATAGCAAGTTGATAGTATTTTGCTTCAGTTTCTGGTCTGAGAATCTTCATTATATTGCTTATTTTACTCTAAGAATATTGTTTTTAATTATTCCCTCTGAAATTGGATCTCCGTCTGTGAATTTATTATCAGAGAATGGATTTATTTTACTTTGTCTTTGTCAGACACTTTATAAACCCTGAATATATGAAGAGAAAATTCAGAAACTTTGTTCTATCTGTGTATTGGAACTGCCAAACTATTTTTTTCATTTTTGAAGGCTTCAGGTTTATATTACACTGAAAAGGAGTGAACTAGGTTAACTGTTTCTGAACTGCTATAAATTTTTACTTAAAATTACAGGATTCACCAAATTATGACAGAAGTTTTAGAGAGTATAGTAGGTAGTATTCCCATTTCATTGAGGAAATGAGAAGGTTGATCCTCTAAGGATACACTGGAACAATGCATTTAATACTCTTCAACTTAATTTGCTGAATATCACAATTAATACAATTAAGGTCACTTGAAATGAAACTATTAACGAATTGGGTAATTTACTTTAACAATGTCAGTGTGTTCTCACAATTACATTTGCTTTAATTAGTGCACAAGCTATTATTTAATAGCATACTTTACATAGAAAAATGTATGTTTTCATTTTCTTTGTTCTTAATAGAAGAAAAGGGGAAACATTTAATGAGTCTGAGCGGTTTGGATTTGGAGTTTGAAAGGGGTATATTTCATGTCCAAAGGCTATAGCTGGTGGTGAGGACAGAGAAGGATGTTGTAGGTGGAAGGAAAAGGTAACTATTGGAGTGTTACTGAAATTAATCCAGTGGAGATTGGTCAGTTGCCCACTTCATACTTATTTACCATTCCATCCCTCCTGATTCTCAAAGATGCTGTGAAAAAATAAGAGGCATGATAAGAGAACATTATTATTTCCATGTTGACTGTATGCTGTGTGTTTCCATTGTTTATCTTTGTAGAATTTTGCTGTTAACACATTCTGATAACATCATAACCCAGATGACTGAGAAATATTACCATGTAAAACTATACCTTGCATAGACCTTGAGATATCTGGTTTTATATCAGTGATATAAAAACTTATAGGAAACAGAGGGGAAATAATTAATTAATAATCCCACATTCTCTGGATCTAAGAGTATCCATGTGCTACCAAATAATTTCCCCAAATCTTAAGTATAGTTGATGTGGGACTGTTATGGTCTTGGGTACATCCTTTCATGTTTGGTCTGGGGTCAAGTGAATTTTTGTTCACAAAAAATTGTATTATCTTCTAATCAGTCACTAGTTCTCCATTGTTAAATGTGGGAGGGGGGTTGCCCTTACAGCACCCTTCAGTCAGGGAGACAATCCTGATACAGCTGGCCCTGTATGGCATTCATCTTCCTCTGTTTTTAGAGAGAATTTCTGTGTTTACATTTAAAATAAACAATCAAAGAGGTCTAGATCTCTCTGTGTGACAAGTACATTCCCAGGTAAAAGCAACTAAAAATGCAAATATTGTGGGGTCTTGAAGCCTTATTACTTTCTTATCAAAAATTTTTTAGTATTATGATGTCATTTCTGTCATGGAACATTTTTTTTCATGCTATGTAAACGGAAGCACATGTACATGAAATCCAGCATTGTGTTTTTAAGAGTCATTTTAAATATGCATGCTACTTCGTGTTTTCATTAAAAGGACAAGACTGGAACAGAGAACCTCTGCATTATATTGGAAGATGAGATGGCTCAGAGGGCAGTAATTGCTCTTAACATCTTTGGGATTTCATGCTGTGTCCCTTTTTAGTGTGTTTTTCTCTTTAGACAGAGAGTTTCAGTGTTCCTGACCAACTTCACCGTTGCTAGTGATGCTCATCCAAAGCTCTTGTACTTCTTCTGGGCTTGGCTTTTCCATTTGCAGGCACAGGTATACTAGAGGAGAAAGATGTATCTTCAGACTGGTTTGCTTTGTGTTAGATGAATAAAAGCAAGAGTAGTTTTTACATCTTCAAACACCATATGCAAACATAACAAGCATTTTAATATTCATTTATTAATAATAACTGCTGTTTAGCTTGCTTTTAATTGAGCAGCAACAGGATTGTAGTGACAAAGGCTATTTGAAGAACACAGTATGTCTTGAGCTAACTCAGCCTGTCACTCATGCCTTCCATACAACTCTTCTTCTTGTCTCTTCACCATATTAGAAATACACTGTTATTAGGAGATCAGTTAATGGAGAAGCTGTGCATGTTTCAAAGTACATATATTTAATATAAAGTTAGTTAAAAGTCCTCAGCACACAGTACATTTTTTTCCTTTTTTAAAGACTGCATTTGTGCTGGTGCTGACACGCCCTTAGAAATTTGGCAGTTGTCAACCCTTAGGTTTCAGTGCCTTGCTGCAGTCATGTTCAGGAACTGCAGGAGTATTTTAATTTATTTCAACTGTGGGAGCAAATGTGAGTAACTGATGCAGCCTTGGGCAGTTATCAGCTTCCAGAGCTGGACTTTCCTCTTAAGGATTGGTAGTTCCGTTTTTTTTTGTGTAGCTTCACAAAAGTTGTGCATTGCATGAATTCTGGTTTAGAGGTTATACTGTGGCATGAGTAACCAGCACAAAAATCATGCAAGGAAATTGCCTTCAATGAATGATTAGATAGGTATTAGAGAAGGTCTTTTGGACAGCAGTAACTGCTGATCTAAAAGAAATCTGAAATGTTAATTTTGGAAGTTCTACTCTAACTTGGTGTAAAATAAGACCATTCTCACCAATGACATTGTCAGTCTACCTCGGTTCAGTCATCTCGGCTGAGAGTTTCCAGTTCTTTCCAGATACAGCCCTGCCAGAATACTGGCATAAGTCACTCTTCAGCATCATATTATTTCCTAATAACTCCTTGTGACCCTACTTTGGGAAAGGGTAATTGTGGTGTTTCTTTTTGTTCTTTTCGTAGCTTTTCCCAAGTCCAGGTTAAAACTCATCTAGCTAGCTGTCATCTCACTTCCTAGTAAACTTGTAGTATAAAAATGCAATATAAAATGAAATTATGCAAGTTGAATGAAAAAGGTTGTTTTTTTTTTTTTAACTAAATTTTGCATTCTTAGAGAAGCTTAAAATACCAAGAAGAAATTTCCAATTTACCTGTAGTAACTGACTGCACAACAAAATTAAAATAGAGTAATCTTTTTAAATACAACCTCTAAATGTAATTAAGAGTATGTTGAAACTAGCGTGCTATTAGAAGTAATACAGAAGCTAACAAGGAGACTGGAATAATTCTTCAAATATTTTCCTCGAGACTTGATAAAAAAAATATAATAGGTAGGTTACTACCCATAAACACCTCACATATTAAGTGTTTCTAGGCAATGATCAAATTATGTTAAATGGATGTATCTCCTACATATGGAGAAGGCATATTTTCTTAATTTAAAAAAATTGAACTGTACAAGTTTGATTGTACTTGTGTATGTATAATAAAAGACTAGTAAATCAGAATTCTAGCTGAGGCCAGCATGATTGGTACAGGATAATAATTAAATGTTTGAGTTCGCTTCTGTCCTGACATACAAGAAGATTGTGATTTACAAAGCAGTCTGTGAATTGTGTGCAGCTAGCTGATGTATCTGAGATTAAATGTGTGTTAATACATTTTGAAAGAGTTTAACTGCCACAGATTTGATTGTATTAGAAGCTGATTGCTCTGTATAACACAAATATGTCAACATAGGTGGGATCTTTCTTGTCTTTCATATGTGTGGGAATATGTAAGGATCTGGAATTCCCTACTTTAAAAAGAGTAGGGTTCAACCTACTCTCATTTATGTGCCAAGTGATACTGCAATGCTTCCATTTTAGGCTTCTAATTGACTAATAAGCCTTATTTTTGAGTCTGCTTGGGTACCCCTGTCCTTGTCCTCTTTGGATGTGTAAAAACTAAGAGTTGTGGAAGGGAGAGAAATATCATCATGCATTTTTTAACTGGTAAGAAATTATCTAGCAAGATGTGTATTATTTATTGACAATCTGGCCTTTTAACAAAGAAAAATAGGCCTATGTTTAGGTTGCCACTGCTGCAACTGAAACAGCTGATACTTTAATGAACAACATACTGAGGGCCATCCAGGACATAAGGCAAATTAAACAGGTTACAAACTGCATATCTTCTGTTTAGGTATAGGAGATCTCCCCAGCTCTGACAATTAGCTCCACTCATCAGGCAGGCAGACAGACAGAAACAGAAGGAGGCCATTTGTATCAATTTGAGGAACAGAACTAGTAATGAAGTAAAATATCCATACCAGGTAGTTTCACCTCTGCTTTGGAACAGATATTTCTAACTGCTGGTTTCAGCTTTGCAATAGCAAATAAATAAATAAGTAAATACGAGATGCCTAATAAAAGCTTGTTTTCTGTTGTTTACAAATGGGGAGTAAAGGAATAATAATACTATTAACATAGAAGATTTTTTAAAAGGAGAAAACATTTTCCGGACGTACAAGCAAATGTGAATCTTATATGAATCTTGGTAACCTGACAGCTTTGTTTAAACATAGAATTTGAGTTTCCTTTCATGAAAATATTTTCAAAGTACAGCAATTCAGCTGTGAAAACCTGAACATGTTAATGATGACAAAGAACCTCTGGAACGAGCCAACATTTGTTTTTGTTCTTCTACAACATTTTCTGATGAATTGCACATACAAAAGCATTGCAGGTTATTTTGATTCTCTTTCCTTACTTTGATAATAACTGTCTCCACTGTTTACCTTTTTGGTTAAGGCACCTTATTATTACTAATCAGCTTTAATTATTTATAGCAAAATGACTGTGAAAGGTGTTTCTTTGATGCCGAAAAAGTCAGAGACCTGATCCTATTAAAATTAATGGATAGGTTCCAAGTGACTGTAAAGGTAATAAGTCTGAGTGCCCTTATTGTCTAAGGGAAGCAATAGTTTAGCCCAAGGTAACTGAATTATGGTTATTTACTTGGAGTTCCTTAATTTTGGCAGTTCAGATTTCAACTATTTCATGTTGAAATTCGGCCACATAGAGGCAGAGTGCATAAAACAGAATTTTAAAAGTCCTGGTCTTCATTTTACTCATAAGATACACAATAATTGGGGGAAAAGGCTAAATATGCATGAGAATGGGAGAACAGTCCTTATCTCTAAACAAAATTTAGTGCTAAAATGGAGGGAGTGGAAGAAATGGGCATAGCCTCTCAGCTTTCATCTGTCTTTTTCCACAGTCAACAGAACAGCAAACTAACCCAAGTTTAAACGATACTGGCTAAGGAACATCAGGTTTCAACTGCATGTATGTGAGCCTATGTTTAAATCCTGCTTTGTGTTAATGCACTACAGCTGGGGTTTGTTTCTAAATATTTTAAGCTTGGAATTTGTATTGATACACTTATACACACTCTCTATGACAAGATTGAGCACTTCTGTCAGATCTAGAATATCTTTTAGTTCTTCATAAGTCTCCCTGATCAGCTTTTTTATCTTATTAGGTATTTAGATCACTGCAGCAGTAATCATGTGGCTATTAATGTTTCAACTGCAGTACAAATGACACACAAGGATATAGCAAATTAGATTTATTTTCACTATTTGTGAAAATCACACAAGGTTAAGGCACAGTTTGTGCTCTGTGGATTGATCTGTTGAAAAAGGAAAGCGAAACTTGGGATATTTATTTTTTAGCTTTCCAGCCTAGAAATTTCAGTGAAAACTATTTTTGGTGAGGAAAATGAAAAATGTGCAAGATGCAGAACATCATCATCTTTTCAGTATTATGAATAATCAATTAAAGTTTAAATGTTTTGAATATGTTTAACTCTTTCCTATATATTGGTAAGCAGTTGCTCAGTACAGATATATATGTGTTACTGTTAAAATATGATTTGGCCATAAGTTTAAGGAGTGATACTCCCACTTAATGAAATAGTTAGCAAAGTTGATTTGCTTCTAGTTCTTTATTTCTTCTGTCCCAGCATTGCCAGCTCCTCCTGTCTTAAGAAGAGGGAAAATGCTAAAATTTCTCAAGAGATTTTTTTTTTAAATAAGTGCTACATACTGCTTTTGCTCTGTCATTATGTTATTAGGTACTGGGAACTGTACCTTACAAATCAGTGAGTACAGTGATACCTTCTATTTTTAACCCTGCAGCTACTGTAGAGGTAAACTGAATACCTTTCTCAGATATTTCATGCAAAGTAGGTTGGAAGGTTGAAAATAAAAATTTATGTAAGTAAACTGTCCACTTAAAAAAAGCCAAACATACTCTAATTGTTTTCTGTTAAAAATCTTAATGCTGTAGAAGGAACTGGAAATTAAATGCTTCTGCTTGGGTACTAGAGGATAAACAATAATGCATAAACTCTGGGATAGGCTGCACTCAAATTTTTTAACAACGTCAATTCAGATTAGTGCAACTGGGACCATGTCAGCAAAATGGTATCAAATAGCCTATATGATAAATTTCTCCACTAAAATTTTTATATCCTATTTCAGATTCTTATTCTTGATCTTCACAGAATTTAAAAGGCACAAACTTAATCCAGATAAAGCTTTTATGGTGGTGATAATTCTTTTCTTCTGAGAAATTTGATTTATAATGGAATCAATTATTTAATCTTAGGGAAAATAAACTGTATAGTGTTTCATTACTAAGTGCAGTTAGAGACAGAGTTCTCATTTTATACATGTAAAAATAAGTTTTCAGTAATGTGAAAATTTTTAAGTTTCATTATAGTGGGGCACATTTTCTGTGTGTTAGTTTTAATAGCTGAAGATAGCATTGTTGTTTTTATTTACTTTTCATTTGAAATATTTAAAGGGTGGAGCAAGGGAACATAAATCTGTCCATTAGTGGGCTTTTCTACTTTGCACTCAGGTGAATTCTCATCAAATTTGATTTGCTGACTGGAGGCCAGAGCAGATGTTATCTTAATGGAAGGAAGAAGCATATTGAGCCACAGGGCCACCTCCAAACTTCTGTGACCCAATATTGGTTCATTCCTTTTGAAGAATGCAAGAAAATATTCCTTTGCAAAAGTTTAGAAAGCTCCATTCTGAATTACCATAGCTAGGTGGTCACAACATGCTCAATTACACTAAGATGGAGATTTGATTACCAGAAGAACTGTAGCTATAATAAAAAATTTTCAAATGTAAAATAAGTAGCCTGTCAGACAAGTTTGTGTCTTTTGCTTGCTTAAATTTGAAAGAAAGAAAAAAGGGATGTATATCAGCTTTTACTCTCATTCTTCTTCTGAGTTGTAACTATAACCAGTGCAAACTTCTTTTTAAAAGTTCTGGTATTAAAATAGACATTTTTCTGAAGGATTAAATTTACTGTATTTTATAATTTTTATAAAATTTATATAAAATTTCTCTATATATATTTTATAATTTATTTTCTAAATTTATACTTATGATGAACACGTGACGGTTTTAGTTGCGTCATTTGCATGAACTGAAGTTACATTTTAAAACTGCTGCTAGAATAACTACTTGTGTAAGTGAAGATTATCACTTTTCTTAAGAATCTGGGTTGTAACATACTTCTATGAGAAACAAATTTCTGATTTGGAAAAATACCATATAAGTAAACATATCATATTCTTTTTATTATATATTAGCATATAAAGCCTGATTAAATGGTCTGTGGCTTATATATTTAATGTTTTCAGGAAAAAACGTTATAAAAGCAACTATAAATGAAAAACAGATTTAATTCTGGTCATGAAAAAATTACTGCAGATTTTTTTGTTTTTGAAATAATATGATATTTATGATACTATAACTCCTAGATATTTCAGGTTTAGGAGGATACTTGCAAGTATTCTGTGATTTCAAATACACTTACTCATATCTGTCAGATTGAGTTTGAGATTCCTATGGAAAAGCGAGCCTACACTTAGTATCTGGCATTTGCATTACTTGGCTAAAGACAGTAGTTTTGGTTTTTGGTTGTTTTTTTTTTTCATAATACTTTGTTCTGTGCTAAAGCTATAGCTAAAGCTCAGAGCAGCAACTTTGAAACTTTTGAACATACTGAAGTGGGTTTTTAAATTAATGCATAAAGATGAATTTCAATCTGAAATACGGGTTAGATACTTCTGATATTTTTGAAGCTGAAATAAATTATCAAATGATAGTTACTTTTGATATATGTTGCAAAATTATAATAATTTTGTTAAAACAATACTGAGTCTTAAGGTAGGAAGTGGTGACATCTGAAAATCATGTAGTAAATTACGTGTACAGTGGTAATCTTCTTGCAGCCTAGCATAAGGAGTCACACTACAGGTCCTACCATGTGAGTGCTTACTACAGTGATTCCAAGTCCTTGCTACAAGAGAATAAAAATGCCCAGTCATTTTTATTTGATTCTTACATGCTCTAATCACAATAGGAAAAAAACATATAATTATTGAGAGATTTTATTAATCAGAACACAAGGTGATTACAACCTTAAAAGATTAATTCAGGTGTTGAAAAACTGGCACAGGTCTTTGTGAAAGAAGCAGAATTGTGTCAGTACCATGTCCAGCCACCTGCCAGTGTCCCTTCTGGCTTGCCACCAAGGTAGCCATTGATGGCTCAACCCAAACCACCACACTGAAATTTCCACACCTTATAATTATTGCCCTGCTTAGGTTTGTTCTTTGACCATCAAGTGATTTTCTGTTCATAAAGTGACAGTATTTTGCATCAACGGTGATAGAGTCAGTTTGGAGATTGTAACTTACTCTAGTGAGTTGAGTTCATCAGTTACTCCTAAGCCTGTATTTGATCTTAATGTTGGTGAAGTTAAGGCAAAGCACAATTTGAGGGCTTTGGGTTGAGTTTGTTTTTTTTTTCCTTTTCCAAGCCATATGTCAATACTCCAAAAGTCTGTCTTTTGGCTGCTTAAAAACAAAACAAAAACACCTATAAAAGTCCTACTCTCAGAATTAAGTACTGATTTCAGGCAAAACTCTTTTCATTTGGTGCTTATGAGTTGTACTTGAAAAACTTTGCCTAGAGGTAGGGAGGAGTGTTTCAAAAATAGGATGTTTAAGTAAAATGACTACAAAAGCACGTAATCTTCGGTTTTAGTGTATTTCTTCTTCTGCATAAGTTATACTCTAATAAAAATGAGAGAGCAAGTTGCGTTTTCGAAGATCAGGTCATCGTAATTCATTGACATTAGGCCACATAACTGAATAATGTCTTACTTCAGTGAAATACATCAAATGAGATCAACAATTATGACTCATAAACATGCCTCGCAGGCATAAAACAGCAGGGAATTAGCATGTGAGGCTGATAAATATGCATGTAAATAAGCTCCCAAAGGAATAACATGGGTTTGATTGATAGGTTTAGAATTGGAACATATGTAAACCCCTTTATTCCTCATTCTGGTGTAGCTAAGTAAAGATGCGTTTTACTTGTTAAAAGTTTCAATAACTTTGTAAATCTTAATGCCACATCTGCTTTTGTGTGTGCAGGCACGTGTGGGTGTCACTTGAGAGATTGATTGAATTGTCTACAGGGTAGATGCCCTCACACTAAGTTTGTAGTGTTTGCATGTGTATTATTGGAGTAGTTGAGTTTGTGCATGCACCTGTATACCTATCTGGGCACTGCATATTAGGTGGTCTTCAGCAAAATATTATTTTGGGGGTTTCTTTTCCTCCGAATTTACAGATTTTAAAGTTTGCTTCATAATTAGAAAACTGAGTTGTGAGTTTTGGTATGTGTACCGATATATTTATTTTTGTAAATACATTCTGCGTTGAAGGTAATTACTATTTGTTTTACAGAAAGTCCCACAAGTGCTACTACATTTAAGAGTCTGGCAGTCATTCTTTTTAAACTTCCATTTTTGTTGGCATCTTACAGCCTGAGCTCTTATCTGCAACTTCAAAGTACCTATCGCAGCAGTATCTTTATGTTGATCAGCAGAAGTGTTTATGCTGTGCCGAGATTTACATCCACATTGTTAGAAAAGTATGTAACACACTTTGTGTTTATAAAACATTAATACTTTGCTGTGCCAAATACAGACCAATTGGTTGCCATTGTCATGTGGTGTGGTGTACATCTGCTTTATTACCATTCCCTGCCATTAGGCAATAAAAACTTTTCCAACTGATGCACACTTAACTGATGTTGCATCACACTGTAATTATGCTAAAGTGATCTTGGACCACTGGCAGGCAAGATGCAAAAACATTTTCAATAGTAGGAAGTGTGGATTGACTGTAGGTTTTTGTTAGGTGTCATTTATAGCTGAAATAGTCATTCTGAGAAATGAGATGGAGCTGGTATCAGAGATCAGTTGTTCACATGTGAAAGCCTCAATTCCGTAGTACCTTCCTTTTGCTTAGAGATACCTTTCTGAGGAAATAAAGCTTGAGTAAAGTGGCTTGCATCTGCTTAGATTTATAGAGTAGCAGAGAATATATTTCTCAGCAAAGATCTGTAAATTCAGGAGCTACTGCTTAGTTCTGAAAACCAGTTCTTCTTGCTGCATAAAAATAAATAAGATTGTAGCACTTAGAGACATCAGCATCAAATCTCATGTGAATTCTTGAGGAGCAATTTATAGCTACCTTGTGTAATTTGTATAGAAATGTTTAGATGATCCCTGCTCTAGCAGCAGCAGCTGCTTAACCCAGAATGTAACAGCCTGTGACACCAATAAAAAAGTGATCCCTGTGTACAGAATAGGGGAGGGAATTTTTCGTAGCAGAGCTGAATAAGCAGATTGCTATCAGGAGCTATGGTGGACCATGTTGGTAGCTGCATAGCACTGTCCTTTCTCACAGAGGATGCTTAGATGTCTCTTGAGCAAACAGAAATTTAAAAATAGAGCTTTTTTTTTTTTTTTTTTTTTACCTCCCCCCGCAAAATGTGCCCTTTTTACAGTCAGGACCTTGACAGGCTGTCACTCAGTTTCCACTCCCCAAAAGGAATGGCCTTGGATGGCCCAAGAGAAACCAGAAAATTGCTACTAAGTATTTTTTTTCATTCACCTTTAGAATTTTCCACATTTTCTCCAACATGTGTTAAGCCACTGGGAAATATGGTTAAATGAGTTAAGCAGACATCACCCATCTGTGCATCTCAGGGAAAATAAAAACAGTGCTGTCCCTCCGAAAGCTTTCTTGGTACATAACCAAAATCAGAACAACCAGACTAAATCTAAACCTAGGCAAGGCTCTTGCAGTAAAAAGGGAGGAGCACTTTGAAGAAACTGCTCCTTCTGGCTTATCCCAGTCTTGCTGGTGTGTGGCCTTTGCTGAACATAAGGTGGTCCTAGCACCTGTGCTCCTCTGAAATGCCTGAAGGCTACTGGGCACCTGAGACAACATGACTGCACATCGTATCTGCTGCAGACGGTGTTAAAAACCTGGCATCCAGCCTCAGCTCTGAATTTTAGTTCACTGGCAAGCCAAAACAATCACATTGCAACCTCTTCCTTGTTCGTATAAATATTTAATTCTAGATAGAAAGCATCTCAAGAACCCTACTTTTGCTCCAGTCTTTGATTCACCCTTTAATATTGTTCATTGCTGTGCTTTCTACTACTGAAATGATTTGTAATTTGTATCTCTCAAATGGTTCCCACTTGGATTTCTCATGCACTGAGAAGTCAGATGCCTGTGTAAAGTTAAGTGCTTAGGGTTAATGAATGGCATTAAATTTTATGAGGTCATGTCCAGTAGATGTTAAAAGAAGCTTAAGGGAACTTTACCACTGATAGAAATTAACAGTTGCCATGAAAGAATGCCTGAGGGAGTTCAGTTCTAAGCAAAAATAAAATTGGCAGAATAAAAAGTAAAATACAGAGTCATTGAGATTAATGTAAACATTTTTGTTAGGTAATTGGTTGTGTGTTGCAGTAAAAGAAATGAGACCTCACAGTGTGAAAGGAAAGAATATTATTGTATTTAGAAAACAATTAATGTTTTTAGCCAAATAAAAAAAATCTACATCACTTACAATATTTATATTCTGTCAGTAAACATACAACCTTTGGGGCTACATTTATCAAATAGTCAAGTCTCCACTTATTTACATTAGTTTTTTTCTTTGGGCAAAATTCGTTTTCCCTAGTGGAGCAGTTATTTTGTTTCATTAAACCTTTATTTCTACTCACGTGCATTGCTTATGTTACAGACCAAATGAAAAAATACTTTAGTCAAGGTTTGTGTTTTGGGGTGACTGATGGATGGCATAAAAATTCTGTTTCAAAAAAGAAAATGGCTACATTAACTTATGGATACATCTGTTTTACATAATCATGTGGGGAACTATTCAGTAATTACACTAGTATTCACATGCTGTAATTTTCTTCGACTTTATTCACTGCCATTCCAAGGAGAGGGAATGGAAAACTTGTTCAGACATACATATTCTTTCTTGCTCTGTCTTACAGCCTGCAGTCACAGCATACAGTACTTTCCCAAGTAATTCCCATGCTTGAGTAAGAGAGCTATTGCATTGAATTTTGCTCCCACAGTATGTGTGTAAATTCTGCACCTCTATGTCTCTTAATACCATGCTATGGACCTTGTGCAAACCCTTTTCTTTCACATCCCTTCAAGGTCTGTGCCTGTTGCATCTATCTGGATGCAATATTGGAAGTAACAGTGTTAAGCCTCCTGAAAATGCAGGGGTCTAGTATGGAAGAGTTAATGTTTCTGTACCAAAGCTTTTTCTCTGCTCCAAGCTGGACAGCGAGGTGCCATACCTGTCAGGCAGCACAGCAAATCATGGCCATATCCCAAATTTGGAAGGTGAAATGGGAAGAAAAGTGAAACTATCAAATTTCTAGTAGTAATCCCTTGTGACTGTTCTGTTGCTTTCCAGATTTTTTTTTTCTTGTGGTTTAATATGAGTTATGTACATGAAACATTCCTTTTCACATTTTCCTTCAGTAGTAATTGGCAAAAAAATCCAAAGTCAGAAGGCTGATGCTCTCTCATGCTGGGTGACATTTTTAATATTCGCCCAGACTGTATTCTTTTTGGCTAAAAGATATTGGCCATTTTCTGTCTTGGAGGATTGGGATAACTGTATAGAAAAATTGCCAACTACTTAACATTTATGCTGTTATTGGGTAAACTAAATCATCAACCTAGTCATACTTGTCTGATTTGCATTTTTCAAGACTCATTCCTATATCTCCAAGTGCTTTGCAATTGAACCCTTAGTTCCATTCTGAAGTGCCATCAGGGACTGACACTGTTTATCCTCCTCACAGGAGGGCAAGGGTGGAGAACAGAAATCTGTCCCACGATGGACTATGTATCTATCTACAGAAATGTTTTGTGGGGTGTTTCTTTCTCAGAATCTACAACAGAGGGACCAGTGTTCAACAAACTACCTTGCACTGTAGTAAATAGAAGTGTCTTGTCATTCTGGCTGTCAATTTGGTATGTTTTTATATTCTGATGCGGCTTGTGGGCTTTTATCTTAGACATCTAGAATTTGCTGCTAATGCATAGCTCTTCAAATTTTTCCAGATCCATCTTTCACAAAATGCATCTGCTTTTTCAGCAGCCTAGTATGTGGTTTGTACTCTCCAAATTAGCAGGCGCTTGATTTAAAATAATTTTGATTAAAATCTAATATTTCCTTTATCCTTTGGCATCTTTTGATTTTGCAGTTTAACTTTTTGCTAAGTCAGTATTCTTTTATATTCTTCAGTGCTTATAAATAATATACCTTTTTTTTTTTTTTAAATCAGAGAAATGTATTAAAAATGTAGGATACTGCTCCATTGCATGGTCTTCTGGATACACAGTACGTTCTGAGAATTAGCAGCCCTAATGATAGCCTCAGATAAGGAGTCTAGGGCTGCCTGGCTGCATTGTAAAAAGCCAAGATAGACAGCTTTAAGATCAGCTGTCCCTTCCTGATACAGATTCCTTCTATCTTGTTAATTTCATTAGGATAAGAGCTGTTCCACTAACAGCAGGAACATCCCTTTCAAAGTTGAGGATTTCAGTTCATGTGGCAGTGGTGTTTATTTTCAGCTTGTTGGGGTTTTTTTCATACCTTATTGTGCAAGTTTGCCAAGTACTTCTGAATTGTCTTACCTCTAGACTCTGCTACTGATGGAACATCTGCTTTAAGTTTTACCCAGAGACTTAAACTTTACCCAGAGACTAAGCTGCTTTTTTCAAAATCATTCACATAATAGATTTGTTAAGGAGTGAATGTGCTTTCTGTTGAGTTATAAATGATTGATAAAGGAAGTAAAAATCATATGCACTTCTAAGATACTATGTTGACGGTTTAATAAACCATTGGTTATCTCTCTGCATTTATTTTTTTTTGTGTGTGTAATGCTGCTAAAATGTGTTTTGTAGTTACATTATTAAAAATGTGTCTTTTCAGTAGATGTGTTCAGGATTTTATTTCTAACTGATTTGACAGATTACCCTGCAGTCTATGTTGATATAAATCCAAAGTAACCTATCAGTCCTACAGATCTGACTGAAATGATTGTGTGAGTGGCTTGAGAAGGGTCTGGCAGCCAGGACAGACGTCCCAGAGCTCTTCTGCTGTTTCCAGAAGTGCTAAAAGAAGTTGTGGTAGGGGCAGAGGAATGGAGCTTCCTGGGTTGGCAGGAATGCTGTGGGAGCCCACGTGCTTCTCCCTGGTCCTGGGCTGTAGTAACTGGGTGCTTCTCATGATCCTTCCTCTGGGACTTTCTTCACCCCTTATTTTTGTGCTTTTAAAACTTACTATTTGAGGAAAGTCGAGTCATTGCCCAGGCTTGCATCTCTCTGACAACTTTCTAAGCTTCTCATCTGCTTCCTCTTCCTCAGAGCTGAAACCCCACAGTTCAGCTGCTGGCTCTCAGGACTAATGCCAGCCTCTCCCCAGGATGGCAGGTAGCTCCTCTGCCTTGTTTTCTCATGTACCATGTTAACATTTGCAGCAATGGTGCTGCTTCTTGTATTCTTTCTGGTTGCTTCCTAGTCATAAATGCTCTTTGTTATCCCACTCCAGAAAAGCATGTAGCTGGTTACATGCCTGTCAGCACAGTAGCCATGTGGGTGACTGATTTCAGGCTGTACCTCTTTGCATATATGTGCTGGGCAAAGGGAAGTGGTACAATTTTCACAGCTTTCCTAAACATAATCACACTCAAAGAAAAGGGTCCAAGAGAGTAGCTGCTGCTTTCAGAAGTCTTTGACATCCATCAATAGTGCTGCAAGCTGTCAGTCTGCTGTACTAGTCTCCTTTGATAAGGAACAGCAAAGAAACAAAGCAGAATTGCTCCTTCTCTTTTTAATCTCAGGTCCTGGTCATCATGAACCCACCTCCCCAGCTTTAGAAGGTGAGAGCTGCATATTGCATATCACTACCACTTCCTGGCATCCTATCCAGTCTGGGCCTGTCTCCTGGTAAACTTATTAGTTGAAGAGCTAGATTTTTATTTTTTATTGAAAGGCCATTTCTATTTCAATAAAAGAGCACTTAATCCTTTCTCGTTTCTCTTATACTATCATTTAATCCTGGCAAAACAACAGAATGTTAAAAAACTTATGCTCAGCTTTTTTCAGTGCTTTTTTTTTTTTTTTTTTTTTTTTTTTTTTTTTTTTTTTTTTTTTGCCTAGACTCAATGGAATATGCATTACTGCTTTAGAATAGTTACATACAATTTATTCTCCCAAACAAAATGATTGCATCTATCTATAAGGTAGAAGTGTGGTTAAAAATAGGAGGTAATTGAAGTAAATTAAAGGACAATAGTAGCCTTCAAACATCTAAAGAGATGGCATGTTTTTCTTATTGTCAATGTAAGTGGTCTCTGGAGACCACCTTTTACAGTGATTGTGCATGTCTAAGATTAAGCAAAGCTGTATGACCAGTGCTATCTCAGGAGGATGCTGAGTCATTAACTCATGTTTATTGCCTCTTGCCATCTTTAGATTATTGCGATTTATAGCTCAAAGGCCTTTTAGGCTGTTTATAAGTTAAAATTAGCTAAATTCTTCCGCATGCAAGTGATAAGTCACTTGGCATTTGTATATCATGGGACATAACTTCCTAGCAACGATGCCAGGCAGCTCCTAAGATCTTGTTTTCTTTCTGTGCAAAGTCTAATTGTGGTACTTGTCCCTAGTTGTACTGCATTACTGTACCCTTTGTTTTGCTATTTTGTTAATCATATATGCTCTTAAAGAATTTACTGAACTTAGATATTATGTAAGTTATTAGGTATACAGCTTCTTCTTCAATCAGACTACATTAAAATGTTTGTTTATTATCCTGGAGTCTTTTAAATCAGATTTAGTGATGACTTAAGAACTTGCTTAAGTTATACATAGTAAATGATCAGCCAGGTAAAGTAGCTGACAGAGGCTGTAATACTGAGCATAAGAACAGAATTGGACATAATTTACTCTGAACCAAAAACAGGGGCCCTAAGAGAAACAATAACTGGGAAAAAAAAAATTTAGAATAATTGCATTTTACATTATCATGTGGATTTTTTCTTTTACCGGTCTTACTGCTGGTAACAAATTCAGTCTAAGCGTTAGTGGACTAAATGCTTATCGACTGCAGAGGAAGTCACATTTACTTATAGACGCTAGTATAAATGGGAAGTCAGACCATTTTTCCATGTATGTGCATTTTCTGAAATGTTTAAATCACTGTTAGCATCAGAGTTAAACTTGGCCTTTCTATCATGCTCTGAGAGATTCTATTAAAACACCTCTGGATGTACATTATTTAAGATTTTCTAAACCTTGCAGAGAAGTCTTCTCAGTTATTCCTGTGAATTAGTTCAGTGGTACTAGGGTATAATTTCATATTCTCTGTATTTTATGGATTTTAGTTTAGACCACAATGCATAGCTCAGCTTGTTCTAGTAAATACAGGAGCTTCATTGGTAAAAGAAACACTGTAAGTCCTTTGAATATAGTTATTGTTCAGTTTATTTTAAATTTAGCTGCAAGGGACTACATTTTTTAAACAATGATGCTACGTTCTAAGGTCATCAGTCATCTAGACTTTTGTATATGTTTTCTGGTCCACACTTTCCACACATACATTTTGCATGTGATGAAGTGGTGTGTTAAATTGCAGGCTAACCTAATATCAGGGTTGGTGTTTAGATTTGTGGACACTTAGAAGCTGTTTCACTTAAAATGGAAACCCTCTTATTTTTATGCATCTTGATTTAAACTGAAGTGCACAGACAAAATTATTTCAGAGTTTTTGCCCAGAGAGTACGCAGAGTTTACTCGTATAAGCCTATACATATGCAATTGTGATTTTATACTCAAAGATCGTAGAAGATGTCACTTGATTGTCATAAATCAGCAATCAGAATGCACCAAGTGAGCAATGTGTTTCACAAGATACTCTTAATATCCCCAGAAGTTTTCGTTCATGACTGCAAACCAGTGTGTCTGCCTGGCCTATTGTTCAGCAGATTTCTGCAGGGCTGAGCCAGGCTTTGAGTTTACACCTTGTTGTCAGCATTCTTTACCTGGTCTCTGATGTGACCAGCTTTTCCTATCACAAGATAAGCACGTATGTGGGTACTCTGTTGTGTTTTATGTTGATGTTCCTTTCCTAAATTAAATTAGCTTAAATGGGAAAACCACTTTTAATACATTTTTCTGTAATTAGAATCTACGTTTATTGAAGAATAAACAAGTATTTCAGCCTCTGTAAGACTTTTGTGCTTCTAATGACAAAATCTGATGGTTAACTTTATTCATTTATCACTAATTAAGAAAATGAATCACTTTTTATTTAATTCGTGGCAAAACATAATATTTTAGGTCACAGTTGTTGAAACTAAAATGCTCCCAGAAAATCTGTCCCAAGCAACCAATGCATGCATTCAAATCATGCATCTGGTACTAAATTAACTTGAAGCAAAGGAGAGTCAGGGTTGTACCTACAAGATCGCTTACCAAAAAGTTTCGTCGTTTATTTCAGCAAACTTAACTTGTTAAGATTGAAATGTTTTTCACCTTTCCAGCCTAATAATTATTTTATAAATATCAGAAGTGCTGTGCACTTAATTCTTTAGCTGAAGGCATTCTTTTCCGTTGCTGTACACCGCTTCGAGCGTGCTCCATTTAATCATTTTTAAAGCTTATTTGGTGTAAATTGAATTTAACACTGTAGTTGCAGGAGTGATGTGTAAAAAGTCCGAAAGATTGGTGGTAGGGGGGGTGCTGCTGGTCCCCGCGGTGGTGCTGCCGAAGGGAGCAGAGGATGCTGCAGCATCCTAAACTCGGCAGCACCCTCTCTTGGCACGATGCTGCAGTGCCCAGGGCTGCCCTCCCTCCCTCCTTAACTTCTCGGGAATCCGTCAAAATATAGAGAACAGAGAAATCCGCAGCTCCGCAACATTTTCCTTTTTAAAGATCTAGTTTATGGTGTAAAAACCTCAATTTGCCGTATGGTTTGGGGTTAGCGCTCCTCTTATTTTTACTTTGTCTTCGTCTACTGCCATTTTGGTCTTTCGGCGGACCCAGTTCAGAAAGCTTCAGTCGTCTTAGTCTTTTTGTATTTTTTTTTTCTTTGCTGCAGAGATCCTGAAGACTTTCCAAACTGCATATTTGGTGCTGTAGAAATGCAAATTGTCTGCTCTTTTGTAAACCTTTCAATTGTCAGACTGCTCTCTTTCAAAATAATAGAGGAGCCTGGAATCGCCCATGCTAAAATTAAGAATTTATAACTGTATGGAACAGATGTTTTCATAAACATTTGCTATAATTAATTTCAACTAGGGGATTGAAGGAACAAAGCAGTTTTTCCCTCTTCAAAACTTTATTGCCTTTTCCCCATACAGCCAACTCAGAAATCTTTGCTTTAATATTGTTAATGAAACAAATTTACTCGTCTGTTTGGTTTTCATTGTAAAAAAAGGAAAGCTTAATTTCAACACGATACTGGCCTGTAGAACAATGGACAGATGAGCTCAATTCCAAACATTGCATGTGAAGAATTAACATACAGAGCATAAGTCTTTAGGTGCTCATTTCTGAGACCACAACTCTGTGGTGTCAGTTGTCAGAGATTCCTACATATTTGAATGAATTTTACCCAGATCATTTTGACGGATATCTATCTGTGGAAGAAATAGTATGAAGGAATTTTATGTCTGAAGAGTTGTGAACTTTGGTGTTACAAAAAGCAAAGGAGTCTCGTGGCATTATATATAGTTTTAATGCATAATAAAATGCTTATTGTATGTTGATTACCCCTTTATATTCACAATAAAGGTCTGCAATCTGTTAGACTTTTGTCGTTGTTGTTTGTGTTATATGAGGAACACGTTTTGACTAAAATCTTTCTTTCACATTTGTATCGTCACTGTATTTTGGGGGATGTTTTTTGGAATGTATATAGTTTAGAACCAGAATTTTGGTGGTATTGTGAAGAAGAAAAAACATCTAGGCATTATTGTTCTATTTTTAGTAGTTCTTCTATATCATATAAACATCATTTGAGGAAAAAAATGTTCCAAGTTTTAAAATAAGCACAGCTTAATTGTTTTATACCTGAAAGAACCACTGCAGCTGCAAGGATTTTTAGAGCAAACTAGAATTCCTGACTGATCTGTCATCTATAAAGTGTGCAAAGAAAAATAGGTAGCTGTCATTAAAATTACATTTCAGCTTTCAATAACCATTTAATGAGTAGCGTAATTATATAAGTATGGTACCTCAAGTACTTCACTCAATAATTAAAAATAATCTCATCTTTAAAGTGAAAGCACTGTAATTATTATTTGACTTAACCAGGACCACTGTTGTGATCTCTAGTGGCACCTCAGATTGTTCAAAGTGGTTTTGAAAGTATAAATTAAAATTGGATAAATCATTAAATTATTAAGCTTTAAATATGCTGAAAATGAATATAGCATGGAATTTGGAAGTCATGTTACAAGAATTGACAACCTTAACCTTAGACTGCAAGCATATATTTGTGTTAAAAATTTTCCTTGTCTCTAATCATAAAATACTGCATTAATGATGGAGTGTATATCAACCTGTTTTATATCAACTTAATTTTTTACAACTGGTAAATAAATTTTGGTTTTAACAACATTTTAACCTTCTAGTAGAATACAAAGAAAATATTAGGCGGAGTGCAAAGTCGTCAGCGAAGAGATCTATCTCCATTTTGACACTTGTAAGCAGGGGAGTGCACGGTTTGATTTCCTAAGTGGGATCACTTTTATCATGAATTCCTAAACTGTCAGGCATAAAACCCTTTCATAGCTGACACAAGATTGGTAAAGCTGTTATGCTGTATAAATATACATGTGTGCCCACACATAGACATGTGTATGTGTGTACATAATCATACAGAAATATATAGAGAGGTAAAGAAACTTCTTCAGTATCAAAACCTACTTTCAAAAGGAAAAAAAAAAAAACAAACAACAATTATATTTAAAAGTAAGAGTATATCCATGGAGTAAGACGGTGTCACTCAAGCTTCTTCACCCCTTCTCTGTAAAGAGTCTTGAGCTGAATTTTTGCATCTCATAGAAAATAACTGTTTTCAAAGAGGTAATGAAGGAGATGAATGACAAATGGCTGATCCTTACATGGTCCTTCACACACTTTTTGCTCTGGCTGAGCACATGCTTAGGCTCAAAGTGCTATTTGTGCCTGCTTCCTACCCAGAGCATTTTCTGACTCTTGAGCCAGGGCTCTGAAATGGTATCCAGTTTCTTGATATTGCTTGAAGTGGAAACTGTTCACTGCACCTTGAAAAAATCTTATTTCAGAAGATATGAAACTATAAGTATAATAGGCTGTTAAAAAATAAAAATAGAAAACTAGTGTGTATTTAAACTTCTATTTAAACTTTGTATTTAGGCTTCTCCTTGCTACAATTTCTATGCATCGTTTTCAAATAATCTTTCAAAATTCCTTATTCTGTGTCGATCTATTTTATGCTGTGTCTGTGATCTCAAACACGTCCTTACAAGAATAGTGTTACTGCAAGTGACAAGCCTGTGTGTTCTGGGTGAATCTAGTACCCTAGGAAATGCGCTAAACAGATCCTAATCCATGCATCTCTGAAATCTAAAAAAGCTGGCATTTGAAATGCTTTCTTTTGACTGCTTAGTAAAAGCATCAATTTCAAATTTGCAAAATCTCTTGAAAAAGCCTCCAGCTGTGTCCAGTAGTACTAGGTTCAAGCCACCCAAGTCCCAGAGCCCTTTACCCCTTGGTCTCAATGCACAAAAACAGCCTTTACTAAATAGGGCAATAGAAATTAATTATTTCAGGAGAAAGAGTGTTTCTTCAATTAAAGCAGCAACAAGAAAAATATTCAGGTGATTTTCAGTTCCTGTGGAAGGATTCTGCCTTATTTTGTTGCTGTATTAAAATCAGTTACTGCTTGGGTGCTGAAAGCTGTTTACCACGTTAGCTATACTTGTTTTGTGCTTGTTACGGTACTGAGTTGTTCCCTTTCTCTTACCTCTGAAAGTGTGCTAAAATTTTTTTTTTTCAATTCCCACCTCTCACCACTGCCACTAGGTTTTGCAGTTGAATTTTGGAAACCTTTTCAGGTGTGAGGCAGGGTTGGTAGAGCATCCTTTGTTTCTTTAGCAGCCCTTCTTCCCATTTTCAAGCATCAGAAGTTATCTAAAGATTAGGATATAATGAATCAACTAGCATTTCTGAAGGAGACCAGAATTTCTGTTACCAGTATCATGAATCCTATATGCAGTGCTCTTTAGCATACATCCTAGTTTTGCCAGAAATTTGGATCATTATCACTCATTACAAAAGTAATCTATTCATTTTCCTGGGGGTTCACTATATCTTTCTAAAGGAGGAGTTACAGGAGCTTGCCCGAGGAGAGGTAATCCAGGGCATGGATTCCCACAGCTTATTGTCATTGGTTAGTGTCATTGGAACATTAATTTGTTCACAGATAATGTTTACTATGAATGCTTTCCAGGATTTGCTAGAAAGCCTTTCAGATAACAATAGGTAAAATTATGGAATTTTCTTTTACGTTAATATTTTGTGGTTTGCTTTATCGGTTTTATCACTTTCAATTAAAGACATCTAAATCATCTTTCAAGATGTTATACATGTGTCTTTAATGGGATGGAGAAAAAAGAAAAAAATCACAAAAATGCCCACTGCACTGCTCCTGAGAGCTGAATGTACCTAGTACTATCCAGTTTTAGTCACTGCTGCTAATGATGCCTCAAAAAAGTCTCTGAAAAAAAAAAAAAAAAAAAAAAAAAAGAGAACCACAGTAAATTGTACAATATCAGATTTATCAGATTTACTAGCAATGGGTGTACAATGAAGAATCATCTTCTGACAGAGGGCTTCAGAATAAAGCAAACGACATGTAGAGTAGTTTGTGAAGGACAGCTGCAGGGGTGTTCTTTTATACTCAATGGATGTAGCAGACCCAGGATCCCACAAGGTTTTTTTTGTGGGGCCATGATGAAAGAAAAATTTCTTTCACCATGATTCTTGTTTTCTTTGCAGAGTCCTGTTGACTCTTCAAGCAGGACAAATGACTTAGATGAAAGATGATAAAAGGCCTTGGATTTTTTGATACATTCTTAAACCTCATTCTACAAAAAGGTAGAAGATTGCATTGCCATTCCTGAAAAGAGTCCCAAAAGATATTTTTCTTATTATAAATTTAACACTAAGAATGAGATTTCTTTTTCAGTCTGACTGGTGTGATAGTCCAATGCCTAAGGGGTTGTCAGAGTATAAAGAAAGTGCAGTAGTGCATTCAGAACCTGATGTGAGATTTGACGTTTGCAAATGTCACTCCAGGCTTCAAGAAAGAGGATCCGGGAAGCAACAGATGGGTCAGCCTCACCTCCATCCCTGGAAAGGTGATGGTACAACTCATTCTTGGTGCTGTCTCCAGGCACATGAAGGACAAGAGGCTTATCAGGAGCAGTCAACATGGCTTTAATAAGGGGAAGTAATGTTTGACCAACCTGATAGCCTTCTATGAGGATAAAACCAGGTGGATGGATGATGGCAGAGCAATAGACAAGTAGTATATCTTGATTTCAGTAAGTCATTTGACACCATATCCCACAGCATCCTTGGAGCTAAACTGAAGAAGTGTGGCTTGGGTGATTGGGTAGAGAGTGGGTCAAGGGCTGGTTGAAGGACAGAAGCCAGAGAGTTGCAGTCAGTGGGATGGAGTCCAGTTGGAAGTCTGTTTCTAGAGGAAAATCTATACAATACTGAAGTATTGTAATGTACTAGTACCAATAATATACAATATATTTATTGATGACCTGGATGAGGGAATAGAGTGTACTATCAGTAAGTTTGCTGATGACGCAAAACTGGAAGGAGTGGCTGACACCCCAGAAGGCTGTGCTGCCATTCAGAGGGACCTTGACAGGCTGGAGAGTTGTTGGGCAGGGAGAAATTTAATGAATTACAACAAGGGAAAGTGTAAATTCTTGCAGGTTAGTAGGTCAAGAGAGGTTCTCCTCCCCCTCTACGCTGCCCTAGTGAGGCCAAATCTGGAATATTGTGTCCAGTTCTGGGCCCCTCAGTTCCAGAAGGACTGGGATCTGCTTGAAAGAGTCCAGCGCAGAGTAACCAAGGTGTTTAAGGGAGGGGGAAATGTCCCTTATCAGGAAAGGCTGAGGGAGCTGGGTCTCTTCATCTTAGAGGACAGTGAGGGGTGACCTCATTAATGTTTTTTAATATGTAAGGTTCCAGGAGGACAGAGTCAAGCTTTTCTCAGGGGTGACTAACAATAGGACAAGGGGCAATAGTTATAAACTGGAGCATAAGAGGTTCCATATAAATATAAGGAAGAATTTTTTCACTGTGAGGGTGGCAGAGCACTGGAACAGGCTGCCCAGGGAGGTTGTGGAGTCTTCTTCCCCAAAGACATTCAAAACCCACCTGGACATGTTCCTATGTGAGCTGCTGTAGGTGATTCTGCTCTGGTAGGGGGGTTGGACTCAATGATCTTTCAAGGTCACTTCCAGCCCCTAACTTTCTGTGATTCTGTGATGTGCTGTGTCCCAATAAACAATGGCCCAGTATCACTGCGCTTAACCACATAGCTTTAAAAAGAGACTGAACTATGTTCATTCATTTCTCTGCTCAAGATCAGATGTGGAGATGGATATTATACGAAAAAACTTATTACTTGAAAATGTCCCAATATAAGAGACTGTTTTCCAAGATGCAAGGAAACAAGGAACAGATGGTTATTAATAATGGCAGTGTCGTCTCCTGGATAAAATATCTGGTGTTGTTAATTTGGTTAAGTTTAGTAAACAAAAAGCAGATTGATTAAGTAGGATTTCCATTTTCAGAACAAATTGAGAGAGCCAATTAGCAAAATCAATTGGACTAAGCAATTTTAGACTAAAATATGGTAGAGGTTTGGGACTTATTTTAGCCAAAGGTGTGTAAAAGTTAATAAAAAAATGCATTTCAAATTAGATGAGAAAAAACACTTGTAAGAAAAGATACGTGCCAAAGTGAATGATAAAGTATTTTTAAGGAATGTCAGGGTTAAGCAAAGATACTGAAAGAAACAGCAAAACAATTTGATCTGAAAAGAGGGCTACCTCCTGGATATAAGAAAATGTGGGGTTACAGTGATAATCAGCAAATGTTTAATCAAATTAGATTGTAAGCAGGAAATTTAAATTAAGCAGAAAACACTACTTTACTATATCAGAATCTTTCTGGGAAGGTAAACTAGAACCACTGTGCAGTGCTAACAGCCAGATTATATCAAATGTTATCTAAATATGGTCCTGAAAGATTTAGTTTTCAGTAAAAAAGTAATTTCAGGAAAGGCCTGGAAATAAATAAGAAAATAAAAAGTAGTGTTGGGTAGATACTATAAATTAGCACATCCAATATACATGAAAGCATTGGATTTGCAGGGTAACTGTTTCAAGTATACTGTTGCATGAAACAACATTTTCACTTTTTTGTAATTTTTTTTGTCTTTTTTTGTCTTTGTTTTTCATGGCTGATAGCATGTAATTGAAGAAGGGGAAATGTAGTACTTAGAGAGGAAAAGAGGGTGATAGCAAAGCAGCAATATAGTTTGATTGTGCGTGGCTTTAGAAAAGTTTTTAAGGAAGAAGCAAAAAAAAAAGCAAGTGAGATAACTTTTAAGTGAGGCAGTTTTGTTAAAGAAAGTCATGCCCAACTAACCTGATAGCCTTTCAGAACATACATGGAGGAAATATGTGGTCTATCCAGACCTCAGTTAACCAGCTGATATAGTGCTACAGATGTTCTGAAACAGAAAGGATGGGGATTAGTTATGTATAATGATTACAAGTTGAATAGAGAAATGTAGATTTTAATGAAAGAGGATTTTTAGTGGAGTTTGCAGTGGAACTGATTTTATCCACTGGTTTCATTTGTTGTTTTTCCATAAAGTGTGAGACTGCACTGATGGAATTTTATAAAGAAATAATAATAGTAGGTAGTATTATCCAGTGCAAGCACAAATAGAGCATTCAGGTAGGACTCATCCTTTCTAAGGAAAAGAGGTCTAGAAACAGTATGAAATAATTTGAAATGCAGTATTGTACTAGCCAAAATTTTTCCTGTACAATACGAACTGGGGTTTTCTTTTGTAAATGAATCTCATTTAGGAAGAAGACTGAAAGAAAAAGCATGATTTGAGTAAGCAGAAAAAAGTTGTGCAATGCTGTCTGTAGATGAATTTGAGAAATACACAGGGATGTAGAAGAACTATCAAGCTAAATGACATATCGGGCAAAAATAAATAGTCTAAAACAGGATACGAATTATTTTGCTTTGAAAAATAGATGATTCTTTCTGGTACTTAACAGTCCTTCAGTGGAAGTAGTTACTGTAGAGAGGAAGGTTTCTGTAAGCATCACTATTCTATGTATAACCAGCCCACATATACAAGGTGTTTTGCAGACGTGTTATGTAGTTTCAGAAAAGCTTTGAACTTGTGCTGTGACACAAAATATCTGGTATCATACAGCTAACTCAAAATTTTTCACAAAATAGATTAACTTTTTCATGCTTTGTCTTAATGTTAGTAAAACCAAACTCACATATTACACAGTATACCCCAGTAACCTTATACTAGTAAAATCATGTCTAATAAGTTGACAAGGGCCCTTATCAAAACTTTAAATGACATGAAAGCTCAGATTTTCAGAACATTCAGATTCCAAATTTAACGTGGAGGCTTGTTGTCTCTCTTGCCAGCCGTAAGAATGTGAAGATGTAAAGTTGAGTTTTGTCTATGTTTTGTCATAAACTAAAGTTGCTGTATATGGTAAAATCAATTGCAGTTCTCATTTGTATTTGTTGTTTATTATCAGGGTTTGATTTATAACAATGGTATTTTATTTTTGTATTAGGAGGATCAAGTGAAAATGGAAGCACAACCCACACATCAGATTCTGATGGAACGTTTATTTCTTACAGGTTGGTTATTTTTTATATTTATTTTCTAATTTTAAAAAGTTTTAGTATAAGAAGCAGAATCAGAGAATCATTTGGGTTGGAAGGGACGGTAATTATTATCTAGTTCCAAACCTCCTGCCATGGGCAGGGACACCTCCCACTAGACAAGGTTGCTCAAAGCTCCATCTAGCCTGACCTTGAACATTTCCATGGATGGAGCATCCACAGCTTCTCTGGGCAACTTTTTCCAGTATCTCACCACCTTCACACAATTTTTTCCTATCATCTCATCTAAATCTACCCTCTTTCAGTTTTAAACAATTACCCCTTGTCCTATCACTACATGCCCTTGTAAAAATTTCCTCCTTCCTGCAGCCTTCTGTCAGGTACTGGAAGGACACTATAAAGTCTTCCTGAAGCCTTCTCTTTAGACTGAATTGTCCCAACTCTCAGCCTCTCCTTGGAGGAGAGATGCTCGAGCCCTCTTATCATATTCACGTCCCTCCTTTGGACTCACTCCAAGAGCTCCTTCTGATGTTGGGGGCCACAGAACTGGACACAGTAGTCCAGGTGGGGTCTCAGGAGAGTGGAGGAGAGGGACACAATCACCTCTCTTGACCTGCTGGTCACTGCATTTGATGTGACCCAGGGTATAGTTGGCTTTCTGGGCTGCAAGTGCACGTTGCCAGCAAATCTGTCTAAAGTAAAAGAACAGGTCCTTTTCATTTTACAAGTATTGTACAATCTGAAGTGCAACAGTCGGTGAAGTAAAGGACGTGAGGGATTTAATTAAGGAATGATCTGAAAAGTTGTTTTCTGGATTATTATATTTTTTAAGAAAGCTGTTCAAAATCCTTAGCTAATTAAAGCACAGGATGTTTGTAAGCCTAAAATTTTTAAGGTGGTTTTTTTTTTTGTTTTCTCCAAAGCATGCATTAAAGTAGAAATTGTCACCTGAACTCATAGCAGCTAAGCTTAAAGAAATACAGTGCAGAGCAACTTTTTGCAGCCCTGTCAGTGAACTTGAGTCTTGTTTGGGTTCGTACCAGAGGTTACCTTGTACTTGAAAGCACAGAAGGGTAATCAGCAGATGTGTTTTTTCATCTTTTATCCAGCAAAATACTGTGTCTGCTACAAATGTTAAATCTTTGTCCTTGTGACTAGTAAATTAATAGTAAAATTTGTGCCAACCATAATGACTGCGTCTGACTTTGATGCTTAGGTATGGCAAAGTAAAACAAGCTTACCATGTGATTATGTTGGATTCATTTACTGAACTATGACGGGTGGCATCTTCTTCATTTTACATTTGTAGTCTACTGGAGTCTGTACTTCAAAGAGGTGTAGGAAGGCAGGAGGAACCAGCCTGTTTGCCTGGTCCTGGTTGCAGCCAGGTGGGTGGGGAATGCCACACGGTCACAGGCAGGGAGCTGTGCTGGGCACAAGGAGCCTCCAGGTGCAGGGTGTCCGGGAGGGAGAGGACACCTGGAGGACTTGGTGCAGGCTGGAGTCTGAGAGATTTCTGAGGAGAGCAAGAAACAAACAGCAGGGTCTTGAGGATGTGGAAAAGAAAGACTTTTCTCAAGGACCTGGAGGGAACAGCAAAGAGTTCGTTGCGATTCAGATGCCCAGAGGAAGCTTCTGGACTGAGAGCAAGGTTGGGAAAAAGGGTGTGCCTGCAGGGACACAGTGGGACAGGGGTGGTTGGCTTTACAGATCCTTCCCATTTTCTGTATTCTAGTAAGTCTGCTTTGATGAAACTTATTTTGGGACGGTATAAAACCCTTCAAGGGTAGTTAGCATGTTCACTTGGAGAAAAATACATTAGCAGATCCATTTCAGGGTTCTGCCTGACTTGATTTCTTGTAATATTTGTGTTCTCTAATGCATGCCACATGCTATCTAGATTAAAAGGCGGGCTAAAAATACCACCCAGAATCATCTTCAAGTTTTTTTTAGGTGAGAAGCACATATAGATACAGAGACCACGAAGCAGTCTGTAAAAATAGGCAAGACAGAATTTAGAATTTAGCCAGATCAGCAGAAGGAAAGAGTTGAGAACTTTCTCTGCCATTAATGCCAGGGCATTTATACCTGAAAGTCATTAACTGAAGCACCTCAGCTGTTGTACCTGCCAAGGTAAACTTGAACTAAAAACCAGCTTCAGCTAGCCTCTGGTTCCATGAGAGTGTAAGCTGTGGGGACAGAGGTCCAACCCTGTTTTCCTACTCCTTCCCTCATCCAGTGGCACTCATCTCTCAGTGATCCAGTCCAGCTCACTAGTTAAACACATCTAGCCTAAGACATAGTGGATCCTCAATCCACTATCTCTGCAAAAGAGAGAAGGTTTAAGTTGTCCATATTCTTTAATCTAAAGGGCATGTAATAAATAATGTTGGCTACAAATACGACTGAATAATAATTGTATTCTGTCAGAAAGCATTACAGCCCAACTTACAAGGTTTAGGAAGGTTAATGAATATTTTAAAAGCAGTCCCATATACCACTGCCCGAATATCATTCTTATAATTAGAGGCAAGATAATAAAGCAAGATAGTGCTGTATATATATATGTCTCTGTGTGTGTATACACACATACATACAAAATAAATCGCTTGACTTGTAATAGCTGACAAGCTAGAACTATTATTATTAAGTAGTATTATAATCTCAGAGGTGTTAAATTAGTATTTTCTGAGTATTTTCTGCTCAGTGGTAAGTAACCTCCATCATATATTGAGACTGTTGAATATTGTGGTGTTATAGGTCTATGTGGCATGTCAAGTAAAACAAGCAGCTGACACCTCATGAAGAACACAAAGTGAATCTTAAATTAAATGTTTGTTATTTCTTTAAAGACTACTTATAAACTTAGACTTATTTTAGGATGCTGTCAATTAACAGTGTTTCAGTCAGTAATTTGATAAAACTAGTGATAGTCTGGTTTACCCAATGTGTTTCAATCTATTGTATTTTAAAAAGACTACCTAGTGAATTTTTGCTCTAAAAGAGGCAAAGGCATCTTTGGATCACACAAATGCTTCCAGAAGGCTAATACATGCAAAATTCTACTGGAAATTTATAGTGAAACAAAAGCTGCTCTGTGTTTTATCATTAACAGTCTTTACAATTTATTTAACAGAGGAGGCAACTCCAAATGTTTAAAAATATTTGACTGTGAATGTGTTTTGCTATTAAAGTGCTCTTAAGAGCATATTGGTTTTAACACAATTAAAACAAAGAAAAAGATGAAGTGAGGGTTGTTACTTGATTCCAACACTTTCTATTTTAAAGGACAATTTAATGCTATCCAGTACAAGGTACGGATATATGTATTAATAAAGGATGTCAGATCATTGTCCTTCGATATATTATAATGCTCCAGAGCTATTTGTGTGGTTTTTTTTCTTAATATGATGGTGTCACCTTAGAGTACGTTGCTCTTGCTTCTGTTGATCACAGCACAGATTTAATGCTGCTTAGGTTCAGATAGTAAGCATTTCCCTCTAGGTTATAAAATTTGTAAGTAATGTAAGTGAAAAGCACATGTGACTAGCACATATTTCTGTGAGTTTGTGAATGCATCCTGTCAGGTCACAAAAAATTTTCTAGTTGGTCTTCAGGCCAATAATAAAAAATTATCTCCTAGAACCATTTAATCAAAATTTTAAGTTAACCATTAGAAAAAAATTGAACCAGAATTTAGATATACAGTGGCTCTTATCTTTAAAACATAAGAAACTTCTGGAAAATATTTGAGCTCTGCTCTGCTGTATTGTTTAAATGCTATGGTTAAAGATTTTTTTGGATGTGCAAATTGGGACAGACTTCACCAAAAAGAGGAGAAAAATAGGTGTGGGTCTCTAGTTTCAATATCTGCAATGCAGTGCCACTGGAAAGTAGAAATACTGTCTTTCTCCTGCCTTCCCAAGGGCAGCTGACCTTCTCCTCGCCAAAGAGGTGAACCCCTTGCCAGCACATATGACTACAGACTATTACATTAATCTGTTTAGCCTCAGTACCAGCTGCTTGCATGTTTTTAATTATCTTATTAGATGGTATAACAGTGACCTATGAAATAAAATGAAGGTGAGTATTTTTTAACTTTATTTTACAGGCTATTTTTCTAAATATATTTTAATGACCTAATTATGACTTTTAAGGAGAGCCATTGATGCAGACATTCAATTTGGTTGATAGAATCTAATGTCTCAAGGACACATATTTCCTTCCAAGGTGGATTCATGCATTAATACTGCTTCTAATAAATATATAGCCTAAAATAAGGTCACTTTTCATACTTGTGTTGTTTAATTTACTTTATTATTCAAGACCTATGACTACTATGTTGGATGATTTCTTAATACATCTCTACGTATGAGTTTCTTTTTTACCCTATGTATCATTACAAAGTTCTTTCCAGTGTGGCTTAAACCCCCATGACAAGTGGTGGTTGCTCAAATCTGTGGGTTATATAGACAGCGTACATTCCTCATTCTGCTGATATTTCAAATAGGCATAAGATCTAGTGTAAGAAAGACTTTCACATTCCATTTTCTTCCCCTGCCTTCTTGCAGATTCTGCTTACCAGATGTTTTCCTTCTTACTGCAAAAAGGCAATGTGGTCCTGCTGGCTGAGGCATGTTTCTTGTGTGGCAGCCAACAACTGCAGGACTGATACTGAGCGTACAGAAGAAAGACGGCAAGGGGTGCAAGCTGTTCCTCCCTGTTTATACCCCTTTCCAAAAGTGGGTAGGGAAACTAGTTTGATTTCTCTTTGACCTATGGCAGCAGAGCCAGAAATAGCTACATAGCCTCTGTCCTTATGTGTTAAAAGTAGCACAAAGATGTAGGCAGTTTATATACCTCCACCTTGTGGAAAACTCTTGTCTTAATCCATTAGGAAGCAGCCTTTGCCTGTCTACACAAGCATATTCAGTCTTGTTCATACACAGTTGGTATCTATTTATTTTTCACTTTTAAACCACCCCAGTGCAATTATAACCTATTTTTCCCAGCCTTTTCCACTATGTGACCACACATAGTCAAGAGTTGTAAAGACCAGCCTCGTTTCTATTGCATTCTGCAAATATTTTGAGATACAAAAATTTAGGAATAGAAGGCAAAGCATTCTCTGCTCTGTAAGGAGAATTCTTAGCACTTGCATCCTTCCTCTTTTTTCACAAGAAAGTAGTAAAGCTGACATCTATGTTTTGTCTTACCTACAATCATTTGCTAGATTATTTTTTTCTTGTTGATGCCATTCACATGCAAAGAAGCCTTTACAGTACAAGTTACTTTCCTCTGAGAGACTGTAAACGCTGTCCATGAATTTGGGGGATTATTCTGAAATACTACATGCTTATAATCTTTTTCTGGATGTGTTAGTCTCATTTTGTCTCTGTGAAGACATGAGGAATTCCGTCTTGCAAATCTCATATTTCCAGCAAGAGAAGGTGACTCTTTGCACTGATCACAGATTTCCTCCAATGGCTTTTTTTTTTTTTTTCCACACCCAGGATCACTGTCACACCAACTGAGAGCTTAGAAGATTTATGGTTTTCTCAGAATTCTTTCAAAATTACCTTCCCGACTCTTGCTGTTGAAGTATCCTTATATCATTTCCATCTTTTAATTGACTTCTTCCTTCCACAGCTGATCCATCCTGCACTCTTTGCCTCTTCTCTAAAGGAATTTAAAAGGGATGTCTTGAGACTAGGAAGAATAAGTTGTCATTAAGAAACTGAAACCATACATGCAGTATTTTCTTTTCTAAGATCTAAACATTTTAACAGATGCAAATTGTGATTTTTCTTTTAACTTTCCGTGTAGAAATTGTTACTTTCTGAAGCAGTAGAAATGGTACTATACATTTGCTTTCTGTTTGTATGTAGTGCAATCCCTTAGAAAGCAGAAGAAAGCCAATGTAACATCCTAAAATGCTTTCACCATAGTATCAGAAAGGCAGGATTAAGTACCAACATCTTTTATTAGCAGTATGCTTCTTCACAGGTTGATCGTATTTTTGGAAAGAGAGCATGAAGAGAAGCCATGTTTGGGAGAATGGTAGTTTTTTTCTAACAACCATAGAGAGAAAGTGAAAATTTTGGTTTACCCTTAATTTATTCATGTGAAAATGAGTGTGTATACTACTGACTATATACTGTGTATTCATCAGATGCCATATTTTTCCTTCCTAATTTTTAAAGTGGTTTTCATTATGGATTTCCTTTACTTTTTCACTCTCGGTAATCTGAGCTACTATGGCAATTGCAAAAGGTGACTGAGGACTGGAGGGAAGCAAATGTCATTCCTGTCTTCAGGAAGGTTAAGAAGGAAGATCCAGGGAATAACAGGAATGTCAGCCTCACCTTGATCCCTGAGGTTACGAAGCAGTTAGTACTTGGGACCATTTCTGGGCACATGAAGAACAAGAAGCTTAATCAGGAGTAGTTCAGCATGGAGGCAGCAAGAGGAAATCATACTTGACCAACTTGATAACCTTCTACAATTAAATGACTGTCTGTCACGGTTTAACCCTGGCCCGGCAAAACAACAGATTTAAACCGAATAACAGATTTATATATTAATCTCCCTCTCCTCTGATAAAGGAGAGAGAGAATAAGGGAGAGAGACTTATGGGTTGGAAACTAAACTACAGAACTTTAATGAAACAGTAATGATAAATAGTAAAAATTACTAAATATATACAAATATACAGGAAAATTGATCCCACGTTGCTCCCCCCTTTCCCCAATAACTCTCACGTCACCACCGAGGCTGCAGGGCAGCCCTGGGAAAGTCCAGGCTGGACTCCTGGAGTCAGCAGCAGTCAGGAGCTGGGGGCAGGAACACACAGATTCAGGCTGGCATGGATCAGGACCACAGGCAGAGGAACGGATGGAATCCTCTCAGGATGCCGAAGGAAGCAGGGAGGGCAGGAAGGAGTAGAGGGATTTGACCCTTGTGGTCCCTCAAATTTATACCGAGTATGACGTGTATGGGATGGAATACTCTGTTTGGTCAATTCTGGCATCTATCTTGTCCGGTCCTCCCCAGAGGAGGGTTTCAGGTGGGACCTCGTTGCTCCTTCTGGAAGGCAAAATGTTCCTGAGAGCTGAGCAGTGTCCTTGGCTCTGCATGCCAGTCTCTGGCTGTAACTATAAACATCGAATGTTATCAGTCCTAGAAGCAGACAGTGTCTGAGAAACTTGCTGTTAATTTCAGCAAGTGCAGCTACTTACAAGAGACTTAGCTAAAAGCAAAAGTACAAACCAGAAAATCACCTTTATCCTGGCCTAAACCAGGGAGAGCAGAGAATATTGGCTACCTGAATTTCAGGAGTGCCTTTGGTACTGCCTGTCATAGGATCCTCATAGAGAAATTGTTGATGTAGGGGCTGGAAAAGGACAATGGATTGAAAACTGGCTCAGAGTTGTGATCAGTGGCATGAAGTCAAGGCAGCTGGTAACTAGCAGTGTACCACAAATGTCAGTAGTACATCTGGTCACATTTAACATCTTCATTAATGATGTCAGTGACAGGGCAGAGTGTACCTTCTCCAAGTTTGCAGGTGACATGAAGCTGAGAGAGGTTGCTTACACACCAAATGGCTGTGCTGCCATCCAGAGAGACCATGACAGACTGAACTTCATGAAGTTCAAGAAGGAGAATTGTAATGTCCTACATCTGGGGAGGAAGAACCCCAGGCACCAAAATATGCTTCGGGATGGAAAACACTTTGACAGAAAAGGACAAGGGGGGTGGGGGGCTGATGAACATCAACTTGAACATGAGCCAGCATTATGACCTTGCAGCAGAGAAGGCTAATAATATCCTGGCCTGCATTAGGAGGAGTGTTGCCAGCAGGTCAGAGTGGGTAAACCTTACATTTTAGGTAGTTCTTCAGTATGAGGGTGGCTATACGCTAGAATAGATTGTTCTGAGAAGTTGTGGGTGCCCCCCTCCCTGGAGGTGTTCAAGGCCAGTTTGAATGAGGCTTTGAGCAACCTAGTACAGTTGAGAGGTGTCCCAGCCCATGATGGGGAGGTTGGAGTAGATGATCTCTAAGGTCCCTTCCAACCTAAGCTATTCTCTGATACTCCACACCTCGAGTGCTGTGTCCAGTCCTAAGCTCTGCAGTAGGAAACACAGACACAGACACACTGGAGGCAGTCTGACAAAGAGCCACTGAGATGATCAAGGGCTTGGAGCATCTCTCCTATGAGGAGAGACTGAGAGAGCTGGGAATGTTCACCCTGAAAAAGGCTCAGGGTGTGATCTTTCCAAAGTCTCTATAAGCATTTGAATTGAGTATAAAGGAGACAGCCAGGCTCTTTTCAGTGGTACCCAGGGAAAAGACCAGAGGCAGTGGGGACATACTGAAACCCGGGAGGTTCCATCTGAACACCAGGAATTGGTTTTTTTACTGTGAGGATGACCAGACACTGGCACGGATTGCCTCAGGAGATTTTGACATTCCTCTGCTTGGAAGTATTCAAAAGCTCTCTGCGCATGTTTCTGGGCAAGTGGCTGTAGGTGACCCTGCTTGAGCAGGGGAATTGGACCAGATGACCTGCAGATGTTCCTTTCAACCATTCTGTGATGCTGTAAACTCTCAAAGTAATAAAAATTCAGATTGTTTGTTCTAAATCAGGAACCTTGCTTGTGGCAAGGGCAGAAGAAAAAAGATCTCTATGTGTCAAAAACATTAATTTCCAAGTAAAAATTTAGTGCTAAGGTAAATAGCATGAGCAGCATGATCATTCCAGGTCAGAAATACTAAGTTGGAAGAATTTCATTAGGTTTTGGTATTTTAAAAATAAAGATTTTCCTTTTTTGTAAACACTGTTAATCCCTTAGTAAGCTTGATAAGAAAGAAAGGAACCCAACAGAATCACTCTTGTGATTTTCATTTTAGGCCCAAGCCTCTTACAAGTCTTCCTTCTAACACAAAATCTTGCAATAATGAATTTTAAATTTTTCTTAGAAGTTCTGAAGGTCAGTGGGTCTAAGTAATGCAATGAACTTCATTGTCATTCATTTAAAACACAGAACTGACATTATCTTTGCAGGAAGATGACTAAAGTGAATGGGATTGTATTTTTTTTTTCTTTTGATGCTCAAGTACACTTTTTAAGATCTTAATCATGCTGGCATTAGCTTCTAATGCATGAAATGTGCAGACATAGAAGCAAGAACATCTGCCACAGAACTGGGAATGAGTTGTCTGAGTTTAGCAGCAAGAGAACCTGGAGAGGATCAGTTCTTTGCTGAGTACTACCTCAGTGTTCCCACTAGCTCTGTGGGACTTTAAATGGAAGAGTTGTGTACTACTTGTAACAGAACTAATGAAGGTTAAACCAGAGACCTTGATTTTCCTACACTCTGCTCAAAAAACTGTGTAAAACTTGAATTCAAGATGATAGGCTTGAAGAAGTGCGGGTTTTAATCCAAAGAGGCTTGAAAACAAAAGCTTTCTCAAAATAACATGCAGTTGAAATCAATCTGAAGAACAAAGTCTTGCTTTTAGTAAGACTGTGTGGTTTTTAATGATGATAATAAAACCTAATAAGTTCAAGAGAAAATGTATATTGTGAAATCACTTATTTTCTTATGTTATTGCATGCAAAAGGGGTAGATTTGCAAAGTTAAGATGGAATTATCAATATTAACTGGAATTTTGCATTTTTTATCATTAGATCATGAAGTCATCTTAATTTGGAAATTGGGTGCATATTTTTAAGTATTGTCATGACCATGCCAGTTCTCAGCTTGCTCTTTCTAGTCAGGTGTGAGTAAGCAGAATGATTTTGGCATTTGGGGCATATTCCTGCAAAAACTGCCTACCCTCCCTCTGTTACATCGATGTTTTAATATGATGATTTGGAGAGCTTTAGCTTTGAACTTCTGTTATGTGTTACAGGGAGCACTTCCCTCTTCTTAAAGAATGCATATCTGTTCATGCAACAAGGCTGCACATGTTCAAACACACAAAGTTCATGGGGTTTTGGTTAGTTGTGGCTATGAATTAGCAGAAGAGTAAAATGGCAGAAGGGAACTTGAATCAGAACTAGGACTTAAATGTTCTATAGGTCCATGCAAAAGATTTTAAAGGTTTTGAGGGGATTTAAACTAGAAAGCCTTGACTGCAAACAATGCAAAACTAAAAATAATTTAACATAATAGCTACGTTTTGTTTCACCATCATGTATAGTGTATAAAATAATAAGTAGAGAAGAAGGAGCTGATGGACTTCAGAGTGTGGTATGGCTGTAACAATAAATCTAGAAAACCTGGGCAATAACAGGGTTAGGAGGGAAGTGCTCCCCCAGGGCCAAACCTGTCTCTTTGGCTGAGAATCACCAAGGCAAAGTGGACAATTTGGAGTATGGAGAAAGGTATCTGAGAGCTCTGTATTAGATCTATTGCTGTTGGGAGAGGTGCTGGGCAAAGTGTCCTGTTGCCATTGCAGCAAGTTCCCCGGACTGTACCACACACTTGCCGGTAGCCTAAAAAGCATAGCTAGCTATTAACTTCAGTTTTCCAAAAGGATGTGATTTTACCTTTCTTTGCACAAACCTTTTTAACTGTATGTCAGCCAAAAGTAGATGAAACCTAAACTATTCAGAAAAACCTCTCCTTTGAACGTTGAGCCTCCCGGCAATGCAGCCGTGTGTGTTCACACTTATGTGGCTGTTAACTCTGCCTCGTATCCTGAGGCAGGACTGTGGGAAACAGAAGCAAATACATCTATTTTCCAAGCAGAGTGATAAGCCTTCACGTCAAGGCAGTCAAGTGGAGTGTCAGGGCAGCAAATAAAACCCCCTGTGTTTCAGAAGTTGTTTTGTTTTTAGAAACTTGCTGCTTATTTCTTGATACTGTCTTGATACTGTTTTCCCTTGTTTTTTATAGAATCAAATCTGTTTTCATTACATTCCTGGTTTTACCTAGCCTTTTTCTCAAATATTCATTTTATGGAATAATAGATAATACAGACTATGCGTGTTTCTTGGATTTATGCAGTATGTTTGAAAAGAACTGTTGTCTCTACGTAAATATAGATACTACGTTTACTCATTAATGTTCCTATCAATAAAGACCTCAGATTGCAAAACATATGACATAATAATCTGAGAATAGGTTTGCTTTCTGATGGCTTTTCAGTAGCCTGTTGCTTCACTGGGTACCTCTGGGGAGCTGAGTTTGGGTGTCTACATTTTAAAAAGCACATTTGGAAGATTAGGGAAAAAAAGATGAAAAAGTGAAATTGGCTTTTCTGGGAGGATGCACACCATTTTCTTTTGAAGAGGATTTTGCTAATAGTAGCAGCACTGCTTAGGAGTTCTCTTTGGACTGCTATGAAACTATCCATTTTATTCTTCAGTAACTGGTCTGGAGGGTGTAATAAGCTTGAGATTTATATCGAAATCTTAAATATGCAAATGTGCACACCTTTCAATAGTACTGCAGTATTTGTCCATGAATTGATAAATATTCTTTGTTTTCTAAATGTTTTTTTGAAATATCAAATAGGTCTTGTTTCATCATGGACACAAAAAAAAGATACTTCAAAACTTGCAAAAAAAATTTGTTTTTTTTCTAATGTATGAGACTAACTATACCCACTGCCTGATTTGTTACATGCAGTTTCAGTGGAAAGCAAAGTAAACATGGACAGTAATATTCACCTAGTAGGTCTTAGCCCCTGCAGTCCCCCAGCTGAATCTTAGCCTGTTTTCAGTCACATAGATTGTAGTTTGATGTGGCCATTCACGTTTTTACATTTCCGTGGGGTTTAGTGTCTTCCACAGAGGTTGATGTTGTCTGGACATCATAGTGCAAAAGTGCATCTTACACTATCTTCCAACTTTGGAAGAATCTGCACTTGTATACAACAGCAGCTTTGTCCTCTGAATAGGTAATACAGAAGCTTTCTATCAGTGATTACTGTCTGTGCTATAGCACTCTTCCTTAGTTGTATTTCTTCTTTTGAACAGAGTATTTATTCTGTGATGAGCTTAGGTAGGCTACAGTTGCATTCTGTGTCTCTATACTTGATGCATCAGTTTTGCCGTTCTATGGCAGATCAAAATTTAACCACAGAGCCAGAGGCTGATGTTCCACTACTAGCTATCAGTGGAAGAAAGTCTTTGTTACCTCTTCCCAATGCTACCACAGCTCAGTGTTGCCTCAGTAAAGCTCTAGGGAATACTATTTGAAGTCCAGAATAATTATCCAGGCATTTTTTTACATTATTTGTGACTTTTATTCTTAAAGAGAATTACAGGAGGTTACTTGTCGCTGTAACTATGCCACAGTGGCATTCCAGTATCTTTTACCAAGATCCTAGACTTCAAGGATTTAAATACCTTTTCAAAAAAGGTGTTTAAATGCATGTAAATTTTACTTGGGCATCCTAGTGTAAAGTTCTTCTCATTGTGCTCCCTTCCTTACAGTGTGTTGACAGAGAGATACATTTCTCTTCCAAGTTTTTTGACTTTTGTCTCTGAAAATCTAATGTTTGTAATCAGATCCAGAAAACAGATCCTGTTGGAAAGAAAGAGAAGAATAAATAGGTTTGCTAGGAGATGAACCTCTTTCCTTATAAGCAACATAGTGTGTGTATTACAGCAGAGCCTAGTATAAAAGTGTTTTGCAGACAGATAAAATGATTGTAGTTATGACAGAAGCACATGTTTCAAAAGATGGAAAGGAACAGATGAGAACTAAGGACAACCCTTGCAGAACGAATCTGCAAGCTTCATCCCTTCCATTGATTTTCCTGCCTTTTCATTCATACACATTTAGCACTTTTCCCACTTCTAAGTAATGCAGCTGTCACTAACTCATGCCAATTACATTGGACTGGTACTGCAGAGATACAGCATGTCAAATTAAGTTTCTTAAAGAAATATTAATCCAATTAATTTTTCCTTGTATGGGTGTTACATTATGAAAACTTTACAATATGTACAATAGTATATTAGACAGGATATTTAAATAAGAATATGAAATTAAAAATATGGTCAAAACAACTGAAAAATATTAACATCAGCATTTGCCTTTGTTTCCATTGTACAGCCTAAAGGTGGTGTTAACATATGATTATGCACTTAATTTTCTAGTTTGATTAAAAACAATTGCATGTGTTTATTCATAGTTTAAGTGATTCCAGTTGGCTCTTGAAGTCTTTCACTTCAATGAAGCAAATGGGATGTGGTAGACTTGAGTTCCAATCTTCATTGCTCATTTCTCTTTGACCGATGAGTTTTCTACAAGCCAAGGTTAACCAGGCTCATAGATACTAGTTTTCAGAGTAGTACAAAATAATTTTTAAAATAATCCTTTGGGAACTGATAGCTTCCTGATATTACACATTGTTACCATTATTCAAACAGGCTCTAGAACTGTAAGGCTTAATTTATAGCCTTCATTCAAAATATTTGAGAAATAAATTAGCAAACGCTGATCAGTAAGGATTTTAGATACCATTCAGCTCTACTAAAAATGAAGCAGATTCCAGGTTCCAAGTCTTTTTTTTTTTCCCCAGCTACTTGTAACTTTCCTTTTTCAGTGATCCCAGCAGCCATGGGGGTATGCAGAGGAGATATGATCTTGCCACATTTCTTGTGGCCATTTTAGATGAAATTTTGTTCAGAACGTGTTTGGAATTGCATTACAAATGTAAAAAAAAAAAAAAAAAATAAATAAAAAGAGCATAGTATCTGTGTAGCAATCACTCCCAGCAGCTGGTGAAAAAACATAACCTGGAGAGCTTCTTTCCTGTCTGTCTTTTCTGTTCACAGTTACACTGGCTGAAACCTTTTGCTAGCTCAGCTGACATGCCAGCCTTTTCAAAGACGTTGTGGGAATGTCATCCACTTGCAAAACAATGTGAAGAGCTTCAGAGTCTGACCTGTTGTGTGCACAGGGGAATGTGTCATTCTTGAAGCATCACTACTTTAGGGAAGCAGCTTGGCAGAAGTTATAATGGCCAGTGATGCTACAAAATTTACAGTGGCAAATGAATATGATACATGATGGAAAGAGGAGGGTTATTTAGATAGGCATAATGTACTGTAGTTACTGAAGTACAAATGACTATGAAAGAAAGGGCCAGATTTTTCTCAAGCTGTGTCTGTTATATACCATACGTTGTATTTAAAGGAGACAGAACCATTGTAAATGATCGTAGGCAGCTTGCTGCAGAAGGTGGGGATGATAATAAATGGGAGATAAAGAGACAATGAAATGGCCAGGTAGTCTTTCTGCCTCAGAGAGTGGGGGATGTGGCAGGAAGGAAGGCAGCTGCCAACAGCATTGGAGTTATTTGCTGCTATCTTGGTCATTTGGGAATATTGTCAGCTGGTGGAAGCTGGAAGCAGCACTAACCTGTGCTAGCTGACCTAACCTGACTTTAGTAATTTTTGTCCTTATCCAGAGCACCTTCACTTTTCAAAGTTGTTAATAATCAAGGATCAGAAGTAAACACAGTTTATTAGAAAATGATCCTAGTCGAAATGTGACTAACAAAACTGGTCATGCTTCTGGACTCAGCATGGAATGTAAGTCCAATCTTTTCTCAGAGGAACAGGACCATTAGTTCCTGGCTTGCCAAGTCTGTTCCCCAACTATTTCCAACCACAGTATCATATAATTTTGTTCTGAACCTGAACAAGTTTTAGATAAAACAAGATTTATCTAAAGTAAGATTTCTTAAAAAAGCGCCACACTCACAAATCAGTTTAGAAGGCTGAAAACTATCTATCTCTAGCTTGCATATATTTAGGGCACTTAGTAAAACCAGAGTTTGTTGGTATTTAGTATAACTCACTCTGTGACCCTCCTTAGCAAAGGAAATCTGGTGAGATCTTACCCTGGAGTCACAGTAGCAGTTTCCCTTCGTTCTGGTTTCATTTGGTCTCCTAGGGAGAAGTAATAGTCTCCTGTGTGACAGTGGGAGAAGATGTTCACCTTAAGGACATGCATTGAAAATAAATCTGAAACACATTTCCTAGTGCATAACCCAGCTCTTAACATTGAAATTACCCTTTGGATTTTAAAGTGGTTGCAGAAAGTCTGTGAGCAAAGTCTTGGGCTACTAAGACCATCAAATGGCTTACAGTGATCTTGAAATTCATTTCAGTAGAAGGTGCAGGAAATATGGATTTAATTCTTTTATTCAAACTCAGTAGATGGTTTGGGACAATTAATTTCCAATTGTTTCCCAGTAGAGCAGATTTACTTGTATATTAATGAGGCACAGGTGTTAGGCCCCTGGTGCCTTCATGCCTGGGAGGCATATTTAGGTTGTTTATCTAGTCAGCCATAGGTACTGCAAGGTACTCAAGCTTGCCTTTAACAGTTTATACAGTGAAGCTTTTTAATTTTTTGATGTTTTTTTAAATTTGCTAGCACCTGTTAAAATTTTAAAACTGATCATGTAGAAAGAGGTAGGAGTGATTTCACTAGTAAATAGCACTAAATGTTAAAGAAAGTCATCTCCTATTATGCTTAACTGCCCAGCTTGACATTAAGAAGAAAAGAAGGTTCACTTAAGCAAATATGTCATGTGAGGAGCTAATACAGTCAACAATATACTTTTCTGTTGTGTATTTTTGGAATAGGTATTTCTTTGTCTCCAGCTGAAACATGAATGTGCTTATATTAATATTCATTTTTCTTGTTTATTCACTGAACTGCAGTACCAACATTTTAGAGGAAATGGAATAGCCTCCATAGACATTATGAATTTCAGTAGCTGGCATAATTATAGCGATCTACATATTCATTAAATCCAACGAAGAAACGTGTCCAAAAAGACAGCCATGCGTTTAGAAATGGTACACAACTAAATATATACATTTAAAAAAGTTCCTTTCCTCTGCTTATCCAAAAGTGTGTGATGTCATATATTCCTTAAATCAGCTAAGTTTTTTTTCGTGTTTAAATGTTAATTCCATTTGCTTTTGTACACAGTAAAGAATGGGAAGAACTATTTGTAAACAACAATTACTTGGCAACTATAAGGCTGAAGGGGATTAATGGGCAGCTGAGAAGCAGCAGGTTCCGTAGTGTTTGCTGGAAGGTAAGAAGAGAAAATATTTATTTACAGTTTGTGGTTGCAATATATCAACACATTACCTGATGCGCTAGAAGATTATTGATGCAAAGAATCATGAATTTTCTGAGAGACTTCATCCCAGTGTTTTCCTACTCATTTTTATAATTCATAGGACATTTGCTAATCATATTGAGTTGCCTTAAAGCTGTATTGTGGGTGATAGTGAAAGATTCTTAGGAAAGAATCTCTTTGTGCTGGGTGGTATGGTTCGAATTGAGTGCCACACAGACATCTTTCCTCTCAGTCTCCACATGGTGAAGTCATGCACTGGAAATAAAAAGGGCATTTGTCTCACAGTTTCTGTTTTGTGGAGGCTCGGACTCCTTTAAAATCAGCCTGATGCTTCTGTTTGCAGCTTTTCATGGTGAAATGAGAAAACAAAGGCCAATCCCTCTTGTAATGACTGGATAGAAAGGGAAGCCACATCTTCCAGTCTTAAAAACACAACAGATCATCAGAGGTCTATTGCTGTTTTTTTTTTTAAAGTTGCAGTGCAAGGAAGAGAGAAAGAAGGCAAACTAATACTGAGATGCTATGAAAAGCCAAAAATATTTTTTTCATAGTCTGAACTGACTATGAGAGTAGGGAACACTGTCCCTGGTAGAGTTGCAGTATGTTAGCACTGATGATTTAGTTACCTCACTTGATATTGCTCAACCTTAGCTACACTCACTTAAGCACAGAAACCTATAAAAAGAAAATTAAAATATTCTTTGCATATGAATGAAAGAAATCTGAAAATTGACATTTGAAATGTATCAATCATTGAACAACTTAAAGCTAGCAAAAGTCCTTTCTTCGGGAGGCCAGATGAATATATGCCACACGTATTGTTTTATCAATCTGCTTCGGAAGCTATAACTTAAAAAGCAAAATTAACAAAAGCATCAAGCCCCTCAGTGTCCACTCATTAAATCAAGGACTGGTGTTATTTTAGAAATAAAGCTGGTTTTACTGGCATGACCCAATATAGGGTGGAGCTCTGTTTTAGACTACGGGTTTTAACAATAATACCATTTTTCCTGAGTTCTTAAAAATGTAGGTATTTTTAATAATTTGGGAGTGTTGTGGTTTTTTGTCAGTATTTACTGCATTTTAACACATTATGATGTGTAAATAAAATTTAAAAGCAAGACAATCTTTCTTACTTTATATGCAGCTAAATAGTATTTTTCAATAGCAGTTTCCTTCTAGCCCTTTTAAATCAAAAATATGAAAGAACTGAAATGTAGTCATTCTGAAGGACTTTTTGTACAATCAACCTGTCTTGCAGAATTCCAGAACATGCTTCTTTTCTATCAATTACAACTGGGAGGTTAGACTAGATTACCTCTAGAGGTCCCTTTCAAACCCTAACATTCTATTAATATATATATTTTTTTAATTAAAAATAAAAAAGATTTCTTAGTTGCTGTATATCTGTCTCTCAGTGCTTAGTTTCTGCTTTTCATGCATGTTTAGTTGTAAGCCTGTTGCTTTAGTTTACCAGCGTTATGTAAATAGCTTCAAGTTTTGTATATTTATTTTCATGCCTTTGCATTTTTTTATGCCTTGGAAGTCTCAGCCAACCTTATTGAAGTTGTAACAGTTTAAAAAGCTTGAGTTTGTGGTTTCAGTTATTTTTAATGCTTTGTTTTGGACTGTAGAATTGCTATTGTTTCTAGCTTCTTATTTATTAATTGGAAACTACCAAAGCCAGGAGTATATTATAGATCTTTGCTTTCTTTTTATGTGTCAAGAACTTCAACCTCCTTAAACATAACGGATTTATTTTGTTTTGTTGATAGTTATTTCTGGAGGTTCTACCCCAGGACAGAAGTCATTGGATTAAAACCACTTCAGACTTAAGAACTTCTTACAATAAGATCAAAGAAATTGTAAGTTGGTACAAAATAGGTTCTCTACTCTCATGCTTTGACATAGGTATTAATATTTACAGTATAATACAAGAGGATTTTATTATTTTTTTTTTTACCCAGCACATTACAAACCCTCGAAAAGCAGGACAGCAAGATCTGATAATCAACAATCCACTCTCTCAGGATGAGGGGGTAAGTTGACTCTTGGTTCTAGCAATACATACTCTACAAAATGGTCATCATCATCAGACTGACACAAGTGACTTCTTGCTGAAGAAGGCAGAATGACATGTTCTAAAATATTCCTCCTCAATTTTCAAACTGGCTTGGGTTAACAATTGGTTCACAGACTCTGCTAAATGACCTGAAATGCTCATTTCCAGATTAATTCTTTTATTTTCAGGCTTTATCTCAGCAAAGGCTGTGATGAACTGGACTGTTAAGTCCACTTTCACAGCATATCCTTTCTTTAACTGATAGCCTTTTTTATTGTTGTGTGTTTTCATTGTGTACCTCAAAGGGTTCTAGTTGAAGGACTTTTTAAACAATAAGTATTAAGGGATTGCTGTTAACGAGTACTGAAGAGCCTTCCTTTAAAAGAGTGTTTATCCTTGGAAGTTTTCCTCTAGCAAAAATAAAATTTTTGTATGAGTTGTGAACATGCTAAGTTATGTAAAGTATTGGTCTGCAAGATAGGAGACAGGTATTCTTCAAAAATTTTTAATTCTTTTCTCTATAGTTAAAAGTTTCTATTCTAATCAGAGAGCAGACAGCTGCAAAATGAAAGATCCAAATTTTAAGGAAATACTGAAAATGTGGTAAAAGTGTTTGGCCTGACTGTCATTAAGAGCAGAGCAACCAGCTCTTGTCGAAAGCAATAGGACCTCCTAGTACCTTGGTGTTTTTGAAGTCATAACATTTTGAGGAGGGCCTACATGTAAATTTGAAAGCTTAATTTTAGGCTTTGGTTTTGTTTTTTCTTAATGCTGTTATTCTCCTGCATTTTTTATACCTGGAAGTCTCTTCTAAGTACTTTCTAACACATATCTTTAAGCTTTTCTGTTAATTATGTTACCATTTTTGAAATTTTCTTTTTAATCAAATTTTCAAAATAACTCAATACCACAAAAATCACAGGCACATTGGTGGCTCTCCAGTCAGTATGACTGTGCATACCATCAGAACATTCTTGCATCGAGCTAGACAGAAAGTTGTGTCAAATGTAAAAGATTTAAAGTGTTGCTGCTGTAGTTTGTGGTTATGCACAGTGACACTACCCTCTTTCTACCTTCTTTCTGCCGTCTTTCTGCCCGTGATGTCTCCAGGAGATAAAAGATAAAGGTTAACATATCGGAGTATGTGGCAGGGGATTAATCCATAAAACAAAGCCATGGGCCAAATCAGGCATAGGAATGAAGAGCAAAGAGCCTCTCAGATGCTGCAGTGACTTAAATGTTTCAGGCTTTCGGTCCTGGGTTTTGCTTCCTTTTCAGAGCAGAGATTCTGTTTCCTTTCATCCTTGGCTCTTACAGACCAGGTTTGGAGCAGGGTCCAGGGGAGTTTCTAAATGTGATCTAGCTGCATGAAAAGAGCTGTGCATTTAAAATATATTGGGTTTATGTAAGGCATTATCAAGCATATAAATACTTTAAAAGTTTGTGTTGATTTTTCATACTTTGTAACCCAAATATAGGAGCTAAGTAGGTTAATTTCTTTTTTATTATTATTTCTGATGCCACCATGGCGTGAATTGTGTACAGGGGAACAAGAAATTCTAAGTATTGTAGCCTCTGATTCTATATGGTATTCCATTCACTGGTTGCTGCCTGCTAGCTGAAAATGAACCTTCATGAAAAGATTGGTGCAGATTTTGTTTCTTTTGTGTTTTGATGAATATGGCCAAGCTGCTAGCCCTTTACAATAAAAAACAGACTTTACAACCTTTTTTCTGGAGCATACACATATTTTCTAATTTCTTTTAGGTTAGCATTTTCAAAATATTGGTAAACAAGGCAGGAAAACCAAAATATGAGAATGGATATGGTCACCAGCCCAAATATAGAAGCTAAAACTTCTTCAGACTCTTTTATTTAATATTTTTTGTGTTGACATTGAGCCTTACATACCCTGGTTTTCCCTATCAGAACTTTTTTAGAATGGGCAGTCTTGATCTGTAATGCATATATGTAGCACTATAATGATGTCATTTTTTATAAATAGAATCCTTATTCAAGTTTACCTCCAGTAAGACAAAGTAGCTTACTGCCAAACATTGTCTTAGCATGGAAAATAAAGCATTTTCAAATTCCTGTTCATACATGCATAGGAGAAAGGTAGTACAGTACAGTCATAAAGACCTTATTCCATGAGTGAACTACTGAATTTTTTTTTTCAATTGAGCTGCTGGTTCTGGTACATTTGATTTTACTCTACTTCCTAAATATTCTTTAGTGACTCCATTACATGTAGCTCACAGACCTGTAGCCATTCTGTGAGCAAATGGAGTGAGCCTAGAACAAGGAGACAGAAACTGAAATGTTTTAATCTCTATCTAAACTGACTTCATCAGATACATTAGGTTTGTCACCAGCATTCTTTTTCACCCATAAAATTTTGATATACCTATCTACCAGGACTGTTGAGGATTAATTAGTCAATCTTATTACAATAATTTGCTCATGTGGTATCTAAGACTTAAGTATTAGTAGAAGTCTCTGTTTCATACCTTTCTTTTTCCTTGTTCCAGAGTCTTTGGAATAAATTTTTCCAGGATAAAGAGCTTCGAGCCATGATTGAACAAGATGTGACAAGAACGTATGTACATCTTTAACCAAATTCCTATATATAAATTTAGCTTCTGTGTTTTTTATGTGGGGTACATTGTATTGTGTTTTTTTGACTTTTATTAGTGTAAATGTCAGGATTGTTGAACATGAATGTGTAGAAAAATACTTTAAATGTAAATTTTAAAATACATTTAAAATACAAAATAAAAAATACAAATAAAAATACAGCTTTCTTGGAGTGAAAAACAAGAAAACTGAGTTAAACATTAAAACCTGGAGATATATCGGTACCATTGAAGAAAAGCTCTTCTAGATAAAGATATTAGGGAATCTATTATTATGTGAAACTAAAAGTTTTGCAGATGAAGCTAGGAGAAGGCAAGAAAAACTTAAAGGCCTTGTAAGTAAATTGTGATCATAATAAAAGACTGAACAGATGATGTTCTAGTAATTCTTAACATTTATTCAATCAATAAAAAAGTAATTTGTAATTAATAAGGGAAATGTCATTCATCTAGAAAAGTTAAACACATCTTTATCAATTCTCTAGTGCTGTCCCTTATGCCTTTAAAATTAGTCCTAATATTACTGTGACTGATTTCATTCTATTGGCCCTTTGGTGATTCCAGTTGAGGAGCTTGTTTGTGTTAAAATGCTCAGTTCCTGAAAACATTTCTTTTCAGAGCGGAAGTATTGACTGATGTATAAATTGAATTAAATTCGAATACTGATCTGCTACCATCTAAAATTTTGCTGTATTAGAAAAATTTTTCCTTGTAACTTGAAAAAAGTGGTGATAGGTGTAGATTTTACCAGTCCCAAAATCACACATTTTCATTTACAGAAATAAAGTCATGCAGAACAAATCATTGCTCTCTGGTTTTGGAATACTTTATATGTCCATTCCTAGAACCATTCTTGAATGCATTTTGCCATAAGATGTGTAATTAAAATCTTAGTATGCTTGCATGTGCATTCTCACAGATGGTATTTTTTTGTTTGTTAAAGGAAATAGTTCAGGATGTTCTAAGATTAAAATATATATGTATCTAAAATCTAATTGGGGAATGAAAAGTTAAGAGGTTATAATGGAAGTAAGACTGCTATTTAAAAATACACACATAAATTAAAAGTCCAGAAAGTCATTCTGGCAAATGGCAAAGTGGGTAATATTCACTAATATCAGTAATAGTCACTAAAGAAATTTCCATGTATGTGTTTATACAAAACAGTATCTACTTGAAACAATAGCACTTTCGTTATTTGTCATCAGTATCAAAAAAGTCAAACAACGAAGGATCAAAAAATATCAAGATAACATTAAATTTATTTGGTAAACTACATGAATTTATATATACACCTTTTGTTTGCCTAATCATAAAACACAATTTGCATTTTATGTATACATATGTATCAGTTTGTAAACTATCATTAGTGTAACAAGTAGTAAGTTCTATATTCCTTGGCTTTGGAATGTAAATTTCTAGATTTGATTACTCTCTTTCTCCAGGATTTTAAGAAAGAAAAATGTTTAGGAGGCACATTCCCAGTAGACCAGTCAAGTGGCTTGCTTTTCTTTTTCAGTAGATTTTTTTTATATTGGTCTACCTAGTTTCTGCATTAGGAATAGCAGTCTCAGTTCAGGACAATGGGAACTGTGTGAAGATCACTGGTGGTGGGTGCTGGAGTTTCAAACTCACTGTCTCTCAAATAACAACAACAACAACAAAAAAAAAAAACCAAAAAAAAAGAAAAAAAGAAAAAAAAAACAAAACCAAAAAGACAAAAAACCAAACACAATCAAAAAAAAAACCACAAACACACTCAGAACAAAGGTAGTAGGAAAGCCATTAGGCAGCTACATCCTTCCTAAGTATACATGTAGAAAAGATGGGAAGAAACAGCAATCCCTTGAGTACAAGCACAAGAGACAAAACCTAATTTTGATGTAAGAAGAGGGACTGTTGGGAGAACTACCTTTGTACACAAATTTATGCAAGAAAAAAAATTAATAACAAAGGGAGTGGGCACACACACAACATGGTTAGCATATTCTTTACCAAATCTTTGCAGTTGCAAGAGCATCTTCAATTTTTTTTCTGTTTTAGTACCTTTTTCCATTCCAGCTGAGTAAACAGGTTGAGAAATGGCATGTGTTGGAATCTGTTCATGGACAAAAAGATGGTCAGTCTATGGCTGTGGTTAAGAGTCTTGTTTCTGTCTGCCAGCAAATCTGTTTCATGAAGTATTTGTGCATCCTTTTATTTGGTTGCCAGCCTAAATTTATTCTTTGTCAAGTCTGGCTGGCTCTGGTATGGGGGGCCCTAAATGGACTAAAGGAATGTTTTAAAAAATTATAGGTAACTGGTGCTGGTCTTCACGTCCAGGAAGTGGAGAGTTGAATGCACCATTACTGTTTCAGCAAAGCAGTCTAGTAAAATTCCCATGTCCTTGTGTAGTCTTTCTCAGAAATTTAAGGAAATTAATATATTCTGGTGTAAAGTATTCTTACCTTGCCTGATTTGAGGTTACTGTATTTCTAAACCAGTGTTTTAATCATAAATGACATTCCCCATAAAAATCCATCCTGAGCATTAGCTCCCTCATGATCTTTTCTATTTACATTTACTATAATTAATACTTCAGCCAGCTTATTCCTGAGTTCATTATTATCCTTTCTGTCACAATCTCTGTTATTACTAGATCCTCAGATATTTCTGTGTATTTTTGAGTTTTCTTTGTTAGTCTTGTGTTCCTAAACTTCATAGGGCAGGCCTGAATAACAGTCCTTCAGAAATAATCTCTTCAAACTCCTAAATTATGTTGATTGCCATCTGCTGTAATGCACTTTTGGTCTCAGCTGTGTCCTTCCCTTACAGTAATGTGATTAGTACAAGTGCATACAAGTTTCCAAATGTTGGTCTATTTACCCCCACCAGGTGCCAGGAAAAAATTACACCCCTCACCCCACTGCCTTTCTCGGGTCTTCAGTATCGTTGCTTTTAGACTATGTTGTCTTCTCTGCCTTGGCTCTTGATTCAGGTCCTTCATCCAAGGATTTCATAGCACCTTTCTAGCCTTAATCATTTATGTTTCTGGGCTTACTTGTCATCACCTCTGTGAGATGTCCACAGTAATCATTAACACTAAGAGTTTTAGCTGAAGTAATTTATTGTAATTTCCTATATTGTCTCCTGATGGAAGACTTTACAGTAGCCTTAATAATACAAATTGTTCTGAAGTAAGGCATTGTTGCTCAGACTTGGAAAGCAGAAAAAAATAATCTAGTGGTTTCATTCACAATACAGTGATTTCATTGTAAAATTTAGGACATTACAGCCTTAATTTCAGCAATCTAGCCAGAGGCCTATGGCTGTTGTCTTTTTAAGTATTCTTCTCTTTTTCTTTGTCCAACTTTACCTTCTCCTTTCTTTTTAGTATTCTTGCCACAGTTTTTTTGTTTATTTGTAACTGCTCTATATAGCTGGGTGTGGTTTGGACTGTTTGCTTTGTGAATTTTTTTGCCATTTAGTTGTTTTTCAGTAAGCAAGCAAACAGTTTTGTTTGTACACTTATTAGTTAAAGTACACCCTGCATAACCACTTTAAAATCTGACCTCCAGTAGTCAAGGAGTTGCTTGCACAGGTGAGATTTGCTTCAGAATAGTTACAGGTTGTAAATATTTACATTTTTCTGGATTGTATGCAGATAAATGGATTTTCCCAGAAGCCTTTTTCCCTCATTCTCACACTAGATCCAGTCAACTGTAGGTAACTTAAAGGATATTCACCCTCCCGGGATATCAATTATAAAATTATTCTATAATTCTAAGTTTTATTTGAGGCGGTTACTAAAGATAGTGATGTGCCTGATTATATTGCATCAGCAAAGATGCCAGGAAGATCTGTTGGAGCCTAGGATACTGGCTTTCATCTCAATTGTGAGATTTTAATATTTTTATGTTTAAAATGCTAAGCGTTTTTCAAATTTTTATGAAATATTGAATCCATGTGTGTATGCTTCTTCTGATATGCTCTTCTTTCTGCCATTTTATTCCATCTTAGAGCTGGAATTTTTACAACTTCCTTAGCTTAATGTAGTGCTTTTACTTTTCCCTTGCCCAACTTTTATCTTGATAGAAATGAAGAACAGGGCTAAGCACTAGTAATGAAAATGAAGGGAAGATTGATAATCCAGTTGCAGTTGCCAGCCCAACAGGGATTAAAAAACAAGAGCATGTCATTTATGGAGAACTGATCACTAGTGTTTATGTTTCCAGTACCTGAATCAAATTAATCAATAGATAACTACTTGCAACAGTTTTAGTTTTAACTGACTTCTTTTTTTTTTTTTTTTTTTTTTTTTTGAGTATAGAAGTGACTGCTTGAATTTTTTGATCATGTTGCTTTTCTAAGTGTTCCAAGCAAATTTTAGATTCACTGGTGGAAGACTGGCAATCATTAGAGCACAATCTTGGATGCTGGGATGCTGTGCCTCCTGGGACCAAAACAGTCTTCTGGACTGCTAGATTTGGCAGTAAGAGCCTATGTGCAGGACAGAGAGGGTAGATAATTTTTCAGTCATTGCCTCTCATTCTGTCTCCTTTCATTCTGCTTCAACTCAACTTGTTCTCATGACATGGAGAAACAAAGAAACCTGATTTTTTAGACAGGAACATATTCATATGGTGCATCATTTTATTTTTATTACATTCTCCAAGTCATTCATTTGCGGTGGATTGGCTGTCTGTAAGAAACTGACAATTAAAACAATCTGCCACTGTATTTCATTCTTGCAGATTTCTAGTTTTCATAATACTAGAAGGGATTACTTACTTAAATATAACTGGTGATACCATCATATCTTTGTAGCAGACAGATTTATATTAAAGAACTTGGTTTGGAATTTTGGTTGCAAAAACAAATATATCAAAGTCTTTAGATGTATTCTTAGCCTGCAGCACCCACCATTTACAGAGAGGTGGGAAAGAAGACAAAGGAGGTGCTAAAATCATTTCTAGAAGACCAGCGACTGATACTCTGTGCACAGTATTGTTTACCTTTGCTGTGTTTCTTCATTTTTAGCTTTCCTGAAAGGCAGTATTTCCAGCAGGAGAATGTGAGGAAAATTCTTACAGATGTTCTGTTCTGCTACGCCAGAGAAAATGAGCAGTTGCTTTATAAACAGGTAATGAAAATACTGTACAGGTGGCCGTCATTGACTCAACATTTTCTATATGGTTTGACAATAATGTAGTTCTGTTGTATCTGAAGCTGTATTATAATACTAAAGTAATCAAAGAGCTGCTTGTCAGCTGGATAGTAAGAAAAGTAAGCTCATTGAATAACATATGCTTTTTCCTCATAACACAGTCCCTCAAATGTTTTTCTTCAGGGTTGCTAAATTGTCTAACTTCAAGTTTCTTTGTAAACATCTTTGGTGTTGGTTAACTGAAAAAAGGAAAAAAAAAGGCTTTCTTTGCTTAGGTAAGGTAAGTATTCAGCAGGATTAAAAATGGTACTGAATATACAAAAAAAATAAATAATGACTTCTGGAATTTAGGCAAAGTTTACTATTTTAAGTTTTACGTAATATTTAAGTTCTTCCTCAAAGTGCTAAAGCCATGCAGTATGTTAGTGAGTAGCCCCTTTATCTAACCCTGTAGCATCCACATACAATGCAGCTGACAAACACTTCTTAACATGAATGTGCTACAAATGCCACTTTTACAGTCATACCTGATGGAGTAAAAAATGGTAAAGAAAGCTTTAAAGCTGCATTAACTATGCATCCCTATGGGATGCAGGCTAAATTAATTCAGCATTTGTTCTGAAGGTTTTGAAGTGAGTATAATCTTGATACTAAACTAATATAGCAAGACCAATATGTAGAGTATCAGCATAGGTATATTTGTGTTTGTTTCTTCAAGCTTTAAATGTAGGGTGCATGGGGACTGACAAAGTGATAGATACTCCATGTGCATTGACAAGGGATAAACCAGAGAATAGAAACCTTTAGGTAGGTAGAAGATTTTTGATGACAAATAAACAGTAAACATGAAGATTTTTCTGAGACACTAAATGCTTTCAGGAGTGGTCTGAGACCACACTGTCCTCAAGCCACAAAATTAGTGGTACTTTGTGAAAAAAAATGACACATGAGTTGAAGGAACAGTAACTTCTGAAGACCTGTCTTACAGGTTTTATCAAAAATCAAATATATAGTTATTAAACATAAGAAATCTCTATTAGCTGGTTATTTCTCATCTTTGACAGATGGTGAGCAAGGAGTAGTCTTACATGAGAGCATGAAAAAAGGAGACTTCTGAGCTGTATTTTAAAGAGCAGTGTTGAAGAAAACCCTCCAGTAGTATTCAGCTTCCACTTTCCAGTGAATATAGGCCAGAGTACTGATGAGAGGAAAATGGAAGAATACATTCTGGCTAATTTAGTCTATCATTTATTGAACAAGAAGTATTATTTTACTCTTTGATATGACTTAAAAGGACTTAATTACCCTCTGCTCATATTTAAAATCCTCTTGATTTCTTACCAAGAAATAATACCTTTCTACATAAGGATAGAATATTTAGCCAGATAAATTTAAAGAAAAGAAAAAAAAAAAAAAAGCCCTGAGTTTCATCACAAGCTGTTAAAGCTATTATTTTCTACTAGGTGACACCCCGTTTAACATAGACCATATTGTTAATAGTTATGGGATTTTATTGAATTAATGAGACTGTTATCATGTAGTAGAATGTCTTGCTGAGTTAATTGAAACTGCAGAGATTATATAAATGGTATTAATGAACTTTGACTGCCTGATGCCTCAGCTTTAATAAAGACTTCTTGGTGGGCTAAATGAACATAGGCAGATAAAAGAAAAGGTTCAATTTTGTGAGCCTACAGGCTGTTGACAAAAAATCCTCCTTTACCTCTGCTTTCAACTGGTGTGCATCAATAGTGCAGTAATTCCAGGAAGAGGTTGCTACAGGACTAAGGGGAGAGGTGAAGTGCAGAAAATGAAGTAAATTTAGACAATTAAAAACTGTTGATTTAATCTCTCTGAAGTGTGTTAAATAAATCACCTAAGTTTCACGCTGCTGTGCCAAGTCCACAAAATACAAATGGTCATGGTTTTCCTCTCATGTTGTAGACACTTGTCATTTTTATTTGGAGCTTTTTCTGTTTTCTTACCTAATTTTAAAAGGGTGTGTTTGTTAGCGGTTTTTAAATAAATGTTCCTGTTAGCTTAACACTAACAATCCTACTTTTTTGTCCCCATGTCCCTCTTATTAGATAACCTTTCTTTCATGTCCATATATAATTTCCTTGAATTAGCTAAGAGGAAATTTGCATGTGTTTTCCCTCTTTTAGCAAATACCTATGTTCCAGTCAATCTACCTGTCCTACATTTTTTATTGGTTCTCTTTTTACCACTGACTCAAGCTCCACTTCCCATAATTGTTTCCACTACATCAAATTCTAAAATATTTTTTTGAAAATAACAAAAGTTTCCATTAATTCATCAGTAACAGATCAGCTCCAAGCTACTCTCTCCACAATGACCCATATACGAAGCCCAAATTAAGGAGTTTTACTTCACATTTGGTATCCATCATGGGAATGGTCCTGTTGTTCTGTATGAGAATTTCTCTGTCTCATTTTTTTGACTGAATACTAGAGGTACATTTGCTATTACAATTATAACAGTTGGCTGGCAAGTGAAAACTTAAAATTATCTGTCAGCATCTGTACAGGACCTGATGTTTCTTTCTCAGAATATTAGAGAAAAGTTATAGTTCCCTGACAGTTGCACACTTGGAAATGTAAAAAAAGTGTATCTGAATTTTACAGCACTTTATTGTAATTATTACGTAGCATCAGCATACAATCTTGCAAGAAGTAATCAATAGTGTGAATTTAATATGCATATATGCATGAAAGTTCTCTTTGTAGTAGCGTTAGTGTTTTTTTCACCAGCGTGAAGTATTTTATTTGATGAGGAGAAAGATTTTGCTGTCCCTAGACAAATGGAGTAGGATGTTGTGAAGCTGTATTAGAGATTTTAGAGATAGAATCCTCCCTGGGATCATTGAATTTTTAAATAGCAGCTGTAAATATAAAATCTGAAGAGAATAGTATATTGTAGTTAAAAATATGTAAAAATTACTCTTAACATTCTTCTGTAAGACTGGTGCCAAAATTCTGGTGCTAGTTACACTGAAAAGAAATAGTGACAATTAAGCTAAATCACTAGGCTAACTATTGTTCACTCATGATTTGATTGCCCTTAGAGAAGTCAATATAATTTTGAAATGCATTTATTTACTTTTCATTGTACAAATGCTAAATTTCTGGTTTTCTTTCTAAACCATAGGCTGTATTATGAAATCAATATTTTGTTGTAGCTGGGAAGTGTCATAAAATTATCTGAGCTCTGTCAACTTATTTATTAACACTAAAGAGTTTTAGTAAACTGCAGCATTGAAAAAATATGTGTATCCGTATTACACTGGTGGGTTTTCTTGCCAAGCTAAAAATCTCTAAACATTTGAAGTACTCTTGTAACTGAAAGATCAGAGGTATCTTTTTGAAATCCTGATATTTCATCATCTGTTTGTTTTGTTTTTGTTGTATGTGGGCAGCCACATTATGATTCTACTTTATTATAACATTGATTTATTATTATGTTGGAAGAACATATGATGTGCTTTTATCTTTCCTAACTAATTCTTATTTTATGTCCTCTTTTTCTTCAGCTTATATGTTTACAGCTTAGGTTTTTTTACTAGGTAGTCAAGTTTTTGGCATTTCCATTTCTTCTATTTCATTATGGAATATCAGGGTGAATAAAAGATTAGATGTGGAGCTGTTAATTAACCGAGGGCTGTGAATATATATGAAAGTACAACCCAGGTTATCGACAATTTATTTAAATATTTTTGCCAGTTATGTTTATTGTCTAATCCTATACCTATCTCCCTGCCTCTACTATTACTTTCCCTCTTAATATGACTGTAAAACTTTCAGAAATTCGATCCTCTCAGTTTGTAATCTAACCCAAGTTAGATATGGCTGGCTACATTGCATTTAATAGGTTTTTTTTTTCCTAATTGAATTTCTATTTATCCTTCGTCAATCAAAGTAGTCTTTCAAGGTTCAGAAATAGGAAGAGAAAGAAAATGTACAAACTTCAGTTCTTTTATTGCCTTAAGCTTTGCCCAGTTAACCAACTGTCATTGCTTCAACCCTACAAGTTGAGGTGGTTGGTAACAGTCAACTCAGTCCTGAAATTAAAATTAAATGCAATGGAAATTTGGTTGATAGCATGCAGAGGAGGTATTGAAACCTTTTCTTAGGAACAGATGTGCACGCAAGCACACTCAAAATATGTGCACTGGGAAAGGCTGCCTAGGGAGGCTGTGGAGTCTCCTCTGGAGATATTCAAAACCTAGCTGGATGCATTCCTGCATGAGCTCCTGTAGGTGATCCTGCCCTGGTAGGGGGGTTGGACTTGATGATCTTCCTAGGTTCCTTCCAACTCCTGACTTTCTGTGATTCTGTGAAAATAGATAATGATCTAAAGAGGGCTTCCACATCTATCATTTTAGTTAAGAATATGTAAAAATTACTCTTAACATTCTTCTGTAAGACTGGTGCAACAACATTAACAACAACATTAGAAGGGTTGGACCAGATGATCCTTGACGTCCCTTCAAACCTGATATTCTGTGATCTATCTCTGCTCAGTTTGGATTACTTAAGGAAATTCCCCATTATTTCTAACAAAATTTAAAGGGTTTTAATCCTTTATGGTTCTGTTCGATACCTGTGAAGCTGATTAACTAACTCACTGAGATGGAGTACTATGAAATGCTACGTGGAATATCAACTGATAAAGCAGCAAAGCAGCAGGGTAGCTGCTCAAATGTGTAACTCTTTCATTGTTCATGTTTGTCCAATGGAAGGACTGGAAAAACAAGTGAAGAAGCTTCCTAGCTTGGAACTGCAAGGAAAGAAGTACAACAGCTCCTGTCTGGGCACTCATCTTCTAACTCCTGACAGCAGCCTGAAATGCCTGTGGCCTTGGTGGGCCAACCCCAGTACGATTTCTACCAAAAGGATAGACAAGACTCTCTTTCTGGCACTCCTGTCTGCCCAGAGCACTCACCTGAGTTGGGGCTGAGGCTTGCCTTGGTGAAATAGTTTCACATCTGAGCTGAAGTACTGCTGACAGCACATTCCCCCATCCAAAGATGGAGCAAAGACTCCATCCAGAGGGAGACCCACTAGGGTAGCCTGGGTGCCTGGCTGCAAGCCTCAGCTGTAGCTGATGGTTTGGGGCTGAGGTGGGATGGTCCCTCTCCTCAGAGTCATCCCTGTGTCCAGAGGCAGCCAGATAGGTCTCAACCCTTCATCTTCCATCTCTTCACTGAAGGGCTCCCCTCACTTCTGTTTTTATGGCTGACCCCCACCCCAGCCTGTAGCTTGTGTAGTTCCTACCTACCATCACAGCCCACCACGGGGAGCCCAACTCTCCTGACATAACTGAATCCCCCAGTTATGATACCCCAAATCCTTGTTTTCTGTGATCTAATCTGAGGGAATGGGTTGAATATCTGCTGAAGATGAGGTTTCAGTCTACAGGCTATAGTTTCATTCTGCCAGCATGTTGCTGCATGCCAACTGGAGTGCTTGTTTCCTGAAGCAGTTGCTTCTGCTCCTGGGTAACAAATAGACAAGCCCCAGGTGAGTCAAAGAAAATCAAGACTCCTTATTTGTTCCTGGTGAGCTCCAGGTAAAAGCACCTATGATACTGATGCCTGACTTGGCTGGCCTAGCCATGCTTCTAATGCTGGCCCGAGTCTCCAGCTACCCACTATATTTTTTCTGTTCTGATTCCCAAAAGTTTCAATAACAGTCTCTTAATGGAACAGTACAAGGTCTCCCATGCATTGTGTTTTTATGAGTTTATTTTCAATATTTAAATACAATAACTCTCAAAGCAAAAGCAAAAAAAACCCTCTCATTTTATTTCTTATGTCAACAGGAATGGTTTCATTTTCTAATTTCCCTAATAGCTGCCTTTGTCTCCTCTGAAGACTACTGTTATGCTTTCCTCTATGGTTTTAGAACATTATCAAATAAAAAATAATTTTAAATTTTGTAATTTGTCCCTGTTGCCAGTCTTTGTACTGTGGATCATGATTGTAATTATCATAAATAAAATTCTTATTTATGAATATAGATCTTGGAGTAAACTGCCAGGTGCAGGGTTGCCTACCACTGCCAATTTGTTGTCTGTTGTGTTAGAAAAAAATGGGAGAATAACTTGCTTCTGTACATTATAGAAGGAAAAACACTTGAATTTAATTACAATTTAAGATAAAGGCCATTGATTATGAAACCGTTCTGTTAAGAATGTATAATGTTTTAGTCAGTCTGTACCTAGTATTGCTGGCTGCCTGATCCTATGCATTAGGAACTATTATGTAAGTGTATAATCTTACTATACCTCTGCTTCCTTTTATGTTTAGGGTATGCATGAACTTTTAGCTCCCATTGTTTTTATCTTGCATTGTGACCACCAAGCTTTTTCGCATGCCTGTGAAGCTGCACAACCAAGGCAAGTACTGCAGGGTTTTTGTAGAGTTTTGAAAAATTGATTTCTTAAAAAAATAGGATGTTGCCTGGACTGGAGATTATAAATTCCATAATTCCTTGTTTATAATTGGTAAATTGATACCAGGAATTGTTGCATCCTTGTGGTTTGACGGGAATGTCTTCATTTCATCCACCCTACTATAGCCACTGAAAGGGGGATTAAAAAAGGTAGATACTGTCCCCTTCACAGATACTAGCTGGTAAAAAAAGAGGAGACAAGAAACCTTAGGAAAACTTTAATCAAAAATCTCACATACTCACATACCATTCTTAATGTGAGAAACAGTTTTGATTTGTCATCACAGAAAGAAGGCAGATTAGAGAACTACAGTTGCAGAATGGACATGTTACCAACTCTATTTCCTATATCTTAAAAGAAAACCAGTGTAGATAAATTGTTGTGATTGATATTTTTTTCATCACCTGCAATGCTGTAGCTGCAATATCTGACCATGCTTTCACTTGGTAGTAACATGCAGTTTAGCTATTGATTCTCCATTTCATTCAATCTGTGAGTGTGTGTCCATGTAATCATACACATATGTGTACAATATTGCATCACACGTGATTGCCTGGCAGACTAATTCAAATGCTTTTTCTTCTCCCTGTATGTAAAGTTAATTTTTAAAATAATTTTAAAAATTGTTTCCTTCTTCTCTCACTTGTGATATTTAAGTCAGTTAGAGTCCAGCAGTGAATAAAAGCCAATTTAATTACCTGTACTCTTTAATATAACTTCTGTTAGCACTCCTCAGTGTCACTGTCCAAAGGCAATTAAGCATAAGGATGGAGATTATTTACAAGTGTGTGTTTTTATTTAGTGTCTACCCTTATATATACTGAAATTTTTTCAAAGATGCTCTTCGGTGCTGAATAACTTAAAGTAACTGTATGTTATGCACTGTGTTCTGTTCCATCCCCACTGAAAAAGTAGAACTAAGCAGCAAAGTAGATAGAAAAGGGGTGATGTCACTGATTAATTGCTGTTAAAGTACAATAAAACCACAGACTATTAAAACAAAATAAATTAATGTTTTGATACTGCATATTTGACCAGTAACCATATTTTTTTTGTTTGGGACAAACAGTGATAAATTGTGCAGCAATCAATTATTCTAGATCAAGCATATTCAAATAATACATTGTGACATTCAGTAATTCGTTATTTGGAATAATTAGATGGTTACTTCATTGTAGTGCAGACAAGGCAGCTAATTTGTTTTTGATCTTTATAAAAAGGAAAGACTTCATTTGTTGAATGGAGTTGCTCTTTTTAATTAAAAAGGCTAGTTTTCTCATTTGCACTTTATATGAAAGTTGGCTTATAAGTACATAATAGTACATGCAAAACGCTGACCAAAAATAAACATTCACATTTGGATTGTTCACTGTTGCCTTTTTCAGCGAGGAAATGAAAGTTCTTCTGAATCCTGAATATCTGGAACACGATGCCTAGTAAGTTATAACAACTTACTTTACATTTAATTTGCTTTTATTTGAAATACATTATTTAACACCAAGTTTCTGGGGTTTTCCCTTTTAGTGCAATGTTCACACGTCTGATGAAAACTGCAGAGCATTGGTTTTCAACTTTTGAACATGACAGTCAGAAGGTAAATAGTGCTCTAGAATGTATTTATTTGATTTCTGGGCAAATGTGATTTTTAATATGATTATACTAATTTGAAGGGAGCAAGGCATCTTCTCATAAACAACTTGGTTAAAGCAAGCTCAACCAAGTTTACATTCTGTAAAGGTTCTTCAGAATTTAGTCACTTGTGGAAAGTCTTCCAGTTGAGAGTTCCTATCTGTTGAAAGATAACTTGGTAATCACAAGCCAAATGTACAGACATGGATTCTCCTGTGTATGAGTGATTTTCTTGTGTAGTATTTGAGATATGCCTGTCACAGAGACATCTATGTGCCCAGTCCTATGCAACTGTCCTGATAAATAGATGCATATAAACACTGTTTAATGTACTAAGGCTTGAATTTTTTTCAGCTCTTTACACTATAAAAAATTTGCTGTGAAACCAGAACCATAATCACAGATTGTCCATCAAAAGTGAAGGTGCATCTTTCCCTGACTCCACTCCATTTCTGTGCCTTTTTTCTTCTTGATCTCAGGGTATTTGAAAGAGAGGGAATGTCTGTGTCCTCAGATTTCCTGTCTTACTATACATACACCACTTTATTTAGTATAGTATGTTCCTTCTTTTCATAGAAAAGCTTTTTCTATGTTCTGAGTTCAATTCTACACAACTTTTCTTTGCAGGGACCTTCTACTCTTTGTCTGTAACTGTTTTTCATGCATGACATGAGGGACAATTTGATATTTTTTTTTCACTGCTGAAAGAAGATTTGTGTGATGCATTGTACATAGAAGGATCTAGCAAAACATAGCCATATTACAGGTATTGACAAGACTTTCACTGTATTATGTCCTTAAAGTTATCATCCAAACATGGTTCCAATTTGATTCACTTCAACATTTTTCACATAGACCATTTTTCACATAGGGTGTGTAGTTAGAGATAAAAAAAATTAATAAGAATTTGGATGTCCGTGTGTGCCGTATATGCACCATGGCCCGCAGCTGCAAACTGTAGTTAGGAAGTACTAGGTTGAGAGGTGATTTTTCCTGTATGTTGAAGAAAAAATATCTTCACCCAAGAGTCCCATAAAAGCTTCTATTTTCTTTAAATGTTTAAAGGTATCTGTGTATATATTTTAATAGACATGGAGCATTAGCATCTTGGCCTAAGCTCTCTACAGTTATAAGTTACTTTATGGATTTGGGACATAAATGTCAGTAGCTAAGGATAGCACATATGAGATACAAATTTTATGAACTTATTATTACATAGTCACTTTTATTTCAACAACAAAGCTGTAGCTTTTCAGAGTTCAGTGTATTCAAACATATTTGTTCCAATTTCTGTGACAGAGGTGGTAAAGTCTCAGGCTGAATTTTATTCTGAGAAGTAAGTAGGTCTGCTTACAGATTTGCAGTGCTTGGGTGGAAGGTGAAAGTTTACATTGCCCTTTCCAGTCCTTTCATGGCATAAAAAATTAACAATGCAGAGCGCATGGATTAATATCTAGTTGTTTGTTCTTGTACTTTGCAAACATGTGTAATCTTTAATAATCCTTTCTTGTACGTATGCCTTTCACAATTATGACTTTGAGGGCTGGCTACATAATAAAGTTGGAAACTTCACAAAGCAAGCAATGAAAGCATGTGCTCCGAGACATGTTACATGTTATAGCTTCTAACAGTTGGTTCCATTATTCCCAATTGCCATTAGAGGAGCTTCTCCAGCTACTCCATTCCCTCCTGGTTAATGAGAGAAATCTGTCCACAGTTTATACTTGTACGATGTCCTAGCCTGTCTTTACTGCTGTAGCATTTGTTTCCTAAGAGCATGAATATATAAATTATATTCACATGAACTGCCAGCTATTCCAGTTCATGTTCTGGTAGGTAATGCTTTGTCGCAAGATTTGATGATTTTTCTCCTAATATTTGGATCTGAATTTTTCAGCTGCATTGCACTAGTATCCATATTTAAAATGTTTTCAGAGGTGAATCTGATGCTCTACTGTAAACAGTATCATAGAATCATAGAATCGTAGAATTGGCTGGGTTGGAGGGCACCTCAGAGATCATCAAGTCCAACTCTTGACCACTGCTGCTATAGCACATCTCTGAGCCTTCCCTCTTTTTGCCTTTTTATTGTGAACTTTGGAGTTGATTGTCTGTATTTTGTGTTAGTGGTAGGTAACTAAATCCATGCACTCAAATGTCTCAAGTCTTAGAACCTCACAAAAAGAAAATGGTGTTATGTCTCATTTAGCAACTTTATATATAGCAGTATGGGCAGGGACACAATATCATGTTGTCCACTTGGCTTCAGTGCTTTAGGCACAGGCACTGTGAGTCTTTCTTAGTTTAAGCATCTTGATGGCTTATTCATATTAGTTTATTTGAGCATCTTTCTGTTTAGGCTGTTCCTTTCACACTAACTGATGTCATTTTTTGGAGCCATTTCAACTGACTACACATACTGTAATTTGCTGAAACGAAGTGCGTGAGAGGAGACAACAGTCATATCAAATCAAATAATCCATAAAATTTCTTAGTGGGGTGCACCAAATCAAGAGGCATTGACAGTCAAGACATTGATTATTGATTACAACTGGTGTCCCCACAGATTCTGTCAAGATTTCTGTTAATGGGATTTACTTCCAAGATGCTGATGAACTGCATTTTGATGGATACCATTTACTCATCTCATGCTTTTAAAAATGGCAAGCCAGCATATATTATTTGATGCACTTAGCCATGTTGATAGTCAGTAAGTCTGACAGTCAGCCATGTGTCAGTGCTGCATTATGCCAAGGTGCACAAATGCTGCAAGTGACAAATAACTCCAGATTTGGCACTTGTCTGTAAGTAGAAGCTCGCATTAGTTTTGGTATTCAGAATCTTTTGACACTTGAGCCAGTTTAAGAGTTTATGTTCTAATTTTGTAAAGGTGGCTTTACACACAGACTACTAATGATGTAAAAGCTGACCTGAGTAAGTAGCTGGCCATCTCATCTTTCATCAAAGCAGAAAGATTCTAATGTTGAGGCTTCTATAAAAGAATCCATGCCTGTTGCAGAGAAAAATTAAAAATACAGATCTTTTGAGTCATCAGAGTTATGAGCACATGCTACGGTGTGTCAGATTAGTGAATAACCTTTTTCAGTATTTTACATCTGGCATGTCACCAAGAAAATATGGGTCTGAAGCAACAAGACGAAATAGCCATACACTAGAGAAAAAATAATTAGGATATAAAGACGGCTGTCCAATTTTGTAATAAAGAAGTTAATAGAGTAATTTAGAAAGGACGTAAGAGAAATAACCTTTCTCAGTGTACCTGCAGCTATGAAGAACTTGAGTATTTAAGCAAGTAACAACATTTCTGATTAGCCCCAAATATGTTAGATGTTTTATTTTAAATTTCCATTTGCTAAAACAGAAAAGATTTTAAATGAAATTATGCCATTTCAGTGAGTTTTATTTGGCAGTGTGAATTAGCTAGGGTATCTCAAATTAATATGTCTTAGAACCACAACAGCATGACAGAACCACCACATTGCTATAGATAGATCAGTCCCTTTGCTGCAATTGACATAACATAGTAACAATTAAACAGATTTAAAGATATGGCTTATAATCAGTGAGATCCTTAAATCAAAACATTTTATCTGAAATCACTGGTACCATAATACATTATTTTCTACAGTACTGAAATTGAATAACTAAGAAAAAACAATGCAAGCAAAGGAGATTAAAATAAAAAACAGTCTTTTTTTGTAGAAATTTTTAAATGTTCACTGCCCACTTGAATGCTAAACTATGTTGTTAATGAATCATAGAATCAAAGAATTGTAGGGGTTGGAAGGAACCTCTGAAGACCATACAGTCCAACCTCCTGCCAATGCAGGATGACCTTAGACAGGTCACACAGAAAGGCATCTGGACAGGTCTTGAAAATCTCTGGAGAAGATGATCCACAACCTCTCTGGGCAGCCTGTTCCAGGGTTTGAAGTGTGGATACTTCTCATCCTTCCTCTTAAAATTCTGAATGGGGTTGAAGAGGGACTATAACTATAGGAAATAACCTTGGGAATAGTTTATACATCATAAGAAAACCTCTTTTTATGTTGAATGTTAGTGAATTTATTTTTCAACAGTTTAAACGCAAACTAAGTCTTCTGAAAGTATTAATCCTTGGACCTTGATAATGCTTCTGTATCAATATACTGAGCAAAAAGGTAGAAAAACAAACACTTTTTAAACTGAAAACCTTTTAGGTCAGAGAGCAAAAATAGAAGATTGCAACAGGGTCATTATAAAATCTTCTTGTCTTTCTATCACAGCTTTCCCTCTATGTGCCTTTCCCCAGTCTTTTGCTTGATAGATTTGACTCGTTCCTTTTTACTTCACATCCTTTTTTTTTGCATGTTTCCTACTCAGTGAGGTTCATTACTTCCTGCATGCCTTTCTAGCATCATTTCTTTACTTCACTCGTTTGTGAGAAAAAAAAAATTTAATCTTTTTCAGGTTCAAGGATGCTAATACTCATTTCTTCCTTCGTTATGACTTGGTGTGTATCATATTCTAGATCATGATATAGATGACACAACCTTTAGGTTCAACCAGTTACCTTCTAGCTATCAGGTTCATCTCACTGTTCTATTTCTTCTTTGTTTTCAAAATTCTCTGATGCTTTTTCAAAGTTGTGTAGATTTTGAGATACAACTACCAGATTTTCTAAGCAAAGGAAACCTGTTCAGAAATGATTGTTCAAAAACAAGTCATTTCCAATTTGGTATGCAGTTTATTGTCCTCCAAGGGTCTGTATTCTCTACTAAGTTACCATTCATCTGCTTTGCTGTGGACTGGCTCAGACTGCTGGTATTAAAGCTAAAATAAAGCTGTCAACACTTTGTCAGGGCATGAAAAGTAAAATACACATGTAAAAGTTGACATGTGGAATGAGGGAATGAACTTTGATGTGCCTAGGAAGGGAATCCCACATTACTTTCCAAAGAATTGGATAGTTAAGAGTCATCTTTTTCTAGAAAAAAAACAAATTATTAATATTTTTACATTTATTTGGAAGCCAATAATTACAACAAAGCACATTTCTTGTAAACAACCCCTTTTTAATCTATTAGGCTTCATGGGTGTTCTTTTCTTCCCACTGTTTTCTATGTCTGCAGGAGAAAGATGTGATTACTACACCTATGCCATTTGCAAGGCCTCAGGACTTAGGCCCATCTATTGCTATTGTAGCAAAGGTAAACCAAATTCAGGATCATCTGCTGAAGAAATATGATACGGAGTTGTACATGCATCTGAACCGACTAGAGATTGCTCCACAGATTTATGGACTGTAAGTGTTTGCAAAGCATTATTGAATTTAATTCTTCCTATTTTTATTTTACGATATTACAACATTTTCCCCCTAAATTTAGAATTAGAGAAAAAAAAGCAGTACTTCTTATCTCTTAGAACTTATTCAATTGACAGCATTACAGTAAATGACACCTCACTGTTGCATTTGTGGCAGTGGTATTCCCAGTGCAGATAAACTCTGTTCTGCTCATATTAGAGAACTTGACAAAGTACAAATAAGAAAACATGGAAAAGAAATACTTACTGAACTGAGTACTTATTCTGCTTGTAGTTTTCCTATAAGAAAAAATGGGCTAATAGGGCACAAAGAAAGGGTGAAGGGGAAAACAGCATTATTTATTCATTTATATTATTATGGTTACTATATAGTTTATATTCTTAATCGTTTACGTGCTTAATTTTATCACCACTGAAGTATCAGTGAACTGTCCTCTATTGCAGTAATGAGGTTTTGGATACTGGTAATACAGGTGTGGTGGAGAATGTTAAAAGTTAAGGCATGAAGATAATAAAATGTTTGCATGAGGATCCAGGCCAGGTATTCCTTGTTCCATTAAGCTGGCTCAGATCTGTTCAGCTGGTTGTCTGTTATGCACCCCATTCCAGGGAGTTTATTGAGCCAGGTACCACTTTGGGTTTGGCCTTCTCCCCGTGTTTGCACAGCATTGCATCCAAACCATTTAAGCTACTGTTGTCACCCTGGGTCAATGCAGAGCATGCAATTCGGATGAACCAGGACTAACTGAATTTACTCTAATTTTGAGGGAGAATTTTGCCTTCGTTGTTTGGAATTCTAGACACTTGATTAATTTTGATCATTCCTTAAAGAGCTGGCAAGCCATATGTGCAGTTACAGTGATAGAAAAATGACACTTTTTTTTTTTTTTTTTTTTTTTTGTAAATGTTTTGCAGTGATTTAAAATAAGGTTGGCTTTGCCTTAAATGAAAAAAATAAAAAAAGGGTTTTATTTATAGGTGTGAATTTCCTCATGCAATTGTGAATTACATTTAACAACTCAATAGAAAATGTAGAAAGGCGGGGAAAAGGTGACTGAAAATGTCAGGCCATACCTGCAATACTGAACATTAAAGTCTAATTTGATGTTATACTAAAATGGAAAAATGCTGTGACATAGTATACCCTCAAGAGGAGAGTTGAACTAGGAATAAGTAGTAGGCCCAGACTTAAAAATAACATGTATTAGAAAAATAAATGTAATTCTACAAAACTTAATTAAATAGTTTTGACAGGAATGTCTTACAGGTAGAGGAAGAATTAGCTGAGTAAACTCAAGGTATTGAAAGTATGAAAGGACATATTGTCCTATTGCAATATTTTTTGCATAGCGTAGTTTATTTTTTTAATATCTTCTCTAGTCTGGAAGAGAACACAAGCATCCCTAATAAATTCAGGGGTACTAATGACTAAGCAATAAAAATATCAAGGAAAAAATTGAATGTTTCTTCTTTATGAAGGCTTATGAAAACACACAGAAAACCAAAATAAGATAAACCTCAGAAATTTGCAAACAGAGATTTTGGGGAAAAAATAATTTGTACTGTAGGTATTCACTTCAGTATAAGATTTTGCCTTTCAGTAAGGGAAATAATTGCAAGATAAAAATAAGACTAACTCAAAACATAACATCATAGTAACAGAAGAACAGTGCAGTCTGGTGTGGCATAAATAGAACTGAATATGAATAAAGAAATTTACAGTTAAGGGAATGAATTATGAGAGCTTCAGGCTGACTATCAGGAAAACCTTACTAACAGAGAGCTGTAAGACTGTAAAATAATATATCAAAATTAACAAAGCAAAAACTATCAGAATATTTTAAAGACAGGCTTTGAAAAGCTCTCAGAAATGGGTAGAATCATAGAGAATGAGTCTGCATTGGCAGAAGAGGAAAGTAGGTTTTCTATAAGGTCATATCCGTCCCTGATTTTTTAAGATAGAGAACAGGAGAAAAAAGAAAGGGAATATGACTGTGTTGTATTATTCTCACCTTTAATGATGTCTGAACTCTTCAAAATGGTAATTTCCAGTAGTGATACAGCTGACAGTCTCTGATGCTGGATCTTTTCCTGTATTTAACATTTCTTGAGCTAAAAACATCATTTCTTAAGCACAGTGGTTTATTAATAATTGCTAAGCATAACGCAAGTGCAGAATTCATGTGAGCTTTTTGTTGAAGTTTATTGTTTTGCTGAAGTTAGTTGGGTTTGCCAATAATAAATATTCATCTGTCTGCCTTGATATTATTCAAAATATATAAAATGGTAGAAGGAAGACAGGGAACTTCAAAAGATATAAGGTTGTTCCTGCATCAACATATCAACACAGAAGTCTTGTATCTAGTGAGAGTCTTCCCTATCCCGAACAAGTTACACAGTTTACATATTTAAAAATACATTATTTTATACTTTTCATCCTCTATAGTCTTCTGGACAAGGTAGAAACAATTCTTATTCTTGGTGTTTCTAGAGAGCTGGTTTCAACCTTTCATGTTTACAAATACTGCTTTTCTTTTCTAAACACTGAAATGTTTAGAAAAGGTGTTTAGGTCAGGTTCTGTTGTACATTTCCATGTTCAGAATCTGTCCTTTAAAATAAAATTTGGTCAGACACTTTGTGAAATTATACTTACCTACTTCCAAGACCAACCTAAACAGGCATTCCAGTACCAGTGGTACAACTCATTAATTTGAGTTTCGGTCCAGTAGTGTAAAGGTTGTATGCTGATTTGGTAGAAAAATATAATCATAGTGTTTATCATACAATGTGAAAAATCGTTTTTGTTTTTTCTTTGTTGGTTAGTCCTCTGCAAACTGTGGGGCCAACAGCCTCGTCCTGATACCCCAGGCTGCATGCTGGGAGGTGGTGCCAGTTCAGAAAAAATCTTTTCCCTGGGTTATTTACATTCTGTGAAGTTTTAGTTTAGGAATGTGGATTTCTTTATCTTCTGAAGGGCATCCGTGAACAGACTTCACGTTACCTGGCTATCTCACTTAATTCCTGAACAAAAAGAGAACCCTTTTAGGTATGGCAAGGAATACCAGGGGCCTGGCTATGCCATAGATCTGCGCTCTGCTCATTCAAGTAGGTGTTACACACAGCTACAGCCTTAGCACAGGAATTTCTGTAGCTGGAAATCTTGTGTGGTCTTGGAGAGCACACGTTCATTCACTTGCAGTCAGCTGCTAGGTATCCCTGCGATAATTATTCAGCTGCTATTAATATCAGCTGAAATGGAACCAGCAATAGAGAGATAAAAGCTTTGTTTCTTATCATTCTTCAGTCTTCTTTATTTGTCATGCCTCTAGCTTGTTTTTAGACCCTAAGATTATGTTTTGCATCAAAACATTGTTTCACATTCCTGGGTAGCACTGCCAATTGTACAGACTAACCAAACTATAATAATTATCTAATCATATCTAATTTTCTACTTTGTAAAGCAAAGCACACGAATGGTTTTCAAATAAAATGGAATTGATTACATTAACAGTTCAGTGACATGCTCCCTGATAACTTTTCTCCAAACAAAAACAAAAAATGCTAAGATTGAATAAAAAGATTGGATACTCTGAAGGGCTGACAGATTGAATATTCACTTTAATTGCAAAATTAGATGAGTTAACAATTATTAATGTCCTAGATTAAATGGTATTCTGATGTTAATTCCTTTGACCCTTACTTCTCATTCATGTTAAAGCACAAAATAATTATAGCAAAACCATTCTGCACTTTTTTGTGGTGGACAGTGTCTTCAGTGGCAGACTAAGCAGGTTATCCTCTCAGCTTGAGAAGGGACAGTGTTAGAGGAAAGTCTACATGTCTCTGTATTTTAAGATACTTTATTACATTTTTCATAATTTTTAGTAGAGAACTTCTTTTATATTTCATTCAAAAGATGAATCAACAGGAAAAGCTCCACATAGTATCATTATTACTACTTTATTTTACTTACTGAGAGTTTCAAAATTAATTATACTGCATCAAGTAAATTTCTCATAGAACTACAGGCAGTAAGTAAAACCAGATCATGTAAATATATATGATACCGTTGTAAAGAAATAGTGGACACAAAGATAAGTAGCAGTAGCAAAGTGGCAAATGGTTAGTGTAAAAAGCTTTATTTAAGAACAGAAATTAACTCTTGCCATAACCCCACTAGCTTCTGCATCAGAACACCAGTGGCAGCATTGTACAGGTTAAGCAAACTCTTTCTATGCATATATACAACAGTCAATACAATGCATACAGAAGTGAGCATTAATATTTCTCAGTTCAGAAGAGGCCTTCTTAGAACATTCAAACATTCAAAGCAGATGGCTTTGCCTCCCACTTCCACTCTGCTTTTCCATGATCAATCAGGTAGACACTGCCTACTGCAGTTGGAGCAACCTTTGGGCTGATACCACAAGTATACTTCAAGAGGAAGCCTATCTCAGGAAGCAAAGAGACAAAAAAAAAAAAAAAGAAAGGAAGATAAGGAAAGATGATGCAAAGTAAGTTACAGGGTAACTGGGCACAAGTGTAGATTTGAAGACAGCATTGGAAATGTTATGTTACAGCAAAGTCAACAGCAGCTGTGCTGCTCCATTACTGTTCTTAGTTGTTTTGCTATAAGTACAGTTGTGGGGTATCCACCTGTTTTAGTTTCTTTCCCATGACATTCTGGTACCAGGCAGTATTCTTTTCTGTAACCTTATTTTCTTCTGGAGGAAGAATTTAAAGTCTTTCACCTGTGCAGTAAAGAACATAAATCATAATCATTGTGTCAAAAAAGAAATCCCACTAGTTATCAGAATAAGAAATCTTTGCGATCTACAGAAAAAGTAGATCAAAGACCAGCCTTGCTAAGGAGAACTTTATAGGTCATCCAGGATGCCTGGCTTTATTCTGGATTCTCACAAAATTAATCAAAAAAAATGAGAGAGATAATATATGGCATGGTTCATACCAGTTACAGTTCCTGTGTAGTTTTTCACTTAGTGTCATCAATTAAATGAATAGTGATTACAATGGAAGGAACTTTGAGCTATTGGGTGTGTAACAGGGGAACTACCCAAATCTGGCCTTGCTATTAAAATAAATGAGTATCTAGCAGTGGATAAATCTAAGCAAATACAAAATCTTTCTGAACAAAGTAATAATTATCATTTGAAAGTCCAGGACCAAATTAATCCTGAATTTAGTAACTGGTATTAGTGATTTCCAGTAATTATTTTCTGTTTAACTGAAACAAAGCATTAAATACAAAGCAGATTTTAACAGAATATAAATTCTAGCTTGTCTGTTGGTAGAAGACATTAAGGATTTAATGCCAGATGAGCATGCCTTCCTAAGAAAGATTACCATTCACTCTTGGTCCTACAATTTAAGAAGAGATACAGTTTACTTCATTTTTAGATAGATTAAGTTAGATGATGGAAGAAAACACACCTGAAGATAATTTGGAAAGCTACAGTGTACTTTGATGGAAAGAGGGATTGCCTTACCTACTGTTGAGATACCCGCTGTATTGCGATGGTTGACTACCTCAGAGGATTTGCTCTCTGCAAATAAATGTGGAGAATTCCTGAAGCATCAGGGCAGGTATCTTACTTTCAGTCAGAAATCAAATCCTAGATAACACCAGAAGCTGCTTTTCTTCTGCTATGAAGTTAGGCTACTCACTCTTACCTGCTCTGTTGCTCATTGTTGAGTTTCTCCAAAATTGCATTCTGATTCATAAATTGAAAAAATGTGTATTTCAGTTTTTTCTACTTCTTGTTGTGTATTAGGTTGAAAATTATAATATGATGAACTTGGGCTTTTATGCATTTTCCTGACTGTCATAAATAGTATTTTAGTCTTTCCTTAGAGTTAAGATTTTGACATATACATAATGTAAAAGGCCACTCTATAAACAGAATGAAGGATTGGTTGAGGTGTCGAAAGTGCTCATCTGAGTTTTACTCTCCTGTCGCATAATTATGTGCTGAGATGATAATGAGTTGTACTGGATGGCTGTGAGGATGGAATGCAGATTTGTCATTATGTTGCTCTTTGATGCAGGTAATGTGCTTCCCATATGAAGTACAAGGATTTTTTTATTTGTGAAAGAAACAAGCAAGACAGCTTCCATTTTGACTTTGTCACATACTCTTAAAAAAAAAAAATCCAAACCCATCTGGTGACATTAAACATAAGTAGGCTTAGAGACCAGTGAATCTGAACAGGATAAATATCTTCTGAAACCTGTGATTAATTTAGCAGGAATATATACAGTGCTCAGAAGGCTGTCTTTATCCTTTTGGATTTTAGTGATTTGTTGTTTTTTAATTTTGTTTTTGCAGTCAATAGCTATTCAGTAAAAGCTGAACAATAAATGGAGAAGTTCTACTCAACTAAGGATTTAAAGTGTCATATATCAAGTATTTACTTCTTTACAGCACTTGAGTATTTGCTAACAACCAAATCATTTTCCATAGAACCCACGCTTGTGGATTCTATGGTTAACCTGTGCTGTTTGGTTAACCAGTGCTCACTGCTTACTCCTACATGGTCTATCTCAATCAAGTTAGCATAGGCATGCAAACATAAGTTACTTGCATGCCCTCTATTTTCCTATGAAGATGTACCTTTAGACACTATAATATAGTAATGAAGAGAACAATGTGCACCATCCAGCAGGGAATGATCAGGAGGTCATTAGTCATTAAAATAAAAGCCAATACCCAAATACAGTCTGAAGACTAATACAGATAGAAAGTCACCCTGAGAATCTTCTGGTTCTTTTGCGTCATCTCATTGCACATAAAAAAGAACCACATGAAGAGGAGCCTTTGCTAGAATACAAAGAGGAACTTCAACAAGATCAATGGCAAGAGATAAACACAATTTAGTGTCTAAATTGTAAAATTTAAAAGTTTAAACACAAGTGCGTAGTGCAGATAAGAGAATATTGTTTGAAATCTTTAAACAAATGAGCTTGAAATACTTAAATGCACACTCTAGGCCTGTTGGAAGCACAGGAGTTAGATGTCATAAAAACCTCAAAGTTTTTAATATTTTGGTGTTATTCTGTTAGAACAAACCAGGCCATTTTGGATTTTCATGGGTAGAGAGAGGAATGTTGAGGATTTCCATTTCAGAAAAAAGCAAATATTGGTGAACTGCTTTCAGGCAGTGGTAGCCTGAATTGGCAGCCTTAGAAATATGCTTTGTTTTTTTTCTTTTTCCCCCACAAAAATAAGAGTTCACCGGGTAGTCAAGTCAGTCTGCCTCTTGTTTCTACTTCAAATACTAAACATAGTTCTTGGATATCTGTTTCTAACCCTATGGACAGTGCTCTCTCCACCTCCAGTCTAACTAAATGACTGAGGTGAAGGGTTTAGGTGAAGAAAAAAAGATGACTGAGGAATTCTGCAGACAACCTATATAATTGGGATTACATGTTCTGACTCTTCTCTGACACATGTTCTATTGGGAATTCTTGAGTTGGATAAATACATGGTGGCATTGGAATTGTGTGCAGCAGGAAAACATCCTTCCATGAAAATAATACAGCTGACTGTCCTAACTTTTAAAATGGGTGAGCTGTATAGTGGTTCTCCATGAACTTGTGAGCTGCTTTCCAACATCTTGCTAGAGTTGTAGAAGCTTCAGCAATGAAAAAAATTCTTGTTCCAAATATGCATGCCTTGAGTATCTTTTCTAGCTTTTATGTGGTTTTGAGCAAGAATTTTTAAAAGTATCCTATGAAATATTAAAGCAAACCAGTCATATCCAAAGAATAAAATCCATTAACACAGGTCACAGGAATAGGTTGCTCAAAAGTAGTGCTGTTAATTAGGGTGCACAATTTTTTGTAACTTTTGCATATTGTATGAACTCATAGTATTTTAGTCTAGGGTGAAGAATGAGAAATGATGTTTGAGAAACATTTCTAAAAATAGAACTATTTTACCAAACTAATACTGTAAAAGTAACGAGAATATTTCATAACGCCTCGTACTGAATGTACTGTCACAGGACCCTCAAGGGTTAAGTTATGTAATTTAATATGAAAGTCCCACATATTTTGGCAAAAAGAGGAAATCTGTGCACAGCACTGCAAAATAGAATTGCCTATTGAAAAAGAACAAAAGCAGACAAGTGTAGGAGCTAGTTTCAAATACGTGTTTTGAAATAAATGTCAAGTCACACTTGAATTTTTACAGAAAGCCGGGGGTGCTGCTCTGTTATTTTCTTCCATTGAAAATATTCTTATACCATTTCCAGCTTGATATGAACTGCCATTGATGGTTTCCTTGAATTTCCAGATAACATTATTTATAAGAAGACAGTGTCTGGACCTAGACTTTGGGATTCACAACAGGAGAATAATGCTTCCCAAATTTCAGAGAAGCAAAACAGCATTTCCCATTGCTGACTTCCATCAGCTTGGGAAGTCCACAGGAGAGCATCTCTTCTCACAGACCTTGACATTGGAATCTTTAATATTTAATGATCTGCTTTTCTTTACTTCTTATCACTTTATTTGAAATTAAGACCATGTTAGCATGCTTTCTCTGATTACCTGGATATAAATTCTCTTGTCCTTAAGGACTGAAAGTGTCCAGTGCCATGATCTTCAAATGCCACATAGTCAGTATATTTTATTTTGCTCTTGGTATTGGTAAAGCAGGGAAAGAAAAGAAATTTCATATTTTCTGCCCTTTTATGTTTGTAGTACAATACAATGAAAATCCTCTTGCTCCTGGTTGCTGTTACTCCTACCAATAATGCTACCAAGTTTTTATTAGCAGCGGTACAGAAGTTTTTAAAAAATATTTTGATACTTTGGATAAATCTGTTCTCATACCCATGTGTGCAGTGTAGCAGCAAAAGAACTGTGTAATAAGTTGTATGTTATTAAGTATCATTACAGTGCTGAAATCAAAGTTCCAGGCAGCATCTTAAAAACAGCCCTTAGTTGTTTCCAACTTCAATAAATGTTGTGTGAGCTGCTGGAATTTAAACCTTTTTAAATCCATTTCTCCTAACAAGTGCACATGGGAATGACATGCAAAATCAGCAATAGCAGATTTTGGGTTTTCTTTAATAAGGCACATGCAGTTAGCTAGAAGTATATGGGACATCTTGAATCAAAGAATTCTCCTTATTGTCTTTTTTTATCTATGGGAGAAATCACAAAAGACTAATCAGACAGCAGAAGAAAAGAAATAATTCTTACAGAAAGCTTGCAACATGCCAATGTGCTTAATATATAGAAACATTAATGATGACACATTTTATATTTCTATAGAGCAAACAGTAATAAAAATGAAGGGCATCTTTGGCCTTAGCAATTACTATATAACTGTGAATGATTTTACAGGTTACATTTATTGAAAAATTGTTTAAAAGAATAGAAATTGATTCAATTCTTCTTTATTTCAATAACTGTAATCAGTAAAACCTTTCTAATTGTGTAATCTCATATCCAACCGAAGTACTTAGGTATACATCCTGCTTTACTGTACATCTGAGCTCTGGGACTCACTGCTGAAAAGCATCCCCTGATTTATCCTCTGTCTAAACTATTTCTTACATTATGACTCTGTGCTGCAGCCTTTGATATTCCCTGTGACATCATGAGACAGCTGTGTTACATTGTGTTTAAGCAGTACTAAACCTTTAAACTTTAAACGAATATTTTTCTTCTTGGAGGTATAAATAGAATATGTAATAAGCATCTGTGGGATATGCAATTAATGTCACTTGTGAGGAAAGACCTTCATGATGCACTTGGGTTTTGGCACTCTTAAATTATGAGCTCTTTACTACACTCATGGGATAAATTCCATATCCCCCAGATGCTTATTATGTATCTTCCATTTCCCTTAATTCCTATTAGCTGGATTAGTAGTTGTTGTGATGTTGAAGTTTATGGTAATTTAACTGGGGTGGTTCTCAGTGATCAATAAATAAACTTCAAAAGTTTAGTAATTTTTATTTTCCAGCAGTTCCAGTGTGCATAGCTGTAACAATTGACATTAAATGCTGGTTGGATATACCAGAAATTTTGGTCACATTAATGTATCCATTTATGGATACATTTATGCACATTAATGTATCCATTACTTAAATTTCAAAAAACAAACAAATATATAAAAGCAAAATATTTCAATAGCAAAGAATAAGCTGAATTACAAGGTTTGGGAGTGACTAAGATGGGGTATTCCTTTGGCCTCCAGAAATAAGAAAAAAAACCTAACCCTAATTCACATAGATAATACATATTTTTTTGTGAAATGCTGTTATTATTAATGTTCCAGTCACAGTCATTATCTGGAGAGCTTGTCAGACTGGTACAGAATGGCCTAGATTAGTTATAAACTCAGGAGCAAATAAGATTTTTTAAAGACTGTATAAAGTCCAGTGATTAATTGTTATATGTTCTGATTCATGCCTATCCCCTTTTATGTAATTTAATAAAAGTCTAAAATGATGATTAATCCTTTCACAGCAGCAGTTGCTAGTACATCCATTACATATCCAATCTGAATTCCTCTGCCAAGGAGTTAACTACTATTTTGAACTTGGTGTGAAAAATATCATTATAAATTTCATTAACCTGATCATCAAATTTAAAAAAGTCAACTCGTAAAATCCATTACTACATATCATGCATCGAAGATTAAAAACTGGTCCTCAGTGGGCAGGAATAGCCCAGATTTAATTCCCACAGCATATGTTTAAAGTGCTCATATGACATTATTGTATCTGTAATTATCAGAATTTTATGTTTATTAACCCAAGTGAATTAAGAATCTTGTTTTGCGTAAAATTTGGCATGCGTGTTAAATTGACCGTTGATTCAGAGCATGTCAATATATATGTATTTACTACAAATCCAAAGATATTTGTTTGGGATGTTGTAATAATTTTAGCATTTAGAGAATTGCCTTCCTTTAAAATTTCTTTCTCAGATAAAATAATTTACTTCTTTAGTGCTTCCAGCCGGCTATCTTTGTGTGAATCCCCATGGGTGACATTGATTTAAATCTTACTTCAAGTGGTCCTTCTGGGGGAAACTTGGAGTATTTCATGTTTGCACAATATCTTAACTATAACTAAGCCTTCATCTTCAATAAGATGTTTTTTTCCAACAGTAACACGATTTGTTCTTCTCTGCTGCTTGGCCTCTCCGTCGATAGATGCGAGAGAGATGCCTTGCTACGATGTACATTGCATATAAACGGGTGCAAAACCTCACAGCAGTGCCGGACTGACGATGGGTTTATTGCCTATGATTACCAGGGTTGCAGAGGATGGAAATTCAGTAAACTCGGAAAAAAATAGGCTGCTGGAGAGTCGAGGGAGCCCTCCTTTCCCCCGTCCCTTTTGGCTGACGGGGATTTGAACCCGGGTCCCGGTGCCTCTGCAGCCTCCGCCTGAAACCCGGGGCAGGAGTGGGGCCGGACAGGCCCCGCCCCCTCCCCGCAGGCCCCGCCCCCTGCATGTGTGCCAGCGGTTTCCTAGGCAACGGCAGCTCCGGTACCGGCCGGGCCTCCGCAACCCCAATGGCAGGTTCGGCGGCCTGCTGGGCCGTGCGGATTGTAAACTGCGCCTGCAGGTGTAAATGCTGTTAAAATAGCCAATGTAACACAGCGCGGGAAAAACCAAAGAGAGAGTGGAGTGGGGACTGAGAGCCTTTGTTGCTTCGCCATCATGAAAAGTAGATTATTTTTCACTTGTGGCTGCAAAATGTCGTCCCGTGGTTGACTCCAAACAGAGGGATGAGGGTGGTTCATTACCCCATCTATACTATATGTGCACAGAATAACTGCTTAGAGAAAGCTTTGGGTGTTTCATGACCTGCTATATACACTGGTGAAAATGCCTACTGGTATCCACCAGCCCATGCCTGACTCCACTAAAGTATTCCACAGGAGGGGAGAAAATGGAAGATGTTCGGGGGGTTACCAAACCAAAATCACCGTTGTTTTTTTATTATTATTATTAAAAAAAATAAAAAATAAAAAAAAAGTTTTTTGAACAAAGATGGAAATGCACCTCTGTCCTGAAAGAGCATTTTGACTGCAGGATCCATGTGGGCTCCAGACAAAAAAATAGTGATGTACAAGGTGTGGCATGGCAATGCTTCTCTGAGCAGCTGGCTGTGGCTCCTATATTCTGGACAACTACTTTATGTGCTGCAAGAAACTGTCCAGCTTCACTGCTCGGTGTAGCTTTACCTTACGTCCTCTTCCTTGACTTGCCCTGATGGCTTTGCCCATCTCCCTGCCCTTCTTTCTGCAGAAAGAAAACAATGAATTCAGGAAGAATGGCAAGGTCCATGTATATCCACAGCAACCATCCCTGCCTGATGAAATATGTTTTTCTTCTTCCCTTTACAAAAATTAGCATCATTTCAAGTGATAGTCATGGCAGTGCAGAAGTGTTTCAGAACAGCCAAGTGATAGACTGGAGACAGATATCACAAATTCAGTTTTTCAGGTGTTGGGTTTGGAAACACACGTGTACCATAAGATGGTGTAGGTTCTTCTAGTATGAAGAGGAGTGCCTAGGTGATTTTACTGTTGGATCAAAACTTATTTCTAAAACTCACCTTTAAATCAAAAAAGTTTGTCCATTGTAAAATCATTGCCTTTAACAACCTCGTTGATTAAATTATCTCTGATCTATTTTTTGATGTATCTTTGATCTAAATTGTCTTTTGATCTATTAAATCCTGGGCTTAGAGCATCTTTTTCTTCTAACAAATTATTTAAATGATCTCTCTGCAGTATTTCACATAAGCTCCACCAACCTGAGTAAAAAAATCTCTGTAGCAGTGGCAGGTGAATTTATATGATATAGTAGCATTTCCTAAAAACTCAGCTGCCTGTATTTTGTGGACTGGAATAATACGCAGCAATATTCCATAGAATCCTATTAAATTCTATAACTTGTTTGAGTTTAACCATTATAGAAAATTATTTTCTAAGTTTTGTGGAGGAGCTACTACTAATTATCTAGTCTGGAAAAACAATGCTTCATTACCTTAAGGGAGATTTAAGATTCAGATTACTTCTGAATATTTATTTTTTTTTTTGTATTTTACTTTGTTTTTACATTTCAGCAGTTCCTATTCCACTGAAAAATCTCAGGTGTCATTAGTTGGGTTTTGGCGTGTGTCCTTTCCTGAGAAAAATGCAGGTTTTCTTCAGATGCTTTCAGTGAATGCCATCCAGACAGAGTTAACTTTGGCTTGGTTGCTGAATCACCTCACAAGAGAAGTCATCTGTAATAAAACGTTTCATCAGTAAATCTGAATCTTGCCAGTGCCCAGTCATTTATTTTTTCTTAAATCTCAGAAGCTGGTAATGGTTATATGATTTTTATAATTACCACAGTAAGTCTGGGAGCAAACCAAACTACCATCAGAAAAATAACAGTGTGGTAAATACACAGTCAGTAAGGGAGAAAAAAAGTTTGAGACTATTACAGGAGGTATTATGTGAAGGTTTGGGACAGGCAGGAGAGGAGAATGAAGGAGAAAAGAGATGGAGAGTCCAGATGAAAGACGCCACTGCTTGAATTGCTGATTCTGGATAATAGAAGGTGTGTTTGCAGTCTAGTTCAGTCATTAAATAATGCAGAAGGTTTTATCACAGAGCCGGTTGCAGTGCTTGCTTGGTAGTCAAAAGAAGGAATAAATACCCAATGTGTAAATCAAAACATATGTAAAATAGGTAAATACAGGGTAGCCTTAAACATAGAGTTTACATTCTTTGTGTATGTGTAGGTGTGTGTTAAGTCTTACATGTCCAGAAACTGTTAAAAACCAAATTATTTGTTTAGCTAACTCCTAAGTAACAGACTACTGAAAAAAAGGAAGACCAGGTTTAACTGATTTTGGTGTGTATAAAGGGGGAAAGCAGGTTCTTCTTTTTTTTCCGTTTCCTCTAGTTATAAAAATTACAGTGATTACACATCATAAAGCCTATCTGTAATAAAACGCATCAGCTGGCCAAGGTTTTCATCGCTCACTCAATAATCCATTAATACAGCAACGCTGCCCAGGCATCTTTATAATACCAACTCAGAGGTAATTTTAATCAGCTAGACCAGCTGGTATTTAACAGCAGCTGCTGGAGATGCCACAAATATACTCAATAGCTGACATCTTTATTTGCAGTTTTTCAAGGGGAGAAGAGATCCTCCTGTGGTTACGTATATTAAGCTTTTTATAATATATATATATATGTATATATATATAAAAAAGTATTGGGACTGGAGGGCAATACCTGAATGGAGGAGGGAATAGAGTTAATACAAGAAAAAAAATATATACTTTTGGTGTCAGAGGGCTTGTTCATGAAGCCCTCTTCATAAATGAACGGAAAAATAAAGCATAGATGCTGGCTTTGTGGGAGTTTAGAACCTTTCCTCGTATATTTACACTAATCTCAGGCATGGCTTGCAGCATAAAATGTACTCTGCAGTGCTGCATCTCCCTGTCTTACTGAAGCTTTCATTTCTCTCCATAATATAACTATGTGATAAATAGTGCTCTTCGTAGAAAAAAGTGATGCTTGCTCACATGTGTTCAATTGTAACTGACATGTACTTCTTTTGTCCCCAGTTTTGGCTTAGACTGTCTGCATGCAAGAGTGTACATGTATATATTTATGCTTAAAGACACTGGTATTTGTGTATAAATAATACACCGTATGTTTATTTGTACTTCTTATCTCTTATAAGGCTGAAGAAGAATTTAGCAACAGAATAAAGCTCTGCTCTCTGCAGCAGTAAATGTGGAATACTATTTCGCATTGGGTTGCAAGAGGGAACAGGCAGAGGCAACACAAAGTTAACAGTCACAGACACATTATAAATAAAAATTTAATTACACTTGGGGGAGCTTGGCTTACAAAGCTCACAAATGCATAATGGAGCTTGCCGGTAATAAAGGCCTGATCTGTTTGTTAAACTCCAATATTCCTGTCCTTCTGTATCTCTTCTTTATATAAAACTTCAGTTTCTGCATTGATTACCAATTGCAAAAAAGAATGAGTTAACTGGTGAACAGTTTTTTTCTGACACGTACTAAATGCCACATTTCTTTAATAAGAAAATAGATATGACTCTTAGGTAGGGCAGGGGAGGTGCCATGAGAAGTGTAAGTAAATCTATTTTTGTTGACTATTTATAATATGTCATCATGGATGGAATCTATGTTTAATATGAATTCAACTTGATGAAGGTAAGGTTTTTTTAATATATGAGTCAATTCCAGGGTAGCACCTTCTTTGTAGTGAAGATTTCATTAAAATGCTAGTAATAGTTTAATAATGCTGTATTTTCTTTAATGTTCATAATAATTTAAACTTGTTTAAGGTGCAAATGTTTCTAGGACAGTAATGTGAAAAGTTTTTCTTTCTTTTAAATTCAAAATCGCAGATTTGAAAGAAGTTGATAGAGTCAAGGAATAAACCTGAGTACATGGATATAAATCCTTAAACAAATTTGGGACTGTAGTAATCATTTGCAGGTACTCATTTGTTAGTCCCAGAGAATTACCCCTCTGTAGTCAAATACAGATCTTTCCGAGACTGTGATTGACTGCTTCAAATTAAAATCCAGTGACAGAATGGATTACTGAGGTTGCAGTTTGACTAAAAAATACTTAGCAAGCATGTTTTTCTCCTATTTGTAGTGAAAACAGTCTGTTGAAGTTTGTTTAGCGTGTTTGACATCAGACAGTTTGATATATTGCTGGGCACAGCAGTAGGTTGGACTTGAGTGGTATTAGCTTTCACTGTTTTGATTAATGGTAATTGTTTCAATGAAAAGGCAGGTTTTACGTACATCTCATAGTTCTGGAAAACAGAAGTCAACTTGCAAGATCTGTAATTACTGTTCTAAGTCAGCATATTAAAAAGAAAAAAAGCTTGGAGAACATGCAGGCAAATCACGGTAGGGTTCTTTGTATATCTGTTCATTTTGTATGGCATTGCATTTTGTAGCTTTTATACACTACTTCATGTCTAAGAAAATAAATCTTAGGTTTTTTTCTCAAACGCTGCAGTGTGCTTTATGATATTTTTCTGAATTTCACATTGTAGTTTCAATCTTGGTATGGCAATTTATTTTTTTTTCTGTGCTTTCAATCATAAATAAAAACAGAAGGTCAACCTTTAGACTCCCCTGTCTCCTCACATCCCCACAGTCCTGCAGGGAAGGAAAAATATCTCTGTTCATCTTGAAATTCTGTTTTCTCTGGTTAGAAAAACAAACACTGCCTACTCCCACTCTCAGAATGTGTTTTCTAGTTTTCCTGAGACACTTATTTTTCTTTTTTTTTTCTTTTTTTTTTTTAAATAAATACTTAATTTTCAGTGTATCATCAGGAAAATAGATTATTATTTTTGTATTTAAGTAAATAAAAGATTGCAATGATATATTTAGATGCTAACCAATACCAGCATAGCAAAGGTGTCAACTATTATTTCTAATACCATCTTTCATTTATATAGCACTTTCATCCTAAAAGATTCTGGTTTCTAGAAAATGTAGATTTAAGACAAAAACAAAATTAAAAATATATCTCCTTGTCCCTGCATGTTATCTTCGAAGTATTGTTTGTCAGTTTAACAGACAGTGCCAAAACACCTTTCTTCTGTTTTGCAGTTGCAAAAATGTACCATGAAATGAATATGCCGAAAGAACTGTTAAACCATCTCTAGAAGAAGAGAAAATTGGTTTTATAGGTTCCTCATTTTATGACATGCTTTCTTCTCAGATTTTAATATTTTGCAACACGTTCTGAAAGAAGAAATGAATAGATAGTGGTTTTCTATATCTGAAACATGTAGGGGCATCACAGCCTACCTGAATTGTTCCCCAGACAGTATTAAAAAGAAAGCAGTAATATCTAAATTGTAGAGGCAACTAGATTTCTAAGTGTGGTGCCAGTGTTTGTAGTCAACAATGAGACATAAAAAAAATTGTAGCCCATGTTGATAACAGCAGGATTTGAGGTTTGTGTTATTAGAGCTTGCCTAAAAGTATTAACACACAACTCATGTATAGCCTGTATATAAGCTACATTCTATTATATATTTTGGGGGGAAATAAAAATCTGTAAAGCATGAAATTATGGTGTTACAAAACGATTATTTCTAAAAGTGAATTATCTTGTCTCATAGTAGTACTATCTTGGATTGCTATGTTAGATGTCAGGTGGTTTATTTCTGAGCAAAATACAAATTAATAAGTGTATGTTTTAATACTTACCTAAACCAGTGACAAGAAAATAAATACGTCTCTTTATTTACCTTGCAGTTAACAACCATGTGTCATTGTGGCATCTTTTATTGAAAGGAACTTTATTTAAGTAGCATAAACTTGTTGGATGGGCTTCAATTAAATGATGATTTGTTAATGCAAATGTGTAGCGAATGACTGGTAGTACATCTGTCTCTTCATCCATAGGCCATTACTGTGCAGCATTAGCACATGATTGTAAAAAACTGGAAATCATTATATGCAGGTAGTACATATTCAATCAATTCTGACCTTATGTCTCCAACGAAATAAAAAAAAAGTATGCAATGTAAATGATATTTAATCTGAGCAAAAAAAAAAAGGGGGGGGTGAGAGGATCTTTGAATATCTGTGATTCAAGCTGTTAGATGATGTGAGGTGACTGCTGTTTGGGATTGATTGTTATTGGTGGCCCCAGTGGGGAACAGCCAGCACATTAATCCTCTCTTCCTCCTCCCTCATGTTCCTTCAATCCAAATAGTATTTTTGTTTATATTAGGAAATAAATACTCTTCTGTTTATTTTTTTAATTCCTGGGTTTTTGCACCTCTCTTTTGGAGACTGAAAGGAAAAAGCTCTGTATTGATGACCAATGTTAGCCAGTTAAGCAGGCAGTGACAATTAATATAACAAAAAATCGTACAATTAGCTTCAGTTCCGTAAGTGTCTAATGAGCCATTTGTCAGTCTTTTGGTGAAATAAACTACTCTATCTTAATTCTCCACTCTTGCAGCAAACAAATAGAAGTTATGAAACACCCGGGCACCAATAAAATATAATTTATTTTGCAGGGCATGGCAGAACTCTTTACATATCTAAAATGAGCATGTTATTTACAAACGGCTTGTGATACTAATATAAAAAAAGGATTTCAATGTTAACTGCTTTCGTTCTGCAGTAGATGTGTTTTCTTCCTGATTTGTTTAATCATTTAAATGTATAATTACTTCTAAAGGCATTTGAGTTAAAATGACTTCTCCTGATGTGATTAACTCATAAAGACAAACAAACCTCAGAGAGGAGGATCCCTGAAACACCAGGGATCGGCAGTCTGCAACCAAAACCACTGCCAATGTCAGGACAGACAACGTACATGTGTCTAGTTGGGAACACATCCTTGCTGCCATTCCCTCCCTGACCCTTCTGGCCTCACCAGTGGTACAACCATCTTTTCACCAAAAAGCTCCACAGTGCTAGCTGCTGTTCAAGTGCCACGGTTGATGCTGACAGAGGTGGAGCTGACATTCTTTCGGGCTGACAGAAGCTCCTCATCGGGCCACTATTTACCAGTCCCTGATAGCCACAGATCTAGTTCCCTACCTCTACCAGACCTCACCCAGAGGTGGGCAGGAGAAGTGGGACATCTGGTCTGAAGGACCTAAAGAAGGCTGTCTGCAGAGCCTTTTATTCTGCAGAGCAGGGCTATTCTGCTTTTCTTCCCCATTCAAGAAGACAGTGATGGATGCTTGTGGGTGTATATATAGAGAGTGAGGAGGGAATATCAGTGCCAATGGAGAAAGGCCTACCTTCATTCAGCTAGGCTCCAAGAAAGCCTGAGATGTTTTTGACTTGCTGAAATACATGCTAAGTTGAGTGCCCAACCAGTTCTATTGCTTTCAGGTAGAGAAGTGCTGTGCAGGGGAAAGCAACTGGGTCTGAGCATCCAGAAGACTCATTTGGGAAACCCATACAGCAGGTTTCAAAGCTATAGTGTTTATTTATAATGGTCATTTCAAGATGACAGTTCTTTATACTTGGCCACTTTTACAAAGATGACAAGCCAGTTTCAGATATATGTTGAACAAAATGAATCATGACTAAAAAAAATAATCCCATTAAAATTGTGGTTTCAATTCAGAGAGACATTAATTTGATAGTAGGTAGTCCTCTATATAAAGCTGGCACAAACCATTCAGGAATGTGCTGTAAAGTGGGAGCTCAGCATTTCTGTGGGTTCAGATTAAATAACTGAAGAGGTTATTGTACAAGGGAGAAAAGTGTCCTTGGGGAAAAGAGTGTTTAAATTATAGTTTATAACATTTTAATACATATTTTGTATCCCCACTCAGTTTTGAGCTAATGTAAGAAGTTTATTCTGATCGTATTCAAATGAAAAGGTGAAACTCTATTTTGTTGCGTTTTGCAAGTTTTAATCATATTGACAAGAAGCCCTTTGGGACAGTTACTTATAGTTTTTTCATGGAAAAACCCACATTCTAAAAATGTATTTCAATTCTAGTGCTTACAACAGTGGCTCTTCTGAGGGGTCAGTGTCCTAAATTCAACTCTCAGTCTCTGGTCTAATGTGTTTGCTTGGCTTAGGAGGATTGCACCGTGCATTTGCACACACACAAAGGAGATTTGAGGAGTTTTCCCTTTACTTCTCAGCTCTCTTTTGCGGATGGTATTTTCAGGGCATGGATCTTCAGTCTTGAAAGAATATGGTACATCTTCCTAAGCAGCTCAGATATCTTAAAGATAGTGTACTTACAGTACTGAGGCTTCCCTTAAAATTGTTTTGTTAGAAAATTTTATTCCTTGCCTAATTGCCTCCGTATATAGTTTATTGTTGTGACATTTGCAAATGGTAACTAGAAAGATTTTTCATAATGCCTGCTTTACATGTTATAATACTTGCCATAGGAAATAATGTAATTGAGATCTAAATTCAACTTTTGTTTCAAAATACTTTTTTCACTGTTCCTTCACTCCAAGTCATGCCCTTTGGACTCTCTTTTGTTCTTTACCCACATTCTTTAATGCAGACTTTAAAGGAAATCTTTAGCTAGCATTAGCTGATTAGCATACAACTGTATTCGCACTTACAGACTCACATAAATGGTCATGTATAATTATATCCCAAAATTATTGTGGTATTTATGTAATACTCAAATTTTATCAACTCTCAGTCCTTGAGTGGACTCAAATAAGGGCTTGTCACCTTGCTCTTCTAATGACACTTCTGAGAATTTAGAATTTACAGCTTTTTGGCATTTAAAAAACTGAGTCTAGAATATTTGAGAAATTTTTACAGAGGCTTAAAACTGAAAAAAATACTTTTTCCCCTTGGATGTAGTTTTGTGTTTTGTATTTTGTATTGTCAGTAGGTGGCAGTAATACTGATGTCTGTCTACCTGGCTGGAAGAGGTGTAACTGGTAAAATACCAGAGCAGAGGAAGAGGGGATTGTGGTCTTTGCTTTCCAAAAAAGTTCAATAACAAGATGCAAGCGAGTTACATCTAGAAACCACCAAACTGATGAGCTGTGTAGAATGCAAATGCTATCAGGCTACCCGTATGTCTAGAAGAGAAAGAGAAGTGTTGATGCCATTGTATGGCTAATAGTCAGACCATGTCTCAAATGTCATATACATTTCTAGTCAACTGTATTGAAGAAAGATGAATCTAAGCTGCCAAAGCATGGCTTTTGGTTCCTAGCTTCACCATGCTTCTGACCATCATAATTTCTCAAGAGGAGCTTCAGAGAGTTTAAATTATATAGCCAAGTCAAACAGAAGGTGAAAGGATACACATTCTCTAGGAAAGTGTCAGGGAATAAATATAGGGTAAGAAAGTAAGTGAGTTACAGTTTCATAACGTTGCCAAAAGCAAAATTATGCAAAGTGGCCTGAAATTTACACATAGAATATAAGCAGATTTGTAACATGGGGGCTGTACTTCTTGCTACCTGTTGTAGGAGTGAGGTTCTGGAGCTGAGTGGTGACAAGAGTAAGAGGAACAAGAAACATCAGTACAAAATTAATCTTAATAAAAACCAACCCTGGAATAAATGAAGTCACAATTACCTGGCAGTGGACTAAATGAGATGGGGCTCTCCTTCAGTCCTAAAAGAATCCTCTGTGGATCTTTCAATCTTTCTGATCACAAGATGTCCGGTGTTAATCAAGATGTTGCATTTAAAACTAGCAGTCAAAGTATCTCAGTGTTTATATGTGTAAATGGTAGCATTTGCTTAATGATGAGTCATTCTTAAAAGCAAAAACCCCAGTTTTCATCAGTTACTCATAAAATTTTCTTTAAGGTGTTACTGCTGGGTTTTTCCCCAGGAAGACTCCTTCAGAAGCATATGACTTCTTTGGGGAAAACTGCAGTTTCTCCACTCTAAATGAAAAGATTACATTTATTATTTACACTTAATTCAGAAATAGGCATTGTGTGAAGTGCTTATTTTCAAGAATCCCCACAGTATTTGGGAGCTTTTTGTGTTTTCCTTTCCATAAGCAATAAAGCTATAATGGGGTTACAGGATCACACTGAATCTGTGCTAAGGCATCTGCTAAAACTTTCTAGCAGAGCCTAATAAAGCCCTGCCCCATTTGTGACATACCAAATCACATTCTCCTTGCCTGGTCTGACAACCACAGCTCTTAAGCAGCTGCTGGGGTAATTTGCATAAAGGAGATTGTAAATGTCTCATCAGAACGCATGCAGCGCAGTTCACCCCAAAACCACTGCCTGAACACCAGGAAAAGAAGATTGTAGTCATAAAAATTGTGGCTCTCATGATTTTAGATTATGGTCTCCACAGTCTTACAGCTTTTGAAAATACTAAGCTTTTGTTAAAAAAAAAAAAAAAAAAGAAAAAAAAGGAAAGTTTCATTTACAGATATAGAACAATACAAACAGATGCAGTGTCGCTCTCTTGGCTCAGTGTAGCAGAAAATTGACTTCAGCAACTAACATACATGCTGACCCCTCCTCAGTTCCTCACCCCGATGATAAGTGAATTGATCCAATTGAAACCATTTAGAATAACATCAGTAAAACCAAATTATATTTATGGTAGTGAAAGGAAAACAAAGAAAATGCAAAATAAAGTTAATGCGATACAGAGGAGTCAATAAAGAGTAAAAAAATGCAGAAGTTAATACAATATGTTAATTGTCTGCATACATCTGCTATGTTTTGTGATGCATATTTTAATAGAAATTTCTATTTAAATAATGCATATTTTGATAAAAATCAGAACTAAAGGAGATACACATGCATAACTAGGGCTTTCACAGTGTGACAGGAATTAGGTTTATGCATTCCCTGAGTTTTAAATGTGTAACGTTACATTTCCACTTTGAAGCATCATTCTTTTTTGCCTTGAATGAACTATAATGGAGCAGTTTGGCATGGTAATGAAACTCAGTGTTATAACTATACAATAGAAAAGTCATTAAGCTCCACAAAGTTAGTGTCTACATCAGTTAAAGCCACTACCAGCTCATTGATTCTGTACTCTACCCAATTTGTAGTGCATATTAAGGCTTATTTGCGTGGTACCTCCTTGCTTAAAACACCTCCTTTGGCCTCAGTACCTGAAAACATATGTCATGCTTGCAGCTACACCAGTCTCAGTTGCATCATCATCAATAAGTACAAAATTGATAATAGTAGTAGAACATATTGTTGTCATCCTCCTTTCACTCCATGTTTTAAGCATCCAGGGTGCATAAGTTTATTTGCACCCAAGTCACCTATATCCTTGCCATTAAGGGTTTACTTACTACCTATGTAAATCTGAGTTTCTCACGATTAATAATTTTGCATATATCTGTGCAATGGCACAACTGACAGCAATTGGTTCATTGCCTTTGAGTTTTAGCACTCATTATCAACATAATACTGAAGGAGATTTGTAGTCAAAAGGTTATACAAGGGGCATAACCTCAAAAAATTCAAAAGTCAAGTGAAGCATTTTACCTTGTGTAAATTCCAGCTGGTTTAGAAAACGTTTATCAAATTACTTCAAATATTTTGTTTGGTCCTTTATGTAACGAGATGTCTAGGCCAATGATGGTAACAAGTCCATGTTCAAAACTAGAAGAGCCCTTGCCTTGCTAAGGTAATAAAAAGATATTATTTTAAAAAGGTATTATTAAAAAAATCTCTCATTAGACATTAAAAAGTCCCACCAATTTTCAGGAAGTTTTCTGGGACACTAGGGCAAAAAATGCTTCTATACAAAAATATCTGTGGTTTTGGATAGTACTGCTGCCCAAATACAAGAGATTTATACCTACATGAATGTTTTACTTTTACTCATACCAGTAATTAAACTATGCATAGTGACATGGTTGGCTAATGATGTAGCATGTGTGTAAGTTGCAATAAACTATTTCAGTAGAGCAACCATTATGGTTGAAGAAGTACTCAAGCTTTCCTGCATGGAAGCTTTTCTTCAACTCTGAGCTAGACCTGCCAAATCGAAAACCTGGGTTTGAGTTAAGGTTATTGCTCTGAGTTTAATTAGTATGTATCAGCCAGTGAATCTGAAAAGCATTTGATACCTGTGGAGTAGAGGTTTGTTAGTAGAGGAGTCCAGTGGTAGTGTTTTAATTTTACTTTGGATAGGAGAGAAGCAATTTACAGATTTTGAAAGATAATATTGAGATGAAGCATAGTGTGCCATAAAACTCCTATCTCTTAGTTCTTTGGGGTTTTTTAAATGCATTTATTATTTCCAAACTTGTTAATGTCTTTAAAATAAAAATACAGATGCCCAATCAGCCTTCAAGGGGCTTCCACCAGTAGAGGAATTGTGTCTTATGTTATGCACCATCATTGCCTCAGATATGCAGCTTCCTCCTTTCCTGATATATGTACGTAAAAATGGATTACAAATTTTCAAATTTGTATTTCTGAACGACAAATTCAGAATTAGAAATTGTGCGCTTTTGCTGGTTTCTAACAGTAAGAAGTTAACTGAAAAATAATACCCTCACTCACGCTAGGTAGGATGAAGAAGACCTATCCTTTATACATATGAATCCCAGCCACTGGGTTTGACCTGTGAAAAAAACCATCATTTTATAAATCTTATTATTCATGGAAAGATTATTCATAATTTTTATCACAATATTGAAAAACTGTGTTTTAATTTAAGTAGTTCTCTGATGAAGGTTTTAATACCCAGTTCTTCATGAAAGTTATTATGCTTGTTTTCCATAGAGGGAAATTATATGGGATAGTTATTTGTCTATGACTATGTCTTTCAATTCCTAAATTGGTGCCTCATCTTGTAGGTTACTTTCCAAAGATGTTTGTGCTTTCACTTAGTTCTTTTGTTCTCCATACTGTAGTTGTTACTGTCCTCACCAAGTATTTTCCTAAAGTTGATGTTGTATTAACCAATTACTATTTGTTACTAATGATTGAACAGGAAAAGAATGACCAAGAGGCCAAAAAAATGACCAAGAGCCAAAGTCAAGTTAAAATCTGATGTGATGGGTAATTGAATATGAAAATTTGAATTATGACAATTGAATATGAAATTTGAATGTTATTGCTCCATTCATTTTAGTGGTAGTTGTTTCCCTCAAGTATAGCTGAGGTCTTATATGATAAACCTCTTAGACCCTTTGGGTATAAACCTCAGAGTTGGAGATACTAACTGGAAAAAGAAAAGGAAGGAAGGAAGGAAGGAAGGAAGGAAGGAAGGAAGGAAGGAAGGAAGGAAGGAAGGAAGGAAGGAAGGAAGGAAGGAAGGAAGGAAGGAAGGAAGGAAGGAAGGAAGGAAGGAAGGAAGGAAGGAAGGAAGGAAGGAAGGAAGGAAGGAAGGAAGGAAGGAAGGAAGGAAGGAAGGAAGGAAGGAAGGAAGGAAGGAAGGAAGGAAGGAAGGAAGGAAGGAAGGAAGGAAGGAAGGAAGGAAGGAAGGAAGGAAGGAAGGAAGGAAGATTATGCAAGGATAATCCACATCTGGAAATTACTTCAAATTATCTCATCCACATCAGAGCTGATGCTGAGTCATCCTGTTTTGGCCATCAAAAGCTTGCTAAACTCTCTATGAAAAGATTCTTTGGATACTGTGTAAGTTCTGCATGCAAGTAAAATCCATAAATTATCAGTATCCCGAACAAGTGGTCTTTTAAAAGTAGGCATGAGATCACTTACCTAAGACTGTGGAATATCATCCAAGGCAGTAAGTAAGTTTATAATAATGGTTGGCAAATGTTTTCATGGCATGATTCAACAAACAGAGATAGATGCCACCTCTTCAAAGTATGTATCTACCTGTCACAGCCAACTAAATACTCAATATCATAATTTCCTTCAAATAAATACCACCTACATCCCGAGAAACCATGAGCAAGAATTCGGTTGAAAAGATGTGCCTAGAGGAATTGTTGAAGTTATCACAAATCAGCGTGATCTGGTTTAGAGTTCTATTCTGTTCCCACAAACTGAAGCAACTGTTTCGGTCTGCACTCGTTTCCAGTGCTAGGGGCTGTGCTGCTTGGGAAGATCTGTTGTTTTAATAGACAAATGAGTTTGGCTTTCTCTAGACCAGATGTAGAACCAGGGACATTTCTGCCTTCTAACCCTTCAGGAACATTGTGGCATCAGTATGCTGGAGCATGGAAGAGTATGGTCAGATAAATTAGTCTTTAGACACAGCTAGACTCCAGCCCTTCCTGTTTTCATCTTCCCTAAGGGATCAGTCATCCTGTATCTGATCACATCTCTCCCCATATCTCCATTTCTCTAAAAGCTAGGGAGCAGCGTGTGGAAGAGTCTCTCTGCAGTCATTTAAATGCCTCCAATGAAACAGGCGGTCGCTTCTGCCCCATCAGGCTGACACTTTCCCCATCTGCATTTGCCAGTTGCAGGAAGCACCAGAGGATTAGGATGTCAGGTCCATTTTCAAGCTGCCTAAAACCAGTCCTGAAATGTCCCTTGTGTACCTCTCAAAGTATCATTGGAAAGTGGTAGGTTCAGAAAAAGATGTATCTCTTCGTAAGTAAGTTGAAATACAGTTTTACGGAAACAGATCAAGTACACAGAGGATAATAGATTCAGATTAATGTCATTTTGCGGTATCTATTATTTCAAATATATAGGGAACATATTTTCTGCCAGAGAGGCAGAGAGAAATTTTTAGTGTCCCTTTTATACTCTGAAATTTCTGAGCGTACAAAAAGTTAGAATTGGAATTCCTTGCTGGAGGAAGACTTCTGGTTCATAAAAAACAACAACAAAAAAACATTACTTTTTTTTTTATTTCTGAAATAGAGCTCCTGTTTGAGGTAGAAAGAGCTTCCAAAATTCACATGTTTTCATTGTGTTTAGTTTTGGTCCGTATATTAAAAAATAATAATAAAAAACAGTATGTTAGCAGACAGAAATAGGGTCTAGAAGTTCCAGCCAAGCTTACAGTGCCATGGATAATCCAAAACGCAGATATACTTAGTAGAAAGTTCCTTACAATACTCAGTGCTGCATTAATAAGCTAAAAGTAGAGAAGAAATAGCTGCCATTGTCTCTCTGAAACTTTGGCTGGAGTTTGGACACAAGTAGTTTAAAGCATGGCTTTCTGTAAGACTTGTACTTTTGCTGCCCATATCGCCAGTCCCAAATGTGTGTGGCAATGAATCAGTGCTCAGCTCTCAGAGCAGCCCAAACTCTTGTGTTTCCCATCCCACATTGCTCTCTGAACTTTTTCCTAGCATAGAGATTTAGCAGGCTATCCCTTTCACCAAGGAGGAATGCTTGTGGTCTCATCTGATCTCCCCAAGTTTCAGGCACGAGTATGATGTGAACTTGGATGTGGATAGCATAGTTTTTAACTCCTCTTTTATCTTCCTACTTTGCTCCAAGTACTACCAGTTATAGCTGAAAATGCAGCAAATATTCAACTGTACTATGTCTAAAAATTGTGGTTGGATAGCAGGTGGAAAACAGATACATTATCTAACCATCAGACCAAATAGTCTGCAGTCTTATTCATTTCCTTGCAATCAGAACTGTGTTCTTGCTACGGCCTGCACAGTAGAAAGCACATGTCCAGTTGGGCAAAGAGCAGAAAACAGCCCGAGAAGATGGTGGTTCTGCTCTCTCTGCAGGGTTGTGTTTTCTGCTGCAGGGACTTCTCTCTGTCTCATAAGCCACGTGATGGGCAGGGTGAGAGTCCAGCAAACCCTTTTGGAGAGAAGAGGCAGTTCAATTTGAGCAAAGCCATATGCTGCTGATTTCACCTCCTACTGGCACCTCCTGTGGATAAGGAGAAGGCTGAATCCATTGCACAGGCTTAGGGCTGAGTCCAGTGCTCACTTTGCACACAAATTATCCCTTGGGTTATCCACCTGGTTTTCCACAGCCCCTAAGAAAAAAAATCCTCACTCATAACTTCCCTTCCAGCTGAATCTTCTGATCCCTCTTGCTTATCTTTCATCTCTTCCTTCTTTCCAGCATAATATTTATTTCTCTCCTTGATTTCCTCTTTGAATTATTTACCTCCTTTACACCCAATCCTGCTTCACATATGAGTGTCTGTGTGCACAGATGGGATTTCTAGGACAGTCAGTATATAATTTTCTATAAACACTGTTATTTAAAAACAAACTTGATCATCTCAATCAAAAGGGCATAAATGGAAAAAAAGGTTTTACTGATTTTTTTTCAGCCTTAGAACGAGCTCTTCTTTGAAAATTGGTATGTCTGATGAGAAGCAGAACCAGTCCCTCCCTTTTCCTGCTAACTTACTTTTGCTGACATGTCCCTATTAGTAGTGAACAGTACAAGTTGTGCACATCATTCTTATTGTCTTACATTGACAATTGTCAGCAAGTTTCATGCCCAGAAGTCTTGTCAACTAAAATCCTTGTCTTTAAATAATGAGTTAAATTTAGTTTAAAATATTACACCTGCTCAGTGTCCTTGTTCTATTTTTATTTCTTTACAATTACTTTTATGGTTTTAAACAATGATATCTGTCTCCTCACGGCGTATGAAAGATCTGTACAGATGGAAGATAGTGACTATAAAAAAAAAAGCTACCGATGTAGAGGGAGATGCATTGAGCAAATAAATGAAAAATAGCAATTCCTGTTGTTCTTTTTAACAGTGGCCAATTAATTTCTACAGTACTTTGGGTTTTCTTAAAGTTCGGTGCTTCTTCAAAACTTCTTACATGGTTTCATTTTACTGTCATTTCCACAAACCTGAGTTATTGCTTTCTCCTCTCATGTCCAAAATAAGTAGGCACACTTTGATCCATCATATATATGGCATCCTAGTGCAGCAAGATGCTCATTCCTTAGTGCTTTCTACTCCTTTTTAATAAGGACTAACTTGTTGACTGCTAACTGTGGACAACTAGTCAAGTTTGGAGTTGTCTTTGCTTGCAAACATTTTGATTTTGAGTGACGAGCCGATATAAACACATTTGTGTTATCTGATTTTCAAGAAACGTTAAGCAAGTGGTAAGACTACTGCTACACTCTTGAGGAGGAAAAGAAGGCAGCTTTCCTATATTGTATTTTTTTAAGCTTTCCCTTTTGTCTTAGAGTTGAACTTTTAGAGATGAGCAGTCTTTCTGACCACAAGTTGAAAAGAAAGATCAATTAAGAGAGGGTTGTTTTTTGAGAGATACTTTGTGACTTTTAAAAAAGAGGCTCATAAAAATTTGTCAGCTCATGTAGCTGTCAGTTCAGCTGACCAGCCTGACAGTGGTGCTTCTCCATGTTCCCTCTCCTCGGAGATATACATTTCAAGCACATGGTAATATGTAACTTACAGGTGTATAAAATCATAATAGAGCATTTCATCACATCTAAATAAGGGTAGGTGCATGCTGCCTGAATGGTTAATCATTGAAAACACTGAACACAAGACATTTGACACTAATTTTACTGGTCAAATCCTCCCCTGAAAGAAGTCTGCCTTGAGAAGCTGTTCACGAGGTTCCTTTAGCAGAGAGAGCCTGGCTTAATGGGTCATCACATAAGCTCTTTGACACTTGTCCCTGGTCAAACTGGATGCCACATGAAAAATTTACTCAGGCGTGGGGCTCCCAGGAATAAACATTTCTCTGGTGTTGCTCACCGGGGACTCGGCAAGGTGAGCGGAACTCCAACTTGTCACGGATGCTCTGTTCTGACAAACATAAGTAGATGCTAATGGCTAAATCGTGACAGAATAAAGTCCCACAACCATATGGCTAATTGCCACAACAATATCTTCAGTGTTATTAATCAAGTTTTCATAGTGTGCCATGATAATTGGAATAATTAGAAACAACATAGGCATTGCTTGCCTCTGCCGCACATACTGCAGACAGGGACCTGCAGCAACCACAATTGCACTTTCTATGCTGTGCTGTTTAGTGCTTTCCTTTTCAGCAAATACTGTGGTTAATTAATGAATTAGATGTTTGCCACCAGAGTGGTTTATTGCCAGCGGGGCTTCTGCAGGGGCACATAGGTAACTAAATGACACCACTAAGCCCTTGTGCCTTTCCAAAAAGATGCAGTATTCCCACAAGGCTGTCACTACACATCACAAAGTCATCCCTACTTTGTTTCACAAAAGTAGTTCTTGTAACTAATATGTAATGTTACTTTTTAAAATATATACAGAAAGGATAAAAGAAACTCAAAACCAGCATATTTTTTTGTTTGTTTGACAGCTTAAATGGCAGCAAGACTCTGGATAGCAATGATGCCATTAACTTACCAGGCAAAAGAATTTAACTCTTACTTGTCTTACCCTGCTTGATAATGGAACTCGGCTTCAAACTTGTATTTTGCCTTTGAACTAAGTCTATAAGGTGGTGATTCTAACATTTATTTACACTAAGCAGCTAGGTCATGATTTTGCATGCTCCCAATTGGAACAGCCTCACTGGATTCTTAGGTTTAGGAGTATGACAGCAGGGAGGAAATACTTCTGTTTCCTCAGTACATGCATCAAAATGTAGTTGACTGGTCACTGAAACTGGCAGATTGATGATGATGACTCCCTTCGCAGGATGTATGAAGGCATTTAGCCAGGCTAATAGATTGAAATGGACTGCTGCATGTATGGCCTCTGAACAGCTTCTTAATTTAGTTTTAGAGTGTACAATAGATGTAATATTGAATTCAGTGGTGATATAAATCTTCTCATTAAAAAAAAAAAATATTCTCTGGGGTGGAGAGCTACAAAGAGATTTTGAAATGTTATATACTTAATTATAAAGAGTTCACAGAAGTAAGCCCCCAGTTCAGGTGGTAGGAAGGAATTGTGTTCACTTTAGTTTTATTGCTGTTTAATTTTGATTCTCAATAGAAAAGCATCTCTGAAATAAATCTGTTATGCTGCAATGAGGAGGAGTATAGAAAGCCAAGATTCTCTCCCCACTAAGGGCTGCTGCAGAGCTGGTCTGGCCCCTGTGGGCAACAGCTCCAAACAGGAAATTTCCAGTGGAGTTCCTTCCTCTACAGAGATACTGTAAAGTTGGGTTCTTCAGACACTCATGGAAGATACCCACACAAAATCCTGGATGCATAGAAAATGATACTTTAAAGAAGTAGCTGTATAGAGGGCTTTTGTATCTGTTTTGGTGTCTTAATACCTCTACACATTTTTCCTACCAGTTCATTGGCAAGGAATTTTATTTATCTGTGGTGGTCTGGTTTTACCTGTATTCGTATTCAGCATAACTAGCAAGAACTTTGCAAATACTAAAATAAGGTTTCTGCAAACGGTATATAGAGTAAGGTTTTGTTGATCAAGTCTTTTTATTCTGAGTATGTCTGCCAAATAGCTTAATAAGGGGTTTTTTTTTGTTTTCTTCATATCAAAGTGTCACCATTTCAATTTCTTATCCTTTGAGCCCAACTGACAGATTATCGTTTTGCTAAGGCCATGTCTTTAAGATATGTTTGACATATATTTATGCATTTTTATGAGATAAAGAGGGCAATCTATTATATAATTTAATTATCTTAAAGTTACTGTATTACTTTAAAATGCATATTCTTGCATATATTGCCATCTCTTATTTTACTTTGAAGACCTCAGTCTGTCTTCGTTGTCAGCTGAATTCTCTGTAACACCAAAAAAACACTTGTGGTTGAAAAATAGGATTAGAAAGCCCCATAAAAAAGGACCAGGAGGCTAGTGGTACAGGCACAACAGGCATGTTGCCTTGTTAGTTAGAACAAAATGTGTTTTCCAGTAGCAGTTCCATTGCTGCATATAGAGAGATAGCTTCTGAAGAAAAAAAGGGAAGGGAAGGGAAAAGGAAAAAAGAAAAAGCTAAAATTTCTGAAATTTTTAATATGTGTTATTTAGCATACCAGGAAAAGAGTAATTTTGTTTTAACATTTCAATAGAATAACAGAAGAATGGTTCAATTCTAGAGTTCAATTTATTTATGGGCAGAAAAAGGCATTGTATTTGTAAAGTCTTCAAGACAGAATAGCAACTTCATAATATTTTATCAGTACTTTGTTAATTTAGAGCTATTAACAAAATATACTCTCTTTCTTTTATTTTAAAATTAATGTCTTTTTGATTAAGTCTTCTCCAAGTGGATTTTACAGATAATTGTAGTAACTCTATAGAAGATATAACAGTATGGCATAGTAAATGTTAGAGATACCACTTCTAAAGAGAGATTGTACAAAAGGATCGTTGTACCTTTTAAACCTACTGCATGCATCTTGAATCAATGGATAAAGCTATTAGCAAATTTATTTTATCATCTTAAGAACTGTGCTTTAATTGCAACACTGAGAGTTGTTTTTCTAATATAATTTCTCCACTTTAAAACCAGATCTAATCATTGCTGTTTAAACATGGAAAAGTTGAGGGGGTGGAGTTCCTAATTGCTAATAGCTGATATCAGTAGGAACTTCAATAATTTAGAAGTGCCTCTTTTGTTTCAATGGGCTTATTGCAGCAAACAGTGTTTAAAATCATTCACCTGTAATTATTTTTGTTTAAAAAATGAAAATGTTTTTGCTACTCTGCAGTGATTTTCAAAACAAAATGCACGTGCATCATCAGTATTTAGGACTGTGGGTTTGAATTGCAGAGAAGCAAAGAGAAGAAAGAAGGCAGTAGTCACACCTTCATGGTTTTTTTCTTATGAGTTCAGATACTGGTCATTAAATTAAGGGTGTACATGCATAGCAGAGATGAAGTCCCATACTCCTTGCACTTAAGGGTGTTAAGCATTGACTCCAAAAGACTTTTTCCAATAGAGTGTAGCAGCACCTTCTGGTTCTGCTGGTTTGTCACCATAACTGTATCACACTGAACCTTCTTTTTTAAATCTGGATGTTGCCTCAGCTGTTTAAATTTAGGGATTTTGCAGAAATACAGCAGTATTTTTCAGGAACAAGTACACAGAGTTACCAAATGCTTTGGGTAGAAAGAGACAATGAAGATCATCGAGTTCCAGCCTCCCTGCCTGGGCAGGGATTCCTCCCAGTAGACCAGGTTGCTCAAAGCTCCATCCAGCCTGGCCTTGAACACTTCCAGGGAGGGGGCAACCACAGCTTCTCTGGGCAACTTGTTCCAGTGTCTCACCACCCTCACACTGAAGAATTTCTTCCTAATACCTAATCTAAATCTACACTCTTTCAGGTTGAACACATTACCCCTCTCCTGTCACTCTACACTTCTGCAATAAGTCCCTCCCCTACTTTCCTGTAGACTCCATGCAGGTACCAGAAAGTTGCTATAAGGTCTCTCTGGAGCTGTCTCTCCTCTAGGCAGAACAACCATCCAGATTAAGAGCTTGTTTCAGCCACTCATGTTATTGGAGTTTTGCATTAAGAAGATCCATCAAATAAATTGCAAAATCAGAGCAGTAACCGCAGATTATACAGGTTTATGAGTTTAATTAGTCTGAATTCCTGCCTTTACAGGACTTCATCAAATTATCTCTGAATCAGATCCAATCTACATTATACCTATGCAGAATTTTTTAATAACATCTGATCAGAATTTAAAGATTCCAGCATGGAAAAACACATCTTTAGACAATTTTCTCCAGTGGTCTAGTTGTGATTCCAGGGATTTTTGTTTTATTTTTGTTTATGAGGTTATTGTGCCCTGTAGGGGGGAGGGAAGAGCTGTTTGTGGTGATCTTTTTGTGTATATTTTTTGTGGCTTTTTGTTGGTATGAATTTGCGTATCACTTTTCTTCACCTAGGTGAAGCCTTGCTCATGATTTTCTTATCTTTCATGTGCCTGAAAGTGATTTCCAGGATTAGCTACTTCATCATCTTCCTAGGGATCAGATCAAATTGAGGTTAACTGGCCACCATTTTATACTTCTTGAAGACAGGAATAACATTTGTTTTCCTCCAGTCTTTGAACAGTCTCCCAGTTGCCATGATCAAAGATCTTTGAGAGTGCCTTCCCAGGGACATCTGCCAGCTCCTTCAGTGCTTTTGGTTGCATCTCCTCAGCGCCCATGTACATCCAGCTTGCTGAAGTATTCCCTGACCTGATCCTCTTCCACCAAGGGTACATATTCCTTTCTCCATCCTTTTTCCTATCTCTGGGACTTGGGATTCCTGAGAGCCAGTCTTGCTAGTAAAAAATGAGATGAAAGAGGCAGTCAGGATCAAGACCATAGCAATAACATGAAGGAAAATTCCCTTCCTTTTCCTTTTTTCCTTTCCTTCCCACTTCTGCACCCAGCAGTAGTTGCTGGTAGCACCCATGGAGCTGGCTGTAGTTGAGGAGCAGCAGTAGGTGACAGCAGCAGCCATGGGAAGTCTGAAGCCATAGGTAGCACTGATGCCAAAAAAACCCAAAAAACAGTAAAGTTAGTTAAGGGCGGGGATAGAAACCTACCCACAGCAGACCAACAGGTTCAATAGTTTTATTGTAGTACATTCCTAAGAATATTACACATTACTGCTATGAAGAAGCAGTGGCACCTTTTTCGTTAAGTACATTCCTGCAAATGAGTAGGTTACAATTGGTCTGGCTTAAGATAGAGTGTGGTGCTTTTGGCAAGACAGGTAAATCACAATAAGGAGAAATAGTTATTAGGAATTCTTATTTTTAGAAAGAAAAACCTTCTTTAATAAGGAAATGCATAGAGCGTGCCGCAAATTGACTTTTTCTTAAATGCAAATCTTAAAGAAACCAAATGGGAAAGGAAATAATCCCAATAACAATTAGAGGCTCGTGTCACATAATTTATTTGTAAAAATAAAATTAACGGTATTTATTTTAAAGATTTATGCTAGTCTGTGTATGATAAAATAATTAATATAATATAATTCAGGACATGTAGAACAGCAGGAATTTTCAACAGGACAGATCAAAACCATTTTCCCTAGTGGAAAGAAAACAACAATGTTTATTATGTACCAAGTTCCTGTTCATCACTTAGCCTAAATTTGAGTAGATTTATGAACAATATAAAGTGAAGTGTTCATTTTCATTATTATTTAATTTCAAGTCTTTATTTTCTGACTGAAAAATGCTACAGTATAGTTAATAACCATATAATCCATATTGTAAATTTGTAGTTTCATTTTTATTGGTATAGTTTTCAAACACTAATTTTTATCTTTTCATATAACTACTCTTTACGACCCCTACTCTTTTAGCCACAGAACATAAAAACTCTGGACCTTATCGTAGTTCTAAAAGTTGGGGGTTTTCAATACAACTATGCAAAACTTTAAAAATTTGTGGGTAGCACCACAAAGCAAACAAAGTTTGAACCAGAAAAAAAAACCTTCAGTATAGCCATCCAACAGTAGTATCCCTGATTCATGTATTTTATGCAGCGAGCCACCAAATCTTCATGCAGCCAGAACAGGAGAAAACAGGATAAAATTAAAATAAACGGGATAAAATAAAATTAATACCCTGCGTGGCAGTTCAGGACAAGACAGTCCCACCTAGATCATGGTGTCACCAAAGTATGGATCTCGTTTCCTGGCAGAACAGGAGTCCACATAGAAACCTGAAATTAAACAAATAAGGTACAGGTACACAGAATAAAAGTGTATTTTGTGTACTTAGTGTTACCTTTTTATCTAAGGGGAAGCCAAATGCTTTTCTAATGCTGGCACACATTTTTTCCCTCACACACTTTTGTACAATCAACGTACACTGCTGGAGACAATGTGGTAGAAACCCATATTATTTAAATGTCGTAAAGTCTAAGGAAAATCTGATCTTCTTGTCTGCCTTTGACAAAGGCCACATAATTTTATCTAATAAATCCAGAATTAACATTTGAATTTATGGTTGAAGTAAACACATCTTGTAGCAAGATGTCTGTTTTCATTCCCTTCACAAGTTAAGTAGATTAAAGCTAAAAATGCAACATATGCTGTAACAATATCTCACTGTACATCCTTTATGGGTGGTGTGCATGTGAGAGTATGCTGTGTGTAAAATTCTCAGTGTTTAGATAGAACACAGCAATTTCTGTAAAACCCTGAAAGTCTGGTAAGCGTCCCAGATAACTTCTTATTCCAGTTTTTTTTACTTCACTGGGATTTCACATGCTTTTTTTTCTGTTCTGGCAAAATACTGATCTTTAATAAGGTTTTATTTATTTAGAAATGTCACTTTGTTAATTGTTACACTTGGCTTTTTGTCTTCGCATCTGTGGTGATTGAAAGTTTCTTGTGCACCATGAGCTGTACTGCCCTTCCACAAGACCTTTGTCAGAGAGTAGCTGGAAGAACAAGTTGTGATTATGAGTGTTTCCTTCGCTGTCATCTATTGTTTGAAGGTTTTATTAATCTCTTTAGGACATTCCGTACATAATCCCTGAACTGTATAAAGCCATGGGAGTCTTAATAAAAACAAGATTTATTGAGAAAGGAGACAGAACATTGGAGACATGGACTGTGAAACAAGACTAAGCTGAAATGTTGCTAAAGCTTGTCTGCATTTCTCTCCTTCATGTCATTAAAAGGAAGTAAACTATCTTACACCCCTATATATGTCATCCTCTGACTGACTTTGCCTGTCTACCCTCTGACTGTGTCTGGCAACTACCAAGCATGCTAATAAATGTCTTCTCTGAAGGGTGCTTTTGCAGTATATTGGCAGATATCTTTGCCCTTCTCATCATGGGAGTGATGATGAACCCTGTGTTAGCCCTGCCTGCTGCTGGGTACCTCTGCAGAACGAAGCCAGGGAGATTTGCAGCCACCATCAAGTGCAGCCCACCTGGTGTGTCCAGGCAGGAACACAGACATCTGACACCATGGCACAGGAATCAAGTCAGTCCAGAGTAGTGCTCGCTGCCTGGCATTAAACTATTTAATTCTTTATCTTCCATATATCTTAAAGTTCTTGTTGAAGTGTTATACAAATGTCGCTCCTCATCCTGTTTCCATATCTCATTTTTGGACAAGCAAAACACAGCTCGAGTCTGTCTTCCCTTTCTCCTAAATTATTGACCATGACTTGACATAGTAAATTGCACTGGCTACAAATGTTTGCTTGAACATAATTCATGACAGAGTTTAAAGAGACAGAGCTTACATACAATTTTCTCAGTCAGTAAACAACTGATGTTAATTTTGGCATTTCTCAGCTCCCAAGTGCTTAATTTTGATAAGATGGTGTTCTTTTCAATAGTTACAGTTCATTTAAATAATTTTCTCCTTTTTTAAAAAAGCTGCAAAACTAAAAATTAAAACTGAAAATTAAAAGATATCCTGAAAAATCCTACTGACCTTCCCCTCATTGGAAGGCTCTTATTAGGGAGTCTTGCAAGCACTGGAAACTAGATGAACAGCATCCTTGGCTTACACCTCTGGACATTGCGGGTGGAGGGTTTTTCCATTTTTGCCATTTCCCATGCAGGAAGGAGGTTGCAGCTGGGATGAAGAATGGACCATTGGGTTGGTGTCAAGAGCTAGGAAGAGATGGGTCTTGCTCTGGAAATCTACTCTCAGCTGTGTTTCAGTCAAGCAAGGAATTGAATTTACCAAATTCAGGCGCTTTGTTGTTCTTGTTCTTGTTCTTGTTTGTTAATTTTTTAAATATACACAGAAGAAAGGAAATACAAGAGACCTTGTTTTCATTCTAGACCTGCTTGGGGAAAAAAAATGTTAAGCATTAGCGGAATTTTTTTGACCTTGTTCTAGTTTTTGACCTCATCAAAAAATAAAAATTCACCATTGAGTAGATGCTTGGAGTGGAAACTGAACTGAAGATAGAGGTTAGCAGATGTATAAATGGCTGAAAACAGGCTCTTACAGTACAATTTTTGGCAAAGTGCTTATAAGATATAGGTTCTATATCTAGTCACTTGGAAGTAGTTTCAGTCATGTTTTCCCTTTCCTGGCATTATGGTTTTTCTTATTCTTTCTGATTTTATTGTGTTGTTTTGCCTTCGTAAATACTCCTAAACTGTTTGTGTTGCCTCATCTGTAACCATTTCTTAGGCTTATTTTATTATTTTAAAAAATTCTTTGCCTTCCAAGGAGACAGGGTAGATAACCTGCTAAGTATATGTAACATATCATAAGTTAATTTTCTTGATTCTTGGAGAATTGTCCTGTAAATAGCAGTAAAAGTGGTTTGTGGTTTTAGTTAAAACTGGTAAGGTTGGATCATTGCCTTATTTAATGGCTTTACAAGAGCTCAGTTTTCTCCTGCTTTCTCTGTACTGTAAGGTCATTAATGAATCATTAGCTATTACTAGTAATTACTGATCTCTTGAGAATATTGTTTTAATTATATAGGAATCATAAGTGGAGGATACAGTTACATATTCTACAATGTAGGTAGTTGTACCTTGGTGTATTATGGCTTTAAAGAACCTGTATTTTTTTGTAGTTCTTACTTGCCTGATAATTATAAAAGTCTGCCTGGTAAAATATAGATTATTGTATTACTGCATGTGATAAAAGGTATACTATTGTGAGCCTCACTATTTGCAGGTGTAGCAGATGTAAGGTAAGATTAACAGTGTGGAACAATAATCAAACCACAGACAGCCATCTAAAAAAAAAAAAAAAAAAGTTTATTATGTCCAATGCAATTATTAAATGTTTCTGAAATTCTCTGCAAATACTTGTAACAAGCAATAAAAAACATGTTCATTTGAAAGACAGCTTTTCAGCATGGACATTTACTTAAAGGAATTAAGATCCCTTTTTATCAATATAAAAGTTGAGTGAAGTCCTGCCATATGTCAGCATGGATCACAGGCAATAGGGTCCTTGATTTAGAGATGTGATAAATACATACTACTGAGAAACATGAGTTAGCATGCGTCTATTTACAACAGTATAAGTCACTTACTCCCTTTAAGACAGGAAGGTTCAAATAATTAATGGCAATATTATGATTGCAAAAGAACGTCCAGTTGCTCGTCAGCAGTCTACACCTGTGAAACGTGATACCTCAGGGGACTCAGAATTAATTTCCCCAGGAGAAAATTTAAAAGCAGTTGAAAAAAGGAACGACTTCTGCTTGAGCAGAATAAGCCTGCATCTACAAACGATTAACACTGCATAATGAAGTAGTAAAGAAGCAAAAGAGATTTCTAATAAAAGACTAATAACAAATCCCATTACACCATGGTGTATTTTTTTTTCCCTTGAAGTGTATTAGGCTTTTAGCAAGGGGTTTGGGTAGTTAGAAGCAAAGTCAGCTGAAATGCTTCAAGCTTAGCAGAAATTTCTCCCCTAACAGTTTGTGTAACTCGAAAGTTGCGGTTTTACAGGTGGGAGAGGTTGTTAATGCAAGTAATAGGCTTCCTGCAGAGTTTGGGTAATGTTTGTGTCACCATAAGATAATAGACTCCTGTAGGCTGAGCACTGGAGGGTAATGTGCCACTAGATAGTAAAATCTCTTAGATAGAAGAGACATGGTATTAAATGCACTATCTGAGCCTTGCTTTTGTGTTAACTGTTCTTCCAACTTCTCTTTCTGAGGCCTGAAAATAAATCCTCATAGAAAAGGGGTTCAGTCAGAGAGGGAAATAAACAGTTTGTCATAGTTAATATTGTGACTTTTATAATTATTATGCTGACATGAAAAGTTACAAAATCTCAGAACATAAATGTTTGATATAAGGTTGAGATTATGCTCTCTACTAGAATCATGGAATCTCACATTTACAAGGGAACATGCCTTGCAAGGGAAAAAAATTCTATGCAGTGGACATATGGTTCCAGTGGCAAGGGGAATAAAAGTTTAAGCAGACAAAACCTTGCCTCACAAAACAGTCCCTTTGACTTCCTTTTTGTACAGGTTGTTGCTATTTTAAAAGCTTGTATTCGAATGACGTGTTGGAATTCATTTCTCTATAAATGAGCTTTTATTACTGGAATAAGGAAAAAAACCCAGATGCCTTAAGCCAAAAGTAGGTTCTGGGACAAAATTGGTTAAACATGAATTCTTACAAGTGAAACTAATCTTGATGAAATTTCTAGTTGCCTTTTTAGAAATTTTTGTGAGTTTTAAAGAATGACTTAATTTGCTTAGCAGAAATTTGCAATCAATCTTTTCTTGCCACTGAATAAACAGATTCCACATGCACAGTAATTTGCATATCCCAGCTAAAAATGTAATTCATTATTTTTAAGTCCATTTTGTAATAACTATTTCAGGATTAATGTTACTAACTATTCTTTAGCTCTTTGAAATGTAACCTTGGATAATCCTACCTAAAAAAAGGTACAAAGCTAACTAATCTGTTCAGGAATAGGAAAGAGAAATGCCTTTCCTGAGGTCAGCAAGTCAGTCAATGTAAGGGTAAGAGCTGGAGATAAGAAACCTTGAGAAGTAAATTTGTTTTTTCTACTGCATTTCAAGCTTCCAGTTTTAGGCAAATATTGCATTTAATACGGCAAATTTTCACATTTTCCTAAGTATAAAGAAAGCACAGATAATAACAGGAATTAATGGTATAGTCTATGTGAAGATTATCACTAAATCTAGTAAAGCTTTAAATGAGGTTTAATCAAAATAGCATCATATATAGTGCTCAAAACACTATCATCTAGAACAGGTAGGAAGCCTCTTCAAGGTTAAATGAGACCCAGTCCATTTTAACTGCTTTTTGGCATCTCCCTCTGAAATGACTCTCTCTTGACTGGGCTTTTCAGGGCTTTCACTGGCTTCTTCCTCCTCTTTTTTTGCTGTTCCAGGCTATTCTTGTGTAACGTTTTATCCCTTTCCTCTTAGAGCACTATCACATTAAATGGTCAAAAATATGGACTATAGGATTGATAAGTTTTGACCTCTGAGGTTCACCCACATAATAATATTAGTCAGTTTAGCTTCTACAGTCTGTAAGGTATCACTTCATTAATGTAGATGGGGTAATGTTTGCCACAAATACAATTAGTTAAGTGATTATCAGAGACCTCCATGCTGCACGAAGTTTTCCAGTCAAATGTTTTGGATTATTGTTGATCCTGGAAAACATATATCCTGACTTCATCGTATTTGGAGAAACAGAGAAATACAAATCCCATCTTTTCCTTTTTTTTTTCAGGCGATGGGTGAGGCTTCTGTTCGGACGGGAATTTCCACTTCAGGACCTTCTGGTTGTCTGGGATGCTCTATTTGCTGACAGTATCACCCTGAATTTAGTTGACTACATTTTTGTAGCCATGTTGTTATATATTAGAGATGCCTGTAAGTATCAACTATCCCTCGATCTTTTAAAAAGAACACAAGGCTGTTTTTCAAAGAAAAGGAGGGTTTAAATGCCAGATTTCATTGTGACTTTTTTAACATGCTGCAAATCGTTTCAAATGCTAGGAGAGGAGCTGTTTGTTATCGGATGCAGTCTGCTGTATTTGTGAAACAAATTGTATCTTGGAGTTAAATGCAGGTTTGTTTTCTGAGTACTTCTGTGGTTTTACATATAGTTGCAGAATTTATGTGCAGTTGGTGGTACAGGTATGTACAGAGCTCCACCTTCTGACCAAGCCCCTGAACTGAGTAAACCTCCCTTTGACACTGGAAATATTTTCATGCTGTTCTGCTATGAGAAATGTGACTCTCAGTTTTTGAAGATACATCTTGAAGGTAATGTAAAGTAGGGTAACAATTACAAATATAGACTTATTCTGTGCAAGAGTGGCACCCTTAAAAACCTGTATGTTTTATTATATTTTAGTATGCCCAAACTATGTGCAAAGGCAAATTCTTACAGCTTAGTGATGACAAATAAATACATTAGGTTGGGACAGCAAGAAATCACAAAAATGTTGCTAGCTTATATAATTGTGAATGAGAGGAGGAAGGTATAATTAATAGGCATTTATTTCTGTCTCATCATATTTTGCAGAAAATTCTATATATAACTTTGCCACAACAAAGTATGCGTTTTGCAGTAAGATGCATGTCTGTCATTAATGTATGAAGTCTGTAGCATGCTGTTCAGAGTTAATTATATACAATTTGTAAGCTTTAGGTTATAACAAGGTTACATATTTGACATAGTTTTGTATTCTAGGACACATAAAGTTTTCAACATCTGTGATTCCTATTTTAGGGCCCAATCTTGAAAATATAAAGTGCATGTACTTTACACATACTGTCATTCCACTGCCTGCCTTCAAGTGTTTTTTTTAATTACTTTTTAATAAATGTGCAGCATATAGAGCTACCTTACATTCCTCTCAAATAAGTGGGCATTTAATCGAGTTTAGAGGTTTCAAAATTAATGCTGCTGTTTCAGGATGATCTGAATCCAGGTCATTATGTTCTGCAATCTAAAGCTGGCTTATTTATATGCAGTAAACTAAAATAAGCTTAAATTTTCCCATGTATTTATGTAGTGCGGATGAATGTAAAAATGTTTAACCTCAATATTCTATTTCATGTCATAATTTTCCTGTAAAAAAACTTTAGAACTGTATTTGTAAGTATCCTGTCTTTCCTGAGGGAGGAAAGGTTGTCCTGGGTTTGTTATCTTTTGCTTCATGGTGCTCATTTTTCAGGTAACTAAATATATAAGCTAAAAAGGAGTTCAAGGCATTTGTATGAAAGCAGTCTCCATTTTTAATCTGAAATCCCTAGGCTTTGTAAATAAAGTACTAAATAGCTTTAAAGTGAAATACCTTTGCTCCAAATAAGTTGAAGTCATCAGTACAGCATAAATATACTGTTTCTGTAATAAGTAACTTTTTGTTCTATAGTTGGACGTATTTACTATAAGCATATTAGGATGGAGAAGCAAAATACCTAGTCATAAATACTGTAAAATTTAATATGTTTTCAAAATCAAGCTCAAACTATAGCAATTTCCGTAGTTCTATGTTTGATTTTTTAGAAAATAAGCTTTTCTTATATATCTACATAGAAAAGTTTTTCATTTGTATTACATAATTTTTTATTGCCAGTGATATTTAACCCTTGAATTGAGTTCAAAGTTGTGTTGTAATATTTTTTAAAAACATTTTCAAATAAAGTAAGTTTCTAAAAGCTTCTCTTCATTCAGGGAAAGGAAATCAAAACACTTGGTGATGTTAATCATCTATAAATAAGACATCTGGAAATTTGCAGTTTAAAAACTTCGAAACAATAGGAATGCTAATAGAGCTCCTAAGATATTACATTATAAAAATGTCAAACATAAGCAATGATAATAATACAATCCTGAAAGCATTTGAAAGTTTAAAAATTATGCATATTCTTGTATACCAACACATTTGGGGATGGGGAGAAGTTGCTGGTTTGGGAATTGATGGAGTTTTTTTCTGTGCTTTATTATGATGTTCTCAAGGACGTGATTTTAAGAAAGTATTATTTCTGCTTTATTTTTCATTTTACTTTTATTTTAGTTTTGAAATCCTTGGTTACTCAAGCAATGTGGAAGGGAGCATTTAGATTATTAGATTATTGCTTATACATTTTAGAGGTTACAGATCCATAACCATGCACACGACCATTCTGTAAACTTCTCTGTTCAATTTTACATCAGTACACAAGAAGAGCTTTATCCATGGAATCATAATTCTCACATACCAAGTGTTGGGCTGTGTATTAAAGTATTTGTTAGTCTTAATAAATAATTTTCTGCACTTCATTGTGCTGCAATCAGACTGATGTCTAGGGTGCAGTGGAAAAATGTATGTGTATATACATATTGTATACATCCATAAAATAAGGCTAAAAATTAACAAACCTGGAAAACCTGTCTGTATTTTACATAGTAAATTAAGATCATTATTGCAGTAGCAGCTAATTTCAACCGATCAGTGTTAAGATAGGCATATTTTTATCATGTTCCTGCTTGAAGAGTAGCTATGGCCATTATTGCTCTTATCGAAAAGCTCTCTGAATGTTTTGAGGGAAATAAATAAGTATTGAAAGGCCACGATAAGGTCTCCCTGGATCATTCTCATCTCCAGGCTGAACAACACTAGGTCTCTCAGACTTTCCTCATAGGAGAGATACTCCATATCTCTGATGATTTTTGTGGCACTCCTCTGGATCCACTAAAGCAGAATCAAGCTGCAGTCTGACTTGTACTGGAGAGAGAACCCAGGGCTGGACACAGTGCCCCAGGTAGGGTGTCACCAGAGCAGAGTAGAGGAGGAGAATCACCTCCCTCCACCTTCTGGCCAAGCTGCTTTTTAGACAGCCCAGGATACAGCTGGTTTTCTGGCTCACATTGCCAGGTCGCATCCAAGAACAGCTCAGTTTGAAACAAAGTCCTAAAAGGTGTTTCAGCAAAGTAATCCCTTTAACCTAACATTCCCCAGCAAATAGAGCACTGGCAATGATAGTATCTTCTGTAAAGATTTCTACGTGAAAAAGTGACAGCTAAGTAGGTGGGGAAAACCCTAAAGATAAAATAAATTTAGAAGTTCTGCATTAAAGTGTTGGAATTTTTTTTTTAAGTTTCTTTGGATGGTAAAGTTTCATAATAAAATTTTATTTTCAGGGATTGTAGTTGGTAGAGGTCATTGTCTAACAATTTGATGTATTTTTTGTTTTGTTTTTTCTGTTATTCAACTGCCTCACTAATATGCTTTTCAAGAAATGATTAGTTACATTAAGTGTCTTGTGGTTGAAAATACAAGTTTTTTGTCATGGGTCAAATCTGCACCATGAAAATAAATGAGCCTTTTTAATATCTAGTTTTCTCTGTATCTGTGTTACAGCAAAGAACTTTTCAGGCAAAATAAAGAAAGGATCATTTTAATCCATGTCACATTGCAGAATAGAACTCATACTGATCTGTTCAAAAGAGAAATTCATTGATCTTACCGTTTATCATTTATAAAAGTATTTAAAATTTACTATCCATTTTCAGTATTTTTATTTGCTTTGGTAAAAAGGCGTCATGATCATTACTGCAGTAGAGTATCTTAAATTTGATTTACATATGAGAGTTTGATTTGGTATGTACTATGTGGTGCTCATATTATACTCCTCTGAAAGAACTCCAGTGGAGACCATTGTATTGTGTTCATTATGCCAGCTTTGTGAATTCAAGAAGAAAAAACAGGTACCTGAATATGAACAAGAAAAACAAAGGATAGGAAAAAGAACAGGCAGAGCAGATAAAGAGTGAGTAGGATAAGTGAGTGCTTTACAAATGAAAGCAGATGTATGAAATTACAAGCTGTCGGATCAGCAACGGAAATGAAGATGATAAAGTGGTTCCCTACACAGATTATAATTATTCACTTTGCCCAGTCCTGCATCTTTCCCCCATAATCCTCTTGTTGAGGGAGGAAAGGTACAGGCGGATATGAGGCTAATTCACACAAAAGAAAAAAAGTGAAACATTTAAATCTTTCGGTCCGCGACAGTCATTTACTTTGCCTTTTATTGATTCCAAATTATTTTGTGTTTGCAATGAACCCTTCTGGTGTAGAGGTCCAATAAATTAAAAGTTGATACAGGTAAAGTTCTCGGAATAGTCAAGTTTGTTAAAAATTTATTTACAATTACTGCTGGTGGAGTCTGTCTTTATGTTGCAGAGTGCAAGCATCATTAACAGGCACTACTTTGACAGCCATGGCAGATGGATTGCCTGGCTTTAGATGGTGCAGAAGAAATGAAGTAGTTTACATAGACCTGCCTGAAAAGATGTCTTTAATAATTGCACTCATAATTAGATTGATTGGGGGAAAAAAAACAAATCAAAACAGACGATAACAACGACAAGCAAAGAACTATGGAATATACTTACATAGATTCCGATAAAATCAAGCACAGTTAAAAAAATGCTAAACTTCAGCAAAGCATGCTGAAAGTTTACTAAGTGAAAAATTCTAACAAAAGTATTTATAGAAAAAAATCTAGCATTTTTCCTGAACATTTCATGAATAATTTCTTATTTACAAGAAAACAAGGGGTTGTTTACATCATTTTGCACATGTGTATGGTAGTGGATGTGTATACATACATAAGAACAACGTAAGCTATTTCTGCAAAGAATTGTCATTGTGGGGGGAGATTATCATAAAAGCAGGACTGAATGGAAAATTTATCTCACAAATTACTATACTTCCAATTTAGGTGTCTGCAGATGAGTGTCTAAAAGGATCCATTTTGGAGTGTAGGACTGATTCTTCAAGCTTGCCCTGACCTCCACTGACTCAGGCAGGCTTTAGGTTTACAGCTACAGAGATCTAAATTTAGGCATCTAAATCTAGAGCTAACATAAATGTCTGTGACATACAGTCATAGGTAGGTTTAGTATTGTCCTTAATGATACTGGACCAAACATAGTCCTGAAGCTTGATTTTGCAGTATGTTTTTGTGCTCTGAGCACTGTGGGGAAAGGCAGCTGAATCTGGACTGTAATGAATCTACTGGGAAAAGTATTGGTTTGCAATATCAAATCAGGATCACAGTGTTTCATTTTTGTCTGTTTTGTTGTGTTTTTCTTTCATTTTCATTGCAGTGATTTCAAGTAATTATCAGACCTGTTTGGGACTACTGATGCATTATCCACCTATTGGAGATGTCCACTCCCTTATCCTAAGAGCCCTTTTTCTCCGAGATCCAAAGGTGAGAGACTCACTGTGTAAATTCAGGAAATAAGTCACTGGTTTGCAATTAAAAGAGTGTGTCGTTGCAGTCTGAAAAGATCCACATTAATAAAATGATAAATGTTATGTTACATTTTACTAGCACAGAGATTCTGATACTCCCATCTATCCTAAAAAAAAAAAAAAAAAGTGAACTTCGTGCAGTTTTAGAATGGCCTGTGTACATGTGTGTATAATATACAGGAAAAATCCACAGTATAGTAGGTAAAGTGTTTGAGGTGAAGCTGTACACAGTAATCTTTGCAGTATTCAGATCGTTTGCAGATAGCAGAATCTGTGTTATTGGTTTTGAGCTGTCTTGGTACTTCTCCCATTAGTAGGCTGCCAGTGTAAAGGCTGATTTCCCTCATCTTCTTGATGCATGTCACCTTTGAAAGTGAAAAATTCATCACGACTGCACTCTGACTGCCTTCTGCAAAATTTAATTCAGTACTAGTGTTTACAGTTTTATGGATTAAAAAAAAAAGAAATGTCGCTTGGTTTCTATATCACTTCTTTGCAGAAATCTGCATCATTACAGCTGCTTTCCTCATTCCTCTTGGGCACAAAGATTTCTTTTATGACGAGAGGTAAAGTATATCATCTTTTAAGTGTATAAGAAAGTTTGTAACGTTAGATCTTAGGAATCTTTCTTAAGATTTCAGCAGCAGTCTGTGAAATCAGGCTACCCAGCAGTTATTTGTGTACTCTCCGAGTAAAACAAGATCAAGATTTTTTTTTAGAGGGATAACACAGAGAAAGGAAAATTGTGTTAGGATATCAACTACATACAAAATGTAGTCTGACATTTATTTAAGATATATGGTAAAAGGCAGAATGATTACTAGTTATTCAGCTGTCCTCCAAAACATCCTAGGCAGTGTACAAGGTTTCCTAACAGCTGAAAGGGGCAAAAATAAACCACCAGCTTGCCATGAAAGAAGCCTGGACACTGTTCTTATCTCCAGCAGAATGAAGCTGTCAGGCTCATAAGGGTTCAGTGTCCTACTTAATTAACATACTCAGATGTGCTTTAAGGAAAATATTGAATGTAGTTCCTACCATGTCTTTCAGGTAGTTCTCCCTTCACTCAGGTGAATGAGTACTTAAAGCTCTTTCATGCAGACTGCTAGTTGCTGTGTCTGTTTAAATATTTATTACAATTGTTCCTTATTCCTGAGCTGTACTTACCTGCTTGGGATATACTCTGAAAGTTAGGAGACTGACATTTCTGGAGAATGAAGAACCCTTAAGGGCTTTCAGCAACCTCTCCTTTTATGTTGGGTGTTGGGGTTGAGACTGGAAAACAGTTCTGGGCTTCCTACAGTAAGGAAGGTAAGCTGTTCTATAGTATCACTCTAAAAAAAAAACCAAAACACTCCTGGTCTCAGAAAGAAATATATTTTCAATACTATGTCTTGCGTATCTTGCATATTGGTTTCCTGTCTTTCCCTAGGTATGGTTTTAAGTTTCACTTATGTGTCTTTAACTCAACATATTTCTGAAATATTGTTCTACAAGACCTACACATAAAAATTTTCCAAGTCTATCAAAATACACAGAATGAAAGGGAAGACTCAACAAGACATGGTGGGTGCTGTAGGAGTCTAGAGGCAGTACACAGATTATACACCAGTACAAGTGGAAAAACTATTATACATTTTTTTTGCTATCTGCATAAAGATAATTCAGTTTGCCTTTATTCCCTGAGAAGATAAAAGGAGATTGGAAGAAAAGACAGAGAGATTTTAGTCTGTAGTGTAGCTTGTAAGTGATGATTAGCAAATTCAGTGCTTAATGATTTTTCTTCCTCCTTTGATGTTTCCCCGTGCATATCTCCATCACCAGCTTGTAGTTTCTAATGGGAAATTACACTTGGTTCAGTGCAATTTGAATTTCCTGAGCCAGAGATGTGTTATTCTATGTGGCATTTCTTCCAAGTTTTTGCTTGGATTTTAATCTGTGCTGCTGGGGAACTCTTGTGTAGGAGGCTGTGGCATGGCCCAGTGGCTTCTCTTGTTATTTGTTGAACACAGCAAGAATTCTTAGCATCATTCCAAATATCTAAGAGAGGCTTGCTTACCACTCCTTGGAGCTTTAAGTATCAGCTGGACAAGAAATGCAGTTTAGAAGTCATAGACAAGCACAAACATGAATCTGCCTCTTGAAGATACGTTGATATGTCTTTGTCTTTGGGATAATTATTGCGACTGGGTAAGTGGCAAATAATCTCACTGAAGGGAAGTTCTGGGGTATCTGGACTAAGAGAGGTTGGTGGTATGTACATAAAATTGAAGGGTTCATAAGGAAAAGTCCTTTCATAAATGATGAGGTAGTTAAGATGGATGTGATACAGCCTTTCCAACCATAAATTCCAATTCTTGAAGTAACCTGTACTTTCACATCTAGTAACATCCATTAGTTCTTCTATTTCTTTGGTCTGACCTAACAGGTATCTCCTCCTTACTTATTTTACTTTATTCTAGCTCAGGAGAGCTAAACTTTGGCTTGATAAACATCTCTGGTTTTGTTTGCTGTTTTTCACTGCAGTCATCAGCAGGAAAACAACCTAAATGTCAAAAGAAAGATAGACTTAAAAGATGGGTGACATTTTTTTCATACAGCTGGGCAAATACAGTTTCCTGAGCTTTTGTGTAATCAAACCCTACCAGAAACCTTAGCATTATCTAGTAATAACTATTATGTAAAAAGTGCTTGCCATTAATGTAATGTTTGCAGCACCTCTCCTTTTGACTTGGCAGACCCCAGCTGGTGGTCAGGATGCACATACATTTTAGATTCCATATTCCTGATACATTCCAGTGCCACAGAAGAGAAATAGAGAGCTGCATAATAGCTGAAAACAACTTAATGCACCTGCTTCTGAAGGAGGGCCTGAGAAATACTAATTTTGCAGACATGAGTATGGATCAATATAAAATAATTGAATTTCAGCCTTTTCTGTATTTGGCTAGCTCCAATTCTTAAGAAAATCTGGAATAAAAAGCTCAAATCAGTGTTGCTGTCTCTGCATGGAGTGATAAAGTTAACCTACTTAGCAGAGTATTTGTTTCACATTTCTAATCTTTGAACAGATTATTACCTGAATTTTTGATATGAAAGTAGCTTCTATGCACTTATACTCCTTCTGAATATAAAAGTAGAGCTTCTTATGGACGAATGGGATATTAAAAGTATGTATATATGAAATGAGGAAATAAGGGAAGGGTTTTTGTATCTATCCAAAAGGATTTACTGAAGGTGTGTCTCTGTATTTAACATCCCATGGGTGGCCAATTTTCTTCATTTTTTTTTTCCATATCAAAACCACTGAGCACTGTTAATTTTCAAAGCAAAGGCTGCAAAATTAAGAAGTATAGATACAGAGACAGGGCAGTTGAAAAATATAAAGTGATTAAAAAACATGGTTCTAACTAGAGTTGTTCAAATAAAAAAAAAGTTTAAAAACCAATTAGAAACAAAAGTCATAGAAAATGTGAACATATTGTGTTCCTTAAATAACCAGATGTTCTTTCCTTCCTGAAGGCAGCCAGGGCTAGGAATAAAAGGTTTTAAACTATTGTTTTAAGTTAACTGTGAATTTTGCAAATCTGTTTTCACCCTTTAGCAAATAAAATTTTAATACAGCAACATAAGCAAAGTAGTTTCCATCTTTGGGTATTCCTATTTGTATGTTTTTCTGGGTTGAAGTGTTAACCTTATCACAATGACTTATTAGAAAAGTAAAGCACTATATATATTACAGTTTCATATTCCATACTAAGAACCTGACAAATATCCTTTGTCTGAAAGCTTACTGTATTTATGCCTAATATTTATGTAAAACAAATTTGCTCTCAAATTTTAACATGGTGATTTACACTATATGTTGAGCTAGTCTAGTTGGAGCTTAATCAAGGTAAACACCTTCTATCATAAGCCATGGATTCAAAAAAGGAAGAAGGAAAATGGCTGTGCTTGGTTGATGGGAATTAATTTGTTAATTATACTAATAATGGTTTAGTTACTGCTGCTTCTGTTTTCTTATTGAATTTTAAGCTATTTGCTGACATTGAAAGTGGTCGTATAATAATATTATATTCCAACTATATCCATGACGAAGCATACGTGACATTTCAAATAAGTCTTATTAGTTCATCATGACTGAAATTACAGGTACTGCCAGAAAACTTTAACAATAATATATGGTCATGACCATTCATGTAATGATTAGTCAGAGAAATCTACATTCCAGCTCTTAAACTTTTCACAATCGGAGCAGCAAGTGACAAGGGAGAAACACAGTACTGAAATTTTGAACCGAGCTCTTTGTACATTTATTTTCAGGTGCATTTTCTTCTTAAGTAGCTGCCACCATTTCAGAGTTTTCTCCAAGGTAGTTTCATGTGCCTGAAAGGCTGTTGAGTTTCACTTTCTTCTTCTTCAGATAAATTCTTTTCTCTACACTCATTAACTGAGGTGCTGCTGCAGAACTGCAACTGTCCTTTGAAAGCTGCCGTTATGTCAGTATTGTTTGTTTTGCTGTTTGTGGCAGGAGGAAAGCAGGTTTGGGGTTGTTTTGTTTGTTTGTTAGCATTGTGTGTGCAATCTGGCATTAATTACCTCTCTTTAATGACCAGATTGCAGCCAATCAGAAGTTGGGATCTGGCAGAGTTTGGGCGTTAGCAGCTCATTAATTTGTACCTACACAGGCAGTGGGGTGTGGAGTCCATTTGGTTAGAGGGGTACCAACAAGGGGGAGGGGAGGCCTGAACAAACATTTGCCTTTTGTGTGTTTGGGGTTTGGTTTTTTTTTCAATCATGAGGACTTTGACTGATTTTTTAGAAGATTCACAATTATGCAGTAAGGATTTGGAGTGTATAAAAAGTATCAGAAATCTGGGATAATGGATATCCCTTTGCATTATGATCTGGCAGTACAAATAAGGTCACCTGTACTTTAGAGGAAAGTTGCTTCTACAGGAGATGTGACTGAAAAAGGAAACAAGGTTGTCCAGAAAAGCTAGGTACATTTCTTTCCATTTGGGAGGAAAGGAATTAGGAGAAACAAAAACCAAAAGCATTTGCTTTCAGTGATTCACAGACAACTTCTATTTGCCTTAACTTTTCAAAGATTAAGGTCTTGAATGTTTAATACCATGTAGGTATATTCTCATGAAAAAAAAAAATGTTTCAGGATGTTCAAATTTACCTCTGGTTTTATATCCACATTCCGTTCATTGTAGTGAACCCAAGCATTTTGGTTGTCTACCTTCCCCATTTTCAAATCCATTATAGTTAGATGTAATCTAAACACCTCTCTTCAAATAAATTGATGATTTTTCAGTAACTGCATGCTAAGCTTTTTAATGTGGGTCTATACAACTAAGAATTGAATATATTGTACATGTAAGATATTGTGCATGAGATATTCACTTGTTCTTTGTTTATATTTGTGTTCTTAAAATCAGAAATTTTTACTTTCCAAGGAGATAGTCTATACTTTGTTCTAAGAAATACCATCTTAAATACTCAGTTATTGTGTTACATTAATAGAATAAGGTGTGACAGGCATCTATGAGTTTAATTATAAATTTCTTGGAATAACGATGTTGCTATAGTACCACATAAAAATAGTAATCGTACCATGAATTTAAAATCTTCAGTTTTGTTAATTTTAAAACCTTCACAGTGTACCTATCCATTTTAAACTTTTAAAAAAGGCTATGTGGTCAATACTCATGGTAGAATAACATTCTCGTGTCTCCCAAAGTTAACTGAGGTCTCCCGTCATTTATGTTAACCATTTAATCAACCCACCATAAGATAATCATCTTTTTCAAAGGATCCTGTACATCACAAATGGTATTTTCTGGAAAAAGTCTTGGAAAATGGTTGATTAGTCAACTAGTCAAGACTTTTTTGCATGAGAAGTCTTTCAAAGTCCTTCTTATTCCTCAATATCATACATAACACAGTAGTCATCACTTCAGGGCAGTGAGAGGTGGCTGGAGATTTCTGGGAGGGTGGAGAGGTTCAAAGTCTTTCAGAGGAGACAGCTAAGGACGAGTTAGGAACCCGTGTTTCTACTCACAAGTAACACTAAAAACAAGTATGTAATAGTGTTGTATAAAACAGTAAGCAACATGCATTATTCAATAAATAGTCTGGGCAACTGCTTGCTGATAAGCCACCTGGAATAAAAGTTTCAAACACAAGGGAAAGAAAGTGTTTGCATTTTTTAATCTTATCTGCAGATTTCATAATTTTGCCTTTTATCAAAGTGTCTTCCCTAATAATCAGGCTGAGAAGGCATGAGGTGCATCAACATCATGTTCAGGCAGAGGGGCAATCAGGAAACATTTAGAAACAGGGAAAAAATTATTCTCCTGTGCTGATCAGCACTCCTGATGATATTCACTGAGAATTCATAAGCTCTGTCATGTTAAGGGCAAGTACTTGAAGGAGGTAAAATGGAAGAGAAAGTTATCATTGGAAGCCAAAATTTGGTAGCAAATAAAAAAAATTCGGATTGTACTTGATGGTAAACCAAGAAGCTGAAGCACTTTAAGCTACCAATAAAACTTATTGCTTGTGAATTTCTGTTTTTTTCAATTGATTGTTTTACTTTTGTTTGTAAAGTCATCTAAAGCTACTGACCCCTTCATAAAGCGTAATGATGATATTTATAACATTACGTAATAAAATGTATTTAAAAGTGTGAGATGTGATTATGGTTCTTCTTGTGTGTAACCTGGCAATTCATTTAATCACTCCTACTGTGCAAGGTAGTTTATCAAAAGGAAGCACTTAAAGCGCTTTGATTCTACCTAATCAAAAGTTCTCCATATCATAATTTATTTATTTGACTAAAATTTGCAAAACAGAACCTGTGAGTTATATAAAAATAGATTCACAACTTTTCAATAATGTATGAAAGATTAGGTACTGACTCATATCTAATCTATTGTGGTGCAATTTAAGTGCAGTCTCTTCTGATATAAATGTGGATAAACTGCTGGTGTATTGACATATTTTACAGTAAATATTAATGTATTAATTGTTGTATACAGAGCTGTTTGAGGACCTTTATATTGAGGAACCATTCTCTGAAAGAATCATATGAAGCAGGGATGGTACATTTTATTCTTTGCTGTAACTTTTAATGGCAAATTAGGTTTGGAGATAGGAAGTAGGACTCTTTGCCCTTTATCTTTTTAAGGAGCAGTGTTCAAAATGGCTCTGCAGTCTCCTTATAATTGGACTCCCAGAATTAAAGGAGTTTCTTGTCTCGCAGCACCAGGACCTTAGCTTCTCTCTGCAATTTAGGGGAAAAGACTTGGATGCCATATTTCTTTTCCTGTGGCATGTGCATGGCCATATTTCTTTTCCTGTGGCATGCATCTTTGAAAGAGCCTTTTTCGCTTCCTTAAGGACCTTTTACATAGCACATTACACACAGAACAGAATTTAATCTGTTTCTTTTCCATTTAGCAGAAATAACCCAATAGCACCTTAAAATGTTCTTGTTTCTCCCTGGTATGTGAGATTTGTGTATAAGCACATAGCTGGAGAAGATAGAAAGCTGTAAGTGTGGTTATAAGGGTTTTATCAGTATAAGCTTCGGGTAACTGCATTACTCACAAAGCCATCAGTGAGTTATGCAGGTTGTCCAAAATGAGTGCCAATAAAACCATAATGTGGTAGCTTTTCTGTACATAAAGATGTCATATTTTAAATCTCATAATTTGGAGCATTCCAGGGTTTCAAGCAAGGCTTGCTGTGTGTTCCTTTCAAAAGCCTGGATCTTTCCTCCACAATGTTGTAAAACTCCTGTTCCTAACCGTGTGGGGCTGCAAGATGCCAGAGCATAAATCTGTCAGGGGGCAGGGCCGAACACTGTCAGATTTATACCTCGCTATTTAGTTAATTTACTTCTTAAAACCAAGGGTTCTGCTGAAAAATAGATGACTAAATTAAGAGGCAGATTTAAAAGGTACTTAAGCTATCCTGTTGATGCAAGATGGGAATTTTACGTAGGTTATGAACTTGAATGTTGGCAGGTCGGAGTCTTTTTGTCTGGAATATTGATAAAAGCTGATTTGGTAGGATTTGATCTACTTTTTAAAATGTAATAGGCTGCAAAACTGTACATTAGGGGGTGGAAAAAAACAGGCTTTCCAATCAGCTAGAGGAAAAGAAGCCAGAATACACAGCTAGAAGTTTCTTTCTGTCAAGTCACTGAAGTATTTTCAAATCTCACTTGTAATTTTTGTTTCATTTCTTCATCTCTTGTCACAGAATGCCCATGTCAGAGAAAGTATGTGTGTATGAAGTTAAAAACAGACCATAACATACAATATTTAAAATATCTTCCTGGAAGTTGTCACATAATAAAATAAGATAATATATTTCAGCTTGATCCAAGTTCAGGTGTTTCTTCCTTCCTTGGCCCAATTTAACTGAGTTTTCCTTTCATTTCTTTCTGGGAATTTCTGTTGGGGTTTTTTTGGAAAAAAAGCGTTCCCTAATTTTCTTTACAAACAATTAAATATGATAGTACTGCATGCTGTTATTGCATTGTAAATAACGAGTTCTGTGATTGAGCAGCATCTTTCTGAAAAATGTAAACAGGAAGTGTTATTCCCAGTTTGAGGATTATGGTGTTCCTTTGCCAATGCCAGTATTAGTGCACAGATCTCCTGACTCCTGTGATTAAGGAAGTTTATTAGTTCTTTACAGTATATTTGTCATGTTGTGCTACTTTCATGCATATATATGCCATCTCTTGAACTATGTTTAATCTAGCACAATATTTTGTTACTGGCCTGCAACCGTTTCAGAATTGTCAATAGTACATTACTGTAATGTCTCTTGGGACTTTTTTTTTGTTTTGTTTTATGATGTATTTCACTCAGTGGTTTGTAGGTGGACAGAATACCTTCTGTGCTTCAGGAGACTGTGTGTTCTGCCGAAGATATAACTAGAGAGAAGGAAAATGAGAATGTGAAAGTTTTGTTTGGGGAGCAGCATTTGGTTTGGGCATTCCAGAGTTTTGGGATGGGTTGTTTGCTTAGTACAGAAAATATTTTGGTCTTTTTTTGTAATATTAAGCCATAGTGTATGCTGTATCGGTCCAGTCACAGAGTGGAGATAGTTGCTTGGATTCCTGACAAAAAAATAAAAAGAGGAAAGATGATCTTCTCTGTACATCTAGGCTATTATGTACTTGTTCATATGCACTTCATACTAATGGTTAGTGTCTAACTGTATTCCTTATCCACATCTCAGCTGCTGTATTTCAATTCTTTTCCGAGTCCAAATTTTTGCCATGTTGGTGTCAACTTTATCAAAGAAAGCCTAGGTGAAGGAAATAGTAAACCTTTGCTGACCTTCCAAGCATATTAGAAACAAATGAAAGAAAAAAAATAGCATTTTAATACACAGATGTTTTAGGGTGTCTGAGAATTATGAAAAATTACAGTATTGCTCTGTCAGCTAAAGCAAGGGGGGAAGGAACAAACTTCTTAAAAATATCTGAGTAAAACAAACAATACTGTATAATTATCTTTCTCTTTTTAAATTTGTTTAGTTCAGACTATTCTTTCGTTTAGGATTAAAATATTAATTTGGAGAAGAAAAAAAAATCAACATACATGTTTGGCAGCATTAGTTTAATACACTAAAAAAAATAGTTTTAAAAAATCTCATTTGGCACTAGTGAGATTATTATTTTGGTGAGCCTATTGCTGCATGTACATATAAGCCAGGGCTGCTCTCCTCTTTCTTTTTTCTCTGTTGCATTTGGCTTCTCTAGTTTCAGATGTAATCTATTAAGTGGAGTATTTTTCAGTAGCTGAGGTTTTCCCACCTGTCTACCCTAAAACACCTGCACCATATGTTTGTGTAACCCTGCAATGCATTGTGGTTTGGGCCTTGAGAAATTCCCCCAGAGCTTTTTGCTTATAAACAGCTAAGCAATTCATTTCTCTAATGACGAGTGCTTTTCCCTTGGCATTGAGGCAATAGCATGTTTGCTAAAATAAGTCTCATTTTTCATCAGACATATTAAAAATCTTTTTTTCATTGTTAACTCTTCAAATTTTGTGCAAAGTGGTATTAGATTTTTATTTCTCTTAATAAGACTAGAGAGGGGAAAAGGAAACACCTCAGCAAAGAAGAAAGTCTTGTAGAGATGCCTCTGCTTGCACCTGCACGTAAACTTTCACAAATAACGTGTTCAGATGGTGAAAGGATGCATTGCAGCAGTAACCTGGTTGTTCTGAAATTCCTCAGAACAGTTCTGTTGTGCACAAACATGCTTTGAAATCTCATATCAGTTCCGTGGGTAATGTGATATGTCTCCAGGGGCTGAGGAGGAAAAGGGTTATACTGGGGAATTTCAGGTTCTGACTCTGGCCTGAGCCCCCTGCCTAGGAAAAGAGCAGGAGTGGGTATAACTTAACCCATGTCCCTGGGGGAAAATAAACCCCCAAAGTGTCTCCCAGAACCTCCTGCCAGCTGTGGAAATTGGAGTGAGTCAGTCTGGTGGTGGCTGGGAACAGAAGGAGGAGGAGGGGGATTAAGCAGGGAAATGATGGGAGGTATCAAAAAGACTCAGAGACAGGAGGAACTCAGATTCACACAACATTTTAAGACATCTCTTCACTTCGGGCTGTGGCGAATGCATTTTTAAGAGGCAAAGTCCAAAGCCACATGAATTTCTGTTTGTGCTTCTCTTTGAATTTTTGTGCATTCTTCTTTTAAAAGTATAAATCGGGTAAATTCTACCAGTTGAAAATAAGCTCGCTCTAGCTAGAAATTAAGACTGGAGGAATTATAAAACCAGCAGACTGGTTTTACAGATTGGGTGTGGGGAAGAGGGTATTGGCACAGGCAGCTTTTCTCTCCAGTTTCTGCATTAAATTCCCATAGAAAGGGAAAAATATAAATACATAATATAAAATATATAATAAAATTATATAATATATTATATTTATAAAATATAAAAATATAATCTGTATAATGCCCTTACACAATTTCTTAAGGGGGTTCCACAAACTACTAATTTTAAGGGTTGATTTTACTATCATATTGGTGTTATCATTATAAGAAAAAAGATTTTTTCTGAGGTGCTCGTCAAAAGGCTTATATAAATAGAAAAAGAAAAGGAAAAACCTTACTTGCTTAAGTAACTAAAAATACAAATAGGATCATTCTAAATTTTGCTGTGTAGAAAAGAGATGTGGTTACTGTGAATATTTTAAGCAACAGCAATTTTGATGAAATAAGTTTGTTTAGTCTTCAGTCCTAATATATGGGACAGAGTATAGGGGACAGCTCAAAATGAATGCTTAGAGAGGAATTAATTTAAAATTCATGAGGGAGAGATACTGTAATTGTGTAGGTTATCCTTTCCTTTCTGCTTCTTATATTTAATTTACTGAAATGGTTAAAAATAATATAAAAATTAAAGGACAATCACAATGACATAAAGACCATGATGTTCATAAAAACATATTTTTTGCTGGCTGAATTTCAGATTTCAGAAGTATTTACAAATTTTGTGGTACTTCACAGATAGTTATCTGCTCACATATATGTCATGTTTTGGGTTTTTTTAAATAATGAATTTTTCCAAAAGGATATCTCTACAGTGTTAGGAAAGTAGTTGCAGCAGTTACCCATGATATTTGCTGGCTTGCATTTCTAATGTTTTATCAACAGCATTTTTTCTGAGTGCTTTTTTTTTTTTTTTTCACTGCATGTAACAGTATTTTAAACTGCTTTTTCCTCTGATACCTTTAAACCTCACAGGAATTTAAATAGGGCCCTGTGAAAGTTATGCTTGAGCCTTATTCATATATTTGGGTTAGATCATTATTCCTATTAATGTCTTTAAGTGCTTAGATAGTAAATCAGCCTTTCATGTCTGGAATTGCTTGTCATTTCTGCATAAGTATGTTTCAGGATGCTGTTGCACATGATCTTCTCTTTTTTTTTTTTTTTAATTCTGAAGCAAGCTGTAATTTTTTATTTATGTATTGGGTGGTGGAAATTTCAGGGTTTTTGCTTAGTTTAAAATACATGCTGAGTTATTGGATGCCAACTGCAAAACTGGCTAACATCTGGTAATGTGAATTTTTCAAAGGGCTGTCTTATGACTTAGAAGTGCCCATTATTTTAATCATCTCTTACTCTTCCACCTTGTTGAAATGGTCATCTAGACACATAAAGCAAAAAGTTATTTACTTTGTGGGAGGAAAGTTACACTGTTTGAATACTTGCATAGCAGCCTCAGAGCCATCAGTTATCCTCCTCACGTCAGTTTGGATTTGATTATCATAGAAATACATTGAATTACCAAACTAGAGCAATAGTAACTAAAGGTGATTCATTGTTATTGCTGTCAGTTGATAAGGACTGACTTACAAGCTATATGAATGGGTAGAGTTATGCAAATATTGTTTTTACAAGAGAAGAAAAACATAGAGCAGCCATTACAAAATGGGTGGTAAGAAAGGTGAGGATTTTTTTCATGCTTTTCTAATAGCTTTTAGTTGCTTTGGTTTTTAATGAACATTACAAACAGGATACACTTTTTTTAATGGTTAAGATGTTTCTAAAGAAAGAATATGAGACATTTCGTACTAGATTAAGTCTGCAGGAAATTATCTGGAAATTCTGAGCCTTAAATTTGACCCCTGAAATCATCTTGTCCCTTGATATGTCCCACCTCTTTAAATCTTCTTCTTTTATGCACATGCAATATTTTGGTCTATAAAATGATACTCCGACATGCTCCTCAAAAAATAAGGTTTCCAAGGATGCAGGGTTATCTGCAGTTGTGTGGAAAATGAGAAGATAAGACTATGGATATTCCAGTGTATAGTAAAATCTGGAGAGCAAAATAATAAACATGTGAAACTGAAACAGCTGCAGACTGACTCCAGAAAAAAAATTATAATGTACTCTCACCTGTGAATAACTGTTTCTGAAAGGTCATTGCGTAGTGCATGGAAATAATATTTACTACTAGAAGAACTTAAGAAGGCGAATCAGAAAAAACTAGCCTATGAATGACTAAACTTTTAAAGGAAATCCTTGGAAAATATCTAGATCTGTTTTATACATTATATCTGATCGTTGTCCAGAAATTTACCATTTTGTTTTCTTTTATACCGAAAATGAACTACTTTAAGCAATTTCTCTTGTATTTTTTTAATTAATTTTTTTAAGGGCCTCTCTGTACCTATCTGTTCTTTTGGCTTCATCTGTATGTGTATTTTTTAACCTAAAAATATTTACTCTCCACCCCTTCCAAATAATTTCCTTCAGGGTGCATTTATTTGATCAAGAAACTTAATGCATATAAAATGGCCTACACTTAATCAGTGTTCAGTGGATTATTAGATCCAAAAAGGATGATTTCAGAACTACTGAAGGCAGCATGATTTAATGGAAAAGTTTCCTTATGGCAGAGTTGGAGACTAACAAGTGGCTTCTGGCTTCAATATTTATTATATACCTTTTATTATAAGAGATCAGTTCTTTATTCGTGGCCTCTCTTTTGAGTAGGGTGAAATCTGCAGACAACAAAGGCTCTGTGTGCCATCTAGTGACAGAATTCAGCTTGTCTCACTAAATTTGCTATTTTCTTCACCCAGACTGCTAGTGATACATCCAGTTCAAAATGTCAACTATAGTTTCCCCTTGCTATTACCATTTCCTTTTTAAAAGTACCTCTTTATCTGAGAGTTGGTAAAATTCTACACCTGATCAAAAGGAAGAAATCAGTTCCGTCCCTGAACTTTTCCAAGAATTATTGATTTAGTTAGAAATGTTACCAATAGCCCCATCACTGTGTGGAAGAACACTAGTTTCTGTGGGCATGGAGTGGAGTGACTAGTAACATTTGGTATTATTTTAAGTGATTTAAGGCTTGACATGTATGTAACTGTCATTACTGCCTTGAGAAAAGAAATTATTCTTCAAATTTCTAATTTTCATTAGTGAGCATACTTCTTGTCTCTCTACCTTAAATCTCAAATAAGGGATTATTTTTTTTTAAATACCTTTTTCTTTTTTTTTTTTTTTAAGAGAAATCCAAGGCCAGTGACTCACCAATTCCAACAAAACTTAGATTATTACAAAGCACGTGGAGCAGACTTGATGAACAAAACCCGGTAAGCTGTTTCTGAATATGTGTGCACTGAACAAAGACCTCACATAAACAAAATGTTTTGTGAATAACTTTTATCCCAACCAGGAACTGCATAAGTAGTATTAGAAGCATGTGTTTATTTCATTACGTTTCTTTTGAATCTTTGCCTTGCCTATTATTACATGAAAAGGAAAGTTTTAGCTTTGTAGTCAGCTTGCTGGCATTTTTTTAAGGCCAGGGACATTCATACGTAATGACATGGAGTGAAAGCAGGGGGGAAAATGTTGCCAATGTGAGTTCTGTAGCTGAAGAACTTCCAATAAGGCATCTACTCACAATCTGGAGTATCCATGTACCAGAACTATGTCAGTCAAATGAATATGAATCCAGTTTGAAGTAATCTTTACTGAACTTTTTTGCAGCATTCCTCCCTTGTTTTGGAAACATCTTGTATTGATACTGCTTAAATTCCCTGCCAAGGCCATTTTATCTGGTGGCCACGAAAGCAGAGGTGCCCATGCCCTGACTGAGTGGCCACAACATGGGTGCCGGTGGCTGATGGGTGGTGGCTGCTGGTGGCCATGGGGCAAGCCATCAAATGCAAATCCTTGCTTCAACTTATAGTTTCACAGGCAGTTTCTTGGCTTGCACAGGCCCCCTGCCATATACAGTGCCTGCTGATTCATAGGAACTTGCAGGTTTATAGATCTTTACACCTCTGTCAAATTCTGTTTAAATCAGTTACATTAAAAGCTAGCTAAAATTTAAATGGATTTAAAAGCTCTTAAGAATGGAGAAAGAAGCGAAAATTAAGGTGAGTAGTGACTACAAAAGCATAATTTAAAAATTCTACTATGTTAAGAATTATTGCCTTCTATTGCATTTATTTAATGGTTTTATTTTTTATTGGTTTTTTTTCAATGGTCTCAAGGGTTGCCTAGATTGAAAAATAAATTGCATTTCAAGGAATTTTAGTGAATAAAAAATTATGAAGCCCAAACAAGAAAGACACCTGTTGGAAATTTAAAGTCTATTCAAACAAATGGCCATTAAATCTGCTTAAGAATATAAAGTCATTGTCCACATATATAGCAAATAAACACCAAAGGAGAGAGGAAGTTGTTTGGAATAGTTCAGGTAGAGGAATAACTGGCATAAATTTGTCTTGACACAGGAACATTTAGAGTAGGTCAAATGGTGTAAACCTGTTTAAGACTGGACTAAAGAGAGAATTGAAAGATGTGTAACATTAGGAAATGTTTCTGCAGTGTGCTGAGAGATCAGTTACCAGGTCTTTTTCATCTTTAATTCCATGGATTCAAAGATATATTTAAAATGTCTTGGCAGATATCTAATGTATTGCTTATTTTATCACATATAATTTTTTTGATATTATATTCATATATTTTTTTCTCATCTCTCATCATGGCTACTGAAGAGAGAAATGCCTGTGAATAAGGCTTGCTTAAAACAAAACATTTTCATTTTAGCAGAAGACTGCAGAGATTGAATCATCTTCCTACTGCTAGTTTAAAAATACACCATTCACAGTCAGGGTCAATGATGCTTATTGTGATGGAACAAAATTGTTTGCTTCATAGATGAAATTCACGTCTCCTTGATACTCGTATTTTTAAACTGATGCCTTACTTCTAAATACATCTGCTGATAACTCTACAACATAATCAATTGGCATTTTTCTTCTAATTGTTGTGCATGTCTGGTACATTTACATGGCAAAAATGTAGAAAGTGATCCACATCTAATGGCTGTAATCATCCTTTGCATTAATATATCAGACGTTGAAATGGTAAAAAATAGATGCATTCTTATTTTCCTGAACTTTTAACATACCTCTTGCAGAGATCTAGCACCCCACTGTTGATCATTTTCTGAATCTGCAACTCAGAGAAATTGCACAATGAATTTTACTTTAGAATACCTTATTAAGACCAACACTTGACAACGAATTCTTATATCATCATTATTTATTTTTCATGTATGTGTATGTGTTCTGAGCTGATCATTAGCAGTGCCAGCTCACAGGAGAACCAAATCACACGTAGATATTAGGAGTTGTAATAACTATGCTTTCTAATTCTGAAATAATTATAAAACATTATTGCACACTATTGCTGAAAGCATTTTTTCATTCATATTTCAGGCTTAGCAGCTTAAAGAAGATTCTTGGCATTTTTTGTCCCTGTAACATGAGGTTTCTCAAAAAATCTTTCCATCCACCTGAAAAATGCAAATAAACTAGCTTCTCCAGGTCTACATGTATATCAAAGACGTAAATTAAACAGCATTGAAGGAAAATTTATATTCTTTATTAAGCAAAATATAGTCAGAGAAAAGAAGCAAGCAGGTGGACACAAGTTCACAAGCCTCTGTATAAGCTTTGTCTCCTGAGTCTGTGGACCATCATGATTCCAGTGATGCAGTTAATGCATCAATGCAGAGCATCCAGTGGCTTTTTTGCTTGGGTAATCTGCCAGAGAAAAAGATTTGCTTCCAGTAAATACCATTTTTGTGTAAAGCAAGATATTTTTGTTTTACCAATTGTCAGAGACAACATAAAACTAGAACACTATGTGAAAGCCTTCATCTTCTTTCTGAGAGAGAGTGTTTCAGGTGAAAGAGTGATATATACCATCCCAATCTTGGTGATTAGTTTCAGTAGACTGAGGGAAAAATATGCCAAATACAAGAAAGTTTGGATTCTGAATCTCAAGCAAGTTATTACTAGTATGACCCCCAAAATCAGTGGTGTAATTAGATTCATTGTGAACTATTGATAACTGATTGATACCTACCGAGACAGCATTTGACATTTTTTCTTCTAGTTTCAAAGCTAAAATTTTTGTTTTCTTTCTGAAATGGAGATGACATTAAATATAAGTCCCTATGTTGACTCTTCTGATGTCACATATATGTGATGGAATAGAAAAAAAGCCCTTTTCATTCCTTAAGTGTTTCTGCTGTACCTTGGGGAACTGATTAATGACTGAGTCTGCTAGGTAATAGCAGAGTGAAATTTAATAGTAATAAAATTGTGCTATGTCCTTTTCTTTACAATTATTAGGACCTATTCAGTTTGCTTTTGGAGCCATGTGGGACTCCTGCAAGAGTATTTTATAAATCCAAAGATGCTGTAGTGACTTTGCCAGTCATTCTCAGATGGCTGCAGAAAGACATTTTGTAATAACAGCGTTATCAATAGAATAGGGAGACACAGGAACATACTTTGATAATTATCCAGCAATCATTCCTTTCCAGCTTCCATAAACTGGAAAGCAGCACTTTATCCCAGTCTCTATACTGCTGTTCCTCCTAAAAAATGTTAAGTGTTGTCTCTCTTCATCACCAGTATATGGCAGATGGGCCTCATACAGCTTGGGGCTGTGTCTCATGAGTGTGCAGGCTCACACACTTTGTTCTGCTTTCTCTCATTTTAACTGTATCTATTCTGAGTCTAAAAACTCAGCTGTTGTTATTTTTTGGACATGTTCTATATGTATGCGAGTCTTTATATTGTGTGTTCTAAAAAAAACCATGTGGAGACAAATAGGGAAATGATATGAAAAGCAAGATCAAAATTACTTTTCCAGGTGCCTGCGCAACTTACAAGTCACCCATATTAATTCATTTGTAATTTATTTTTACTTAAAACATTGCAAAATTACGTTTTCCTCAGTACAGTGATTGTATTGTTTTTAATTCCATGTATTTCTTCAAATTTTTAAAAGATAGCTATTTATATCACCAAGGTACAGATCAGTAAAATAAAACCTCGGGAGTGGAAAGGTCTCTGTGATTTTGATAAATTTCTTTGAAGGGTGATTCAAGCATTATAGAAAACAGGAAAACACTGATAAATAGGCATAGCTTTGCTGATACCTGAGTTATGTGAACACTCCTGCTGGGAATTAGAAGCTTTTTAGCCTCTTTATTTTAAACACATTAAATGGTTCGACAATTTCTTCATTCTTAATGTTGCATATAACTGAAGTGAATTAAATATCCACTGCAGTTAAAAATGAAATGTAGCAATGATAAGGATCGTGGTCCATTATATGTGTTATATCCTGAAGCCATTCTTCAGCCAAAATCACTCTTGAAATCAGGAATCCTAGTAAAAAGTGAAATGACTGGTCTGCATAGAATGTGAAGTAAAAGCAAGAGATACCTAGCTCTGCCAGTGCAAAAATGCAGGGCTGTTTTCCTTTTGAAAAGTATGTTAGGGTCTGAGTTATTTTAAACATTTAAAAGAATTTAATCTAGCAGAAGTAAATGTTAAAGCAGTTTTTGAATGAGACGTGCAAAAAGTCAGTTTTATGAACTTTTCAATGCTTTAGAGCTTGAATTGCTTTTTGTCAGGTTTTCTTTTTTTCATTTAAAGTGACAAATTAAGGAAATTGGTATGAACTTGTTTTCTTTGGGGTTAGTCAAGAAAAAAGGGCCAAAAAAATGGTCTGCTACTGGATGGGAAAAACTCATCACATGCAGTCCATGTGGTTCCTGCATATATTTCATTGCGACTGCGATAAAACACTCTCTATGTAACCCTCAGATCTTGGATTGTTTTCTCCCTTTCTTGGTGAACTTGGCTACGTCTGCCCAAACTTTGGCAAGGATGTGATGATTTCTTTTCTTCTTTTTTTTTTCAGCGCCAGTGCTAAGGCTGCCCCACTGAACATTAACAAAGTCTCCAACAGCTTACTGAATTTTGGCCGGAAGCTCATTGCTCCAGCTATGGCTTCAGGAGGGGCCGTGGGTGCTCCTGCCGGTGGGAGCAGCTTTCCTCCCCCTGCAGCACCCACCAGAAGCACAGCAGAAGCCCCTCAACATCATCACCACCACCAGCACCACCACCAGCACCAGCAGGCACAGCAGCAGAGGATGATGAAGTCTGAAAGCATGCCAGTCCAGCTGGGAAAAGGTAAAGGTGATAGCTGTGGCAGTGCCACCACAGAAGGAGGCTTTGTCATACACCTTAGGGGCTGAACCTTGTATTGATTTTCTCTCGATGGGCACTTATTTGCAGGGAACAGAAAAAACAGGCTTGCATTAAGCAGGATGCCTATGCTAAATACAGCAGCGTAATTGCCATGTAATACAAATTCAAATGTTATCTCAAGGCTCTACAAGAACTATAGGAAGTTTGGAACTCTGCAAAAAATATTACCCAGAAATTACATCAGATATACCAACAAACCACACTGTTACTATAAACATCAGCCAGTTAATTTTTCAGTTTTTTAAAGACAACATATTTTTAACCGTAAGACTAATTTTGTGTAGGTTTTTTTGAGGTTACTGGCACAAGTCTCATGCATAGCAATATTAGCAAAATATGAGCAAAGAAAGTTATATCAATTAGAGTAAATCTTAATAAACACAATCTTACTCCCTTTACAAGGTGTGGAGCTTATTTGAGAAGTTACTTGATGCATAACATGTATTCCCTTTTAATAATTCACGATGGCTCTCTGCACTTCTAGTGTTTCATAAATGCTACTTCTTTTTCTTGAGCCTTGTTTTTATATTTCTCAAGAGCAGTTTATTCAGCCAACAGAGTCACAAGCTCAGCTTTGGCAGTTGTTTTCTACACTCTGACAGGGTCAAGGTGTGTTACTGCATTTCAGCTTCAGACAGTCAGTGGCAGTATGTGCTTTTCTAGGAGTATGTAGAGCAGTGCTGCATCTGCTGCCTCTAAGTACTCATCCTGGTTATGGTTATCCTAGTTATCCTAGGACAGTGGAAAGTTTGAGGACTGTTGTTCATTGCCCTGAACTATCACATAGTATTGCATCATTTTTTTAACTTAACTTTTTTTAATTTAAAAGTGTAAGAGAAGCGAAATAACACTTTAATTAAGTCAGTAATTAAAGTCAGTGTCCTGACCTATATGGTCCAAAGTGGTCCGTTTATAATGGATCATATCCCCAGCAGACACTGAGGGAGCAGAATCCAGAGCCACAACTGTTGTCTTCAAGCAGAGATGCAGGCACTTCTGTAAGGTCTGCTACAGCTGCTTGGCAAGATCCATATGTGCAGCTTCTCCCTGAATCCTACAAAAGTCTCAGAAATTGGTCCACCAAGGAAGGGTTTTACAGTGAAACTGAAACACGGTGATTTCTCTGGTGCACAGTGGCCTCATTTGATTTGTAGTTACTATTTCCATGTATAATCCTGTTTGAATCCCTGCAAATTCTGTTCACACCAGTGGAAGAAAAATCAGTTATGGAACTAAATAATTTTCTCAGCTTTGGCCAGGCTCTTTTGTTTGCTTTTTGACATAGTTTTCCATAATTTCTTTATCACATTACTATTATTTTATCTTTTATCAATATGAAAAAAATGTGAAATTTGAAGAAATTTTATTTTTAGAACAGATAATGGTTTAATCTTGATGTAGCTCGTCAAGGATGACCCTGTGTGCACTTGTGCGTGCCAAGTAACAGGTTGTATCATCCAGAAATACACCCGGCACTTTTCATATAACCATCAGAATAAAAAATTGTAGTTATGGTTGGTTATTGTCACATACAAACTGTGCACGTATGCCTGTATCATCAGGAAAATGGGGATTTGGTAAAGTTACTGAGACATTACAGGGTGCAAAGCATTTTCATGGTAAGACTAAATAAAACATACTGCAGCACTTCAGTTCCCACAGCTTCCTCTCACCTTATTCTGTCTATCTATATTTGGTACACTTGCAGAAGTAACGTAAAGGCGAGACAATGTAAATACACTTTTTTAATCAGTTGAGATGCCAATGAGTTTTATTTTACTTATTAGTGCTTTGCTTGTTGTTCCCAATCTGTAGTTATCAGTATATTGCCTGTAGTTGGACAGAAATTGTGAATGACAGCAGCTGAATACATTTGCAAGTGGTATAATTAGTAGTTTTCAAGAGATTCCCAAATTGCTGTGGAAATATAAAGTCTCTTCAACGCTGCCCAGTGAATCTTCTTTGAAGTTCAAACGTAGGAATAGGTTAGCAAAAAGTTTCCCAGTTTGCAGTGACGCTGTGTCACAGACAGGCTAAAAAGACCCTTTTGAAGCATGATGCAGGATCTCCATCACACCTTAAAAGTGATAATTATTTATTAGTAATGTATTAGTACAGTATCGTCACCTCAAGAAAGTGGTGTATGGCTTCTCTGAGAAGTTGCAGGTACTTCTATCCCAGACTTTAAGATTTAGGATATGTCCATAGACAGAGAAGGTCTCCTCCTCCTCCTTCTGTGTGTGCTGAAATTTTCAAGTAGTTTTTTACCTTTTGCACTATTTTTTTTCTTTTTTCAAACTCAGCATTCTGCCCTCAATTTTGGGTATCTGAAAACTACTCGGCATGGTCTGTAACTGTAAGGCTTCTAAGTTATTGTCACTAGTTGTCTTATGTTCCTGTTACCACTCAAAAACTGGTAACAGTAAGAGGTGTCATTCATGCTGCCACTTCCAGGGTAGCTTGTGCTGTGTCCCAGATGATGGATGGGTACTTTACATGTGTAGGTTTGCATAATCTGCAGTAGTTATTTCTTACTCCAAAGTAAGAAATGATGAATTTCTTTAAGAAAAAGCTTATATAATTTTGAAAATGTAAATGGAAAAAAAGAAGACTAATATGAAAAATTAAAAATAAAAAAGTTATTATAGCCCTGTAATTCTGAGTCTTCAGCATCACAAATCACAGTTGAACAAAGTATCCAGACACCTAATTGTAAATTCACTTCTGCCTAGTAAACCCATTCTGCCTGTTCTTTGGACTGAAGAACATTGGGTATCATTACTGATCACTTATTCAAGGTAGCCTGCTAATGGAAAAGGGGTTAAAATATTCTCTTGGTCCTACACAATGAAGGAATTCACTGGCACAAAGGTAAAATTCAAATCCTGAGTTCATTGCTTTGTTGGTTGACTCTGTTGCCTTGAAAGAAAAAACATTGATACTGGAAAAAAACAGGATTGTTGCCCTTTGCATTCCACTGGATTCTTGAGAATTCAGAAACTGGATACTCTGATTACCAAATGGTAGCTTGTTGCCAGAAAAAAAAAAAAAAAAAAAAAAAATACCACAACAAAACGACAACATTTCTCTTCCACTTCTTCCCTGATAGTGCCAGATACAGTTTTTCTTCTAGGTTCTTTCAAGCCCAAAAGGCTTTTGATTTTAATGCCACTTTATCACAGGGACACATTAGAGGACCAGATAGAAGGTGAAGTTCTGCCAGAACTGTGATCAACTGTATGAATTTTCCAGGCTATTATTTGCTTTTATGAGTGGATACTTCTGCAGTCTGTGTTGTAACATGAACAGAATTTCCACACTCACTGAATATGCCCCTGAGACATTTTCTCTGTATCTAGAATTACTAACTGTGTCTAGAAAATGAGTACACTTTTTCAGAAGGAAGAAGAAGTTATCCCTACTTAAGGCAGAACTGAATAAAATAAAATAAAGGCAATATGGATTGACAAATGCTTTTTTCCATTTTCAAAAAAATACAAATATACATATTCTTAAGTAATTATGAACATTTGGTGACAGTAAGAATATGATGCTCCGAAAGTAAGAGAATGACACTTTCGGTGTGCAGGAACAGAAACAAAATGGGTTTGATTGTTTATTTTATTTCAGATTTCGATATAATCAGCCTTAAAACCACTGCAGTTTTGCAGAGGTCCGAACACAGCGTGTAGCGCGAGAGTTACCCATTTCTTTTTGCTTGCTTTTACACCGCTCCCTTATGATGTCTCTTGTGTTTGAAGCAGGGTCTTCCAGATTTAAAAAAAAAAAATAATAATAATAATATTGCAGCTCTTTACTCCAGTGAATTGTGTTTGTTAGGGAGACTTTCTAACGCTGTTGTTTGTTCCCCAGGCGAGGCAGGCGCAGGCAGCGATGCTGGGGCGCCGGGCCCCGGGCAGCACCCCCCTGCCCTCCCAGGTATGGCTGCCGTGGGCCTTGCTGATCCTGCAGCCCTGCTTGCCGGCTGCACTGCCACCCCCGCGGGTTTTTCCATGCGTGGCATCTCCATTCGTTGTCCATCCACCGAGTGGCACTGTTGTGTCAAGAAAAAAAAAGGCAGCTTCCCTCCATCACTGTGCGCCAGAGTCCCTCATCGTAAAAAATGTGGATTTGGGTTGTACTTTGTAGTCCATTTCACACTTTGTTAGGTGGGGTGATTCGATCGTCAATGTCTCTTTTGGTTGAGTTACTTCTCCTGTGACAACAGGCTGAGAGAGTTGGGGTTGTTCAGCCTGGAGAAGAGAGGAGAAGGCTCTGAGGAAGCCTCATTGCAGCCTTCCAGTACTGAGGGGGCTACGGTAAAGCTGGGGAGGGACTTTTTACAGGGACATGTAGTGATAGGATGAGGGGGAACAGTTTTAAACTGAAAGACTATAGATTTAGATGAGATCATCAGAAGAAATTCTTTAGTGTGTATAGGTGGTGAGGCACTGGAACAGGTTGCCCAGGGAATTTGTGGCTGGCCCATCTCTGGAAATGTTCAAGGCCAGGTGGGATGGGGCTTGAAGCAACCTGATCTAGTGGGAGGTGTCCCTGCCCATGCAGGGGGGTTGGACCTAGGTCATCTTTACTGTCCCTTCCAACCCAAATAATTCTATGATCCTGTGATTCTGTGATACTTCCCTGATGCTATATCTGAGGCAGGTATTTTGAGATGATCATCTACTTTAATGCACTTGACTAAAAGGAGCTTACCTGCCCTGGCCTGAAATAATAAGCATACAGATTTGTGTGATGAGGTGGTTCGAATAAAATTTAGAAGTCCTGGAAACCTTTGTTCCAATTTCAGTGTTGGAGAAAAAGGGAAACTAATTTATCTGAAGTTTAAAAGTTTTATAAAACTCGCATCATTCCTTTTGCAAATTTTAATACTCTACATCCTGACCACTGGAAATGCAGAGTAATAGATGAGGAGATCTGAATGGTTTTGAATTATAGATTGTGCCTTACTTCTGTTCTTGGTATCTTTGTCCTTACTCTTCTTATAACTATGAAATCTGTTCTTTTCTCTGTAGGAACCAAACAGAGAATGAGCCATCAGTTTTGTATGCTTTTTATGCATCTTCCTCTGACTTTTCCTCTGTTTTAGTGGAAACCTCTGGAGTTCATTATTGTCTCTCCTCTAACTTAAGTCAAGCTTAGTAAGACCTGCAGCTTGCTTTTCTTTCCTTGTAAGTCTTCTCCACTCCTCTCATCATCTTTTACTTTATTATAAGTCCTTGTTATTGATCAGGTTACATTTAAAACTTCCTCCTTCTTTTCAAGACATTGCATGTCTCCAACCTCTGCCCTGCCAGCAATAACAATAGTTTGGTTCATTTTCCCACTATCACATTCACTTATTTTCCAAATGGTTCTAAGATAGACCATTTGTAACCCTGGGGTCAGCCCTGGGATCTTTTAACAACAGGCAAGTAGTGAAAAAGTTAGAAACCAGAACATGAAGGTAACACTGCTCCTTTTTCCCAGAATCATAGAATGTTCTGGGTTGGAAGGGGCCATTGCGTCCAACCCCCAGAACTGGATGTATTTTTAGTTCATGAAATCTTCTGCATCATTCTTGTGAACTATTTATGCATTTTAGTGTGCATATATACAATTTATAGACCTCCCGTGCAGTAATGTGTTCTGACTACTGCCTGCATCAGGCATCCTTAGCTAGTTGTTCTGTGTGCCTATTGAGCATTTGTTTTCCATGCTTAGAGTTTCTTCAGCATTTTTCATACAGGCCTTAGGACCTTCTGTTATGCTTAGATGGTCAGAGATTAGATGTTTCTAATCTTCTTTTAAGTAGACATAATGTGTTTATCTGAGTTTGATAGAGTAAGGAAAGGAAAATGAGAGTTTAGATTCAGTGATATTGTCGGATTCCTGATTAAGCTGCTTAAAGGAGAAGGAGATGAGTTTGTGTAGCTATTAACTGTAGTATATTGCGTCACTTCATACATTTTTATTCAACATGGAGGGTAAGAGTTCTGCTCTTAAGGTACTAAGTGAAGAGAAAGTGCTGAACTACTTCTCAAGAAAGATGTGGAATCTTTAAGCCATACTACGCAACATCTTGTGTAACCCTTCCAAGATCCTGAAATCTCTGTATTGGTGCTGCAGAAGTTACATGAGGGTTTTTAATGACTCAGAAATCAGTGCAGACTTAATACGTCTGAAAGACTACGAAATGGTGACTTCAGGGGACTTCTTGCAGCAGCTCCACTAAACTTCTGTATTAAGAAAATGATAGGTGTTTTTTCTTTTACATTAGGGAAAATATATTTGATTGGTGTGACTTGTCTTCCAGCTTTCTTACAGTTGTAAAAATAATTACTCCTCTGGAAACTGGAAAGCCTATTACAATCCAAGAATTCTGCTTTGTTACTTACAACACACTGTAATTATTCATAAGTGCTGTTCTTCCTGTCTTGCTTAGTTGTTAATCACATCCCCAAATAATCTATGTCACAGTGCTCTTCACAGGGTTGCAGTCAGAATAAAAATTTAGTGTTTCCTAGTGATAATTTTCTTGGATTTGCTTATTCATGCAGAAGGATCAGGGGCATCCTAAGTTTTCTTACCTGGGTATGACACGTAGAGGAAGAGTGTTTTTATCACTTCTTTCACACTGGATCACTATCTTAGTTTCATTACATATTTTATTGATATTATTTTTCTTCTTGATTATATTTTATGCTACATAAGAATCAGATTAGTCAAAGCTCTGGATGTTATTTGAGCAAATTCCCTTTTAGGAGAGTGGTATTGTTTTGTCCACAAAATACCAGCTATACATATTTATCTTGTTTGGTTCTGCAATTAACTGTATATTCTATTCCTCTAAAATGTGATCTATCTTTTGAAGTGTAGCTCTTTAGTAAGCAATATGGCAGCGATAAGGATACTTTTCTGTATTTTAAATTTCTAATTATATTTTGAACTCTTTTCCTTTGAGTTTAAAGACAGAATGTAGGGAAAAAAAAAAACCTTTCAAATCATTTTCTATCATTTTACCAAGCTGTATTATTTCATGTTCCTCAAATATGTCCTTCTCTCAATGTTATCTGTGAGTTTACCACATAATGTACTTTTTTGCAAATGTAGTGGGTTAAGCACAAGCCGTACAGTGGAGAAGAATGTGAAAAACATTCATTGCTCTTTGTGGGGTTTTTTTTGTGTTTTAAATCTTGACACAGTATGGAACATATCTTTGTATTACTAGGATGGGAAAGATAGCCCATTTATTCTGATTTATACAGAAACTGTTTTTTCATTGCAGTTTATTCTGCCCACTAAGTAGATTTATTTTGTTTGCTTGTTTACCATTTATATTGGCTGCTCTGGCTTAGCTGAATTTTTTTCATAAATGCTTTATTTGCTAAAAAGTATATTTTCACCCATTCCAAAACTATTTTTAAGTTTTATGTACTGTAAAACTACACTTACATTGTAAATTGCCACTGTGAAATGCATAGAAGGTCTTCTTCTTACATAAAGGCAACTGTAAGGATCATGATGTTGCCAAGTGACATGATTTTATCCTAAAATTAGAAATTTTCTAAAAAATTCTTGTGACTGACTTATTTCTGCTGTTTACCATGAGGTTTTATTATGAAGTATTTATTTACAAAACTTGAGATTCATCTTCACCTGATTAATGTGTATCTCTTTTCTCTATAAAATGCAAAGGCAAAAGTTAAGTGACATTTACAGCCTCCATCTCCTATACTTTAAGGAAGCTGTTCAGACAAAGTGGTAGGTGGTACATGACTAGAAGAGGACTGGGAAGAAAGAAAATGCAGTTGAATTAACTTGGTGGAAAGGAAAGCATATACAAAGGAAAAAGCTATAATAAGGAAGTTGCAAAAGTGGCAATATAGAGGGGTCTGAAGAGGAGGGGGCAGACAGAGGAAGGTCCTCAGGAGTATGAGAAACAGGACATAAAATGTTGGAGAGATTCTCTTCAGCAGAGAATGAAGGAGAAGGTCAGGAACAATTTATATGCCAATTTTCTTCCAGAAAACACCAAGAATACTAAATCCAGATCCTTTCTTGGATTTTGTCCTTTTTCAGTCTGTTTTGTCACATGTGATGTTTTATTCTTTGCAAGTTAAATCTCTTTGCATTTAACTGTCTTCTTGCTAAGAGGACATTCTTAATAGATCTATATTTATTCCCTTAAAAAAATTTGAATTGGTGGTTTCATGGGGCTGTGACTGTGCAGTATATGCTGCACAGGTCAAACACCACAGAGAATTTCTCTCAGGCTTTGTCCCCACCCAGCAAGTGACCAAGCACAACACTGCCAACTTCCACACCACCTGAAGGACAGTTAACATTCTGAATCTTAGGAGACTGAATTAACTTTCTGTGTGAGTAGATTTTGGTAGTTGTTGCCTTTTGCTTAAAATGTTTGATCTCAGCAGTGAGCTGGTCTCCTTTTGTATCTAAATCTGAATTTCTTTCTGTGTTTTCTGCAGCCTTTTTTTGTCTCCCATTTCCTTTCATTTCTTTGTCTTTTAGTTTTATTTCTCTAGTTACCTGTATCATGGGGGGAAGACCATGGGCATGAAGGGGATACTAACCCATTCTGGAAGAGGGGTTAGTTTTGTATTTTTAGAATAGGTAGTGCATCTTCAATGACAAAACACAAAATATATTGCAAGGTGTGTGCAATAACATGTGGCATCTCTGTGAGTAAAACTGGCATAAAAATGGAGTACCTCAGAGCAAAGAAGGATGAACTACTGGCATCTGCAAAGGAGGTGGTTTCAAATTCAGTCAGTCTTGCAAAGGAGATAGAGCTCCACCCTTGACATCCGAATCATTTAGTTTCAGGGGATCATTCTTGATGCTATAGCAGGCAATGAAATGCAGCTACAAAAAAAAGGTAAAGAAAAAAGGGCCAACATAGAAAGACTCATCAGAATATCCAACAAGACAAGAAAATGAAAGAATTATACACCTGTAGTTTTATGTGCTTGCTTTTTTCTTTTTTTTTTTTTTTTTTAAAGAAAATTCTGGAATTGCATTGTGTCATGGGTTGGCTTCCTCATAAACCTGTCTGCAAGTTTTTTTTAAACTAGCATGTGTCCTAATGCAACATTTTCTAATGAAAGCTAATTTAAACTGGTGCATTAATTGGTTTTTCTTCTGGAGCTCACTGAAGTAGAATTTTAAGTAAAATATTTCAAAACACTTCAAGTGAAAGAAATGGTCCTTACCAAAACTGCCTGACTGCATACAGCATCATGGTGAAACAGCCCAGGCATCTACCCTGATGTTTTCGTAAGACAGTGGACAACACTAGATTCTTCTGAAATGATTCATCAAATGAAAATAAATAACTATTGAGCAGGCTTCATCGAAATATTTGTTAGGTGAAGACAGCCTTCAAATCTGAAGCATGAGAACTTACATTCTTTCATGCACTTAACTTCTTTCCTGTTGTAAGTCTTCATATTGTTGTCTAGAGTCACACAGTGTCCTGCAGATTCTCGGAAGCTGACTTTCTTTTTTCTTAGCTTTCTTTGCTGAGTTTTTTTGTTTTGTTGAGAGAAAAAGGGTTTCCTTTGCAGTGTTGATGCCATCAGGTTATGTTTTTCATTGTGAGATGGCCCTTTTGCTCATTATGGAACACAGAGAGAATTCTCAATCTGCAGATTTACAGTCTATATACTGAGATAGTATTTTTATAGATATATGTATATATAGTTTACCATATATCTCTATACACACTCTGTATATATACTGTCTTTGTGTATAGATCTATATATACACTGAAATTCTGTACTTTTCTGTCGTACAAAAATTAAGTTTCATGTATGTTAGAAGAGTCCCTCAATCTCACAGTGCATGCTGACACACTTCAACATCTCATTATGTGTTGGGATACCTGTGAATCCCAGTGGATGTCAATTAAACAAGGAAATACCTACAAGGGAAAAAAACCTGCCCACTGATTAATTCTTTTCTTACTTTATACTTGCTTCGCAGGCCAAAGTTCAAAAAACATCAGCTCATCCCCAAGCATAGAGAGCTTGTCTGGAGGACGTGAATTTATGGGATCTCCACCTTTGTCTGCATCAAAAAAGGATTCCTTTTTCAGTACCATCTCCCGCTCCCGTTCCCAAAGCAAAACTATGAGCAGAAAAGAGTCGGTGAGTTCTTTAAACTTTTTAAGCTATTTTAATGTCACACTGCATTACTTGTTAGAGACAATCATTTCTCTCATTCATTAAGCACTTGCACTTCAAAATGCTTCCCTAAGCACACATTAATGGTAAAAGCAGAAGTAATCTATTCCAACGTTTTCTGTTGACTAACATCTCCATTATGGCTTCCATCCCATAATCCTACCCAAAATGAAACTGTGAAAACACCCATTACCCCTGAGAAAGAGGAGGGAGCACCTGTAAATTTCATTTTTTGTTAGACTTTCCATGTTATCCTGAAGTTAATAAACAGTTCAGTGGGGAGCATGAATGCTCAGTAGATCCAAAAATGTCCATCTGTTGTCCCTGAAATTCCTTACTACATCAGAGGTTTCCCAGTGTCTGTAGCATCTGTAGTCTGCAGTCACAGTTCCATTTCTTCCACAGCCCTGACCTTCTATTTGGCCACAAGTTACTATTATTTAAACAGCTTGCTTTGGTCCAAGAATATCAGTTCCTATCATGGGTGTGTTCCAAGGAAATTCTCATCCCGTCAAAGATATTTTAAGAGCCCTGCTTTAGTAAACCTCGTATGTCATGGAGCAGAAGGATTCTCCTTTATTTGAAATATGTTTCTTATTGGTTTTCTGCTGATTAGTAACCAGTTAAACAGTAGATAGAAAAAGCTGCATTGTTTGTCAGGTGAAGGAACAGTGGGTTCCTCTATTCTATTTTCACAAACGTGTGCTGATGTAACTTCCTACTGATTTCAATATGTAGGAATTTTAGCATCTGTATTCTTGTATTACACCATTATTCATGTGTTTATAGGTAAATAGTGTTTAATCTGAACTTCTCAGAATTTTTTGTCTTTGAAGAGCAGAATCTTTAAAAGTCACATCATGTTTAAATTTTGGTACTTAAACTCTTCCAATGAAATGCACAACTTTTTTGGCATTTGTTTGTGGAAAACCAGGGTTTAATTGTTGTTCCACATGTTTTAGTGTTGTCTAAAGAAAAGCTGTGTTTTGTAGTTAGTCAACAAGAAGCTATTATTTTACTTTGTGTACATTTAAAACATCTTAAATTTCAAGCTAAGACAACAATTTATTAGCTCTCTCCTCATCCTCCTAAGTTGAAGAAAAATAAATACACCAGTACTGATTTTTTCTTTTTATGCGGTTTAACAAGATTTAAATACAGCTTTCAGTTGCAACTATTGTTCAGGCCAGAACTTGGAATATTTTGCACTAGTAGAGTTTAAGAATAATGCCTCTTGGAAGACTTTTCCATTATAACATTCATACTCAATTAGATTACATTAAGAATAAATATGTTTTTCAGGGAAACAATATCCCAAAATTATGGCATTTATTTATTTATTTCAAGGATTTTGGTTAAATAAGTATTCATTGGAACAGAACATTTGGTCCTTATGACAACTTTCAGTAGACTGGTAATAGCAAGAAGATAAGCAGAGTATAAAGTTTCAAAATAATTCTTTGAACTGTGATACATACTTTGTATTGTAGCATTTCATGATTAAACTGTTAGAAAAAATTTAAGGCTACCAAAATCTGTTTCCTTATGTTCAGTTTTTGACTGACCTCTAATATAGAGAAAAAGAATTAGTAGCAGCTCAAAGAGGAAAAGATTTGTTTAAATCTGTTACCGGCTGTTCAAGACAACATTTGCCTTTTGTTTTCCTGTAAATTTCATGATACCTGGTGTTCCGCATAGAGAATAAAACTCCAAAGAGTTCATCCTGAAGTTCCAGTTGCATCAGATCACTTCAGTCCCATAGTTCCTTCATTTACAGCTGTTTTTTGAAAGCACAAGACAACTTGAAAATATAATGGGTTCATGTCTTTGTTTTATTTATAATTTTTTTTAGAGTTTACATTTGTCTCTAATAATTGTACAGATTATGTTGTTAATTACTGGGAAATTACCTTTTTTTTAATATGGCCATGCATGAGTCACTTTATAAAAACATGCTTTTCAAGTAAGTAATTCTTGGTGTAACAGATGAAAGAGTACCCATTTCCCCTTCATCTTTGTACTTCTAAGTAATGTCCTTACCAAGCAAGGTGGAAATGGAATTTATACATAAACATACATCCTTCATCATGGAATCAAAATAGAAAAGTCATTTTCACAGACCAGGGGGCATTACTGTAGCATTGTTGTGGGATCAACAGGAAAGTCATTGTTGCAGGTCACTCCTGTGTCCAGTTCTGAGCTCCCCAGTACAAGAGAGACACAGACATACTGCAAAGAGTCCAAGGAAGGGCCAGTAAAGTGATAAAGGGACTGGAGCATCTCTACTGTGAGGAAAGGCCAAGAGAGCTGGGACTGTTCAGCCTGGAGAAAAGAAGGCTCAGGAAGGCTCTCATCAATGTGTATAAGTACCTGAAGGGAGGATGGCAGGGACGGAACCAGGGTCTAATCACTGGTGCCCAGTGACAGGACCAGAGGCAATGGGCACGAACTGAAACACAGGAGGATCCATCTGAACTTCAGGAACACTTCGCTCTGTGAGGGTGACTGAGCAGAGGCACAGGTGGCCAGAGGAGGCTGTGGAGTCTCCATCCTTGCAGATATCCAAAAACCATCTGGACACAGTCCTGAGCAACTGGCTGTAGTTCTGAGCAACTTCCCTTACTGAAGTAGGGAGGTGGACAGGATGACCTTCAAAGGTCCCTTCTCACCTCAGCCACACTGTGATTCTATGTTAGGATAAACTGTAATGTAACTTGTCTACATACTTTCTTTCCTAAAGCCTGACGAACAATCTGGACTTTCTCTCAGAGAGTTGTAAGCCAAATAGATACTCAACTTGATTTATCACCTCTGGGAATAAGATGTGTGCATTTCTCACATTAAGGACTTCTTAAGATATAACATTTGCATTATATTTAGTCTTCTAGATCTTTTTTTCCCTCTCCAATGTAAAGATCAATGGAATGACTTGTCTACTGGTATTGTAAGAAACAGATGGCCTTTGTTTTATTTAGTAAGCAAGTGAATCTACAGCCTCAGGGCAGAATGCACAACATCAGATCATGTTTTGGCAACCCGTGGCAGCCTTATGTTTTTTCACATTACTGTTCAGTGGCCCTCCACTGTATGTTACTTCAGGCCTAGTAAATGTGTTTGAAAGACTGTTTAGTGCTCAGTAGTGAGATGGTTCCTGACCTCTTTACATAGTTTGTGGTTTTCTGGAAGGAATAACAGGTTGCAGTTTCTGGAGCTGTATTCCATTAAGAAGAACAGGAACATTTAGCTCACAATCTTCTGGTTGGTTAGTCTTGCTGGAGCAAGGTCCTAGAAAATTTCCTCTCATAGCCTGCTTACTGGCCTCTCCTTTTTGGACAAATTGAGAAATCGGGTGCATCTGTGGTCCATTTGTTTCTCATTATGTTTCATTTACATCTCCAGCAACCATTAAGGATGCTTTACCACTCTTTCTGGCAAATAGTGAAGGTGCTTAGATGTTGATTCAGGCAAAATGGTTGGCTGGTTTTAGTTTCTGGCAGAATATTCTTTACATTGCTTTCATAGAGATGTGCCAGAGAGGAAACTGTGAGTTGAACGATATAAACATTTTAAAAACTTCACAAAACAGAAGCTGAAGAAAAATGGTTTTGACTGAAAATAAAGTTTTTATTTGGAGAAACTGTATATTGTAATAATATACAATTATTTCTACATACAGTGTTTCAAATTAAGAAATACATGTTATCTATTTGGAAAATGCTTGAGTTGAAAAGTTCCCAAGAAGGAACTATTTCTAAGGAAAATTGGGAGTAGTTATTTTCTTTTCTGAAATATATGACAAACGTGGTCAATTATCCTCATTTCTTAGCAAAAAAATCCTGACACAAAATGTCATGCATCACGCTGGGTTTGATTGGATAGACTTTTTAATTAAATGAAATTTGACAACATATGCTATTGTCTCCACAAGCAGGTAGAAACAACTGTTACTATGTGAGATGTTTGACTGATTTGAAGTTAGTTGTGAGTACCCCTACAGGTTAGAAAATTAACATATGCTATTATTTTCAAATAAATAAGCATCTGCTCTACCGACTTAGGAGCCTGATTTTAAACACACAAGCTTGATAGTTTTGCTCAAATAGAAGTAGTATAAAAAATCAGAGAGTTAATAAATAAATACTAGACCAAAAAAAAGTCATGCAAGCAAAAATTAAAAATTCCTTTGAAGAACAGCATGCCTTTTGTGCATGGTACACATCTTGGAGACCTTTTTTATTCCCATGTATCTTTTCCCCTGATCATTATTTTTAAAATCTCTTCAAAGGTTATAAGCAACATAGTTGTCAGTCTGTATTTACCCATACCAAACATTTATTTGGAAGCACAAATGCTATGATGAAAGGTCCTTTTTTTAGTTCAGCATCATAAAATGTGCACAGAATAAGTTAGCATCTCTGTACAACAGCCAATTGCCTGATCAGTGTGTTGGATTTGTTAGGCCTAAAGTTAAAGACATGGTAATTGTTCTCAGTGCCATTAAGTTTAGTGAACTGAATTCAGTGCCTTAACATTTAACTGCAGTTAATACTATAGGCATTTGTCTTCCTCTTTCTGATGTGGTAGGCCAATTCCAATACCTGAAAAATTCAAGTTATTTAGGGCTTCAGTGCTTGTCTAATTTTAGGGACAGATGGAAATAATATTAAATCTGAGATGCTGCCAGAGTTAATAGAAAAACCTCTGAGAAATTTTGGAGATGATTCTTTTCTCTATTGCCTTCCTCAGGCCCCCACAGCATGCTGCAACTCAAATGAAAGAGCCAAGAGCAATACAAGGAAAGATAAGTTACCTTTTAGGGGTTTTGGTTTGTTTTTTTTTTTTTATTAGAAATACTTTCAAGTTCCATATAATTTGGTAAAATGACAGCTGTATGCATGAGTAGCAGCTTTGAATCCTAATGCTTCTTATCTTCTTTGGAATGATTCATTTCAGTGAAAAAAAACCTGTATTGTGATAAAAACAGGAAGTTAATTGCTTAGAATAAAAGATGAATAAAAATCCAAGTGGCTCTGCAGTGCTTTTTCTTTCATATTATGAGCAATAAATGTGTATACAGAACAGATCTGCAGGGCCATTTGGAAGATTTTTTAAATGTCAATGTAAACTGCTGTCTTTCTCTGGTACAAGAGATTCAGATACGTGCAGCTGGATTTTACTTGCCAGTAATTTGAATGATATCATTTGAAAGATGGCAGTAAGAACTTTTAAAATTACTGTGCAACTGTTTAAAACTGTCAGGGAGAATTTTGAAAATAATAAAATCATGAATGAATGAGACTATTGGCAGCGTTTACAAAAGGATCAAAATTACTTAGGAGCCAAGAAGTGTGATGCTTCACACCACAGCAATCATGTTGCCAGCAGCAGGTACAGGACTTGCTCTGTGGATCCTCCTCCCAAATATTAATCATGAACTTAATGTTTTAGCACCCCAGTGGCAAAGGAGGATCTATCTTACTTGTCTGAACTGCCCTTTTTTTCTTTTCATTGGAAATCTCATCCTCTTCTTTTAAAATAATGCCACAAAATTACTGTCCATTTCTGTGAAGAGCTAAGAGGCCTGAACTGAACTCTCAGCAAAAACATGGATGAAAAACATCTCTCTAAATCAGGCTATTGTTTTTGTTGAGGATTTTTTTTTTTTTTTTTTTTTTTTTTTTGGAGTGCAAGGGGCTTTTGTGTTTGTGATATTTTTTCCCACTAAAATAAATTGTAAGTATGTGTTTAATAGCATGATTCTTATTTTTGTCTGTATTTGGTTAAAATGAGTCATTCCCTATAAAAACAACAAAACTGTAATCCTCTTCTTTTAATGATGTAGTATAAAGGGTGTATATTTACAGTCCCTGCATAATCACTATTCTTAAGTTTCACTCTCCTTAAACTCTGACCAATGTAATCAGAGATTCTAAAACCCTAAATAATAAGATCCTGCTCCAGTCTGCATCCACAGTCATGTTAGGAATAATATCAAAGGTCAAATACATCCAGCCTGAACCAAGAAGGGGTTGGTGAAACTTTTTTGCAACTGATGCTGAAAAAAAAAAAGCAAATTGAAGCGTGGAGCATGAACTTTATTCATTGCAAAATATCTACATGTATATATTAATCATTCCAGATCCATATGCATTCAAGGATACTTACTGAATTGTTTCAGAGAGGTCAGAAATCATAAAGTGGTAGGGGCTTTTCCTCTGGTCACACATTTCTTTTACATTTGCACTAGTGGGCTTATTTATACAGACTTAGAGGCAGCAGAGTGTTTAACAGATAGGCAGAAAGCCCATCGGGTGTGATATGGAAACATAATGGTGGAAATGGGATTCTCATTGCATATTTATTTATTTATAGCTATTTCTAAAATACTTTACAGCATACTATCTAAATTAATATCACAGTTTTGTAATTTAGTAAGAACTGTTCCACAGTGATCAAGTCAAGAATGTCAACAGCAGCACTGAGAGAAGCCTTTTATCAGCATAAAGGGCCATAGGTGAACCTGTGCCAGAGGTATATAAGTCCCACTGGTCTTGTGTCTGCTTGAAAAGATTTCTTTCCATCCCTACTTTCTTTGTTGCTAGGCAAGAGCTTTCCCCTTTCTTCATGTTTGTCCTCCGTCTTCCTGCTAAGGAGAGATTATCTGAGCACAGGTACAGTAGTGCTCCAGTAGCACTGTTGCTGGTTTCTAGTTCTGCAGCAGTGAGGCTGGAGCACCTGGAAGCTCTTCCAGTAATAGATTTGACAGTGGGAGCTGCTTTGGAAAATGTCCAAGCCCATGGTCCTTTGCCACTAATGTCTCCAGGCAAGGTGGGACATGGCAAACTAAGCTGACTCCGACGGCGTGACACTGGCAAATTGACTTTGAACTGTTTAAGATGGAAATTCAACAGCAGGACCTGTTGTTTAGAAGCTGTGAGATAGAGTTTCATCTATTTTGAGGGGTTTAATTGAAATGAAATGGAATTGTCAGGAGGCTAGGGAGGAGATCTTCTGAGGCTCCTTCTTTCACTTTCTTCCATGTCACTATACGTAAATATTTGTAGTTTTGTTTTAACAGACAATAAATCAAATAGTTATCCATCAACACAATGGAACAGATATTTTGCCTCAAAGTCACTAATCTTCTTAAAAATTATAAATAAATATTTATTAGAAATAAGTATCATTTAGCTTGTTGTCCTCATAAAACAAGAAGGCAAGGAAGAGGGACAGAGAGTATCCTAGACTAGAAGAGGAGGAGAAATAGCCAACCATAAATTCTCTTTTCTTATATTAAAGGAAAACTGCAGGTTCATAAAACTTTGTAATGCATATGTATATTGATTTCACCCATTTAAAAATTTCTAAAAGAGTAAGGAAAACAATTTTTCATGGAGTGTGTCTCTCTTTGAAAAATGCTAACTGTAGAGTGTTAGAAATTTGAATATTTCGGGGTCATTGGCGGTTCTGAATCAGAATTGTAACCATGTCAGATTTCTTGGGGTTTGTTTGCTGTTTTGGATGGGAGAGGGGGATAGGTATAGAAGAGATGAATTTATTTTTTTTTCTCATAGCTTGGGAAGTCATTGTGTAGTGCCATCCCTTTCTGTGTTGCTACTGAAACCACACAGAAGTCAGGATTGCACAAATGTCTAAAAATATGTGCATTTGCTGGTGAATGCCTTCTAGCACTTTATTGATGGATTTGTCTTAATCTCATACTAGCTGAACATTTTTATCTGTATTATAACATTCCTTTCTTAATTTTGATACTTGTTTTCAATCAGGGCTCTGCAAACCAAATAATTGTTTCTTTTTCTTTGCAGTGTTGGTAACATAGTCTGATTTAGCTTGGCTCCTACAAGTCACAATGGATATTTTGTTGGCTTTCCTTTCATCCTTCATTTTATTTTCTCATTTTAATCACTTCCATTCCCCACCCCTTCCAGAGGGTTGTCACAGACATTTCTTCACTAAAGATTATGCAGTAGCAATTCTCTTTAAGTTTGTAAAATAGGTAATTCTTCTGACTTTACACGGTTGAGCAGAAGAGATTGCATTAGGCCCTGAAATGTTATAACTTTGGCAGCATTGCATTTTGAACCTGGACTTCTAGCATTACTTTCTACCTGATTTGTGCTTACTTTTATATCCACTGGTGGATTTTGACGTACCATACAACCAGAGAGCAGGATTTCTGTGCTGGAAAGCAACAAGTCAAAGCAATGACATTCCTATTCAATCTACCTCATACCATCCTGGGATTGTAAAATAAGTCTCAATTAGAACACTACGATCTAAAAACATGAGTCACATTCACTGTGCATGCAGTCCAAAAGAGTAAAACGCATACTAGGATGTATCTGAGTTTACTGTGCTTAAAATGTCTAACTTTGCTAAAAGCATATTCAAAATATTAAAGATCTGGCAGTTGTGAAGATGTGAAAAACACAAAATATGTGTGGGGAGTATTTGGGAATATATAAAACATGAGGATATTTCAACTAGCACAGGGACACAGAAATATTGGCAGGCAATACTCAGCACAGGAAATCAGTACATAACCTCTTGTGTTGCTGGAATTAATACCCAAAGGCAGTATCTGAACTTCTTTGCATCCTCCCAGGGGAATTTAGTAATATCTGTAATAATTCCAATTCGTAGAAACATTTCACAAGTAGCAATGTTCTCAATGTTAAAATGACAATATATATTCCACCCCTGACTCTGAGATGCTTGGTGAACTTGCATCCAATAATTTCACAGCCCCTTCCACTTAGAATAAACTTTCTCTGAACATCTGCAAAACAAAGGCCCCATGAAAACTATCCTAAAAATTCTACCTTCCCATTGACAACGGTTTGGTTGCTAACATACTGAAGCCATGTATATAAGACTGACTAATATAGCCATATTGTTTCCATGTCCTCCCCATATGTGTGCCTGTAGCCATCTGTTGTCTCTTGGCTTATACTGTTAACTCTGTTAGAGAAGCAGGGATTTTTTAATTTATGTTTGTACGGCACCCAGCAGAGCAAGGTCTTGGTCCTGATGAGGGCCCGTGAGTGATACAATTAAATAATAGCTAAGTTAAACTAGTAAATGAAATAAATAACTTATTAAAAAAAAAAATCACTGGATGTAATTCATTGTGTTTTCTGGTTTAAATGTCAGTATATGCAGTAATAGACTATTCTGTGGCTGGCATATTTAATTATGGGGGTGTCGACCAATGTTCAGCTGTTAGGGGTTCAAGATTAAAAGTTTAAATCTTTTATTTAATTTTTAGATTAAAGAATGAAAACTAAGTAAATTCTAACAAAATTATAGCAGTAACAACTGTTTTTTACTCCAGGGAAATTTGCATAAAATTAAATGAGAAAGCAGTTTAGGCCATGCATCTGAATCTTGTTTGACATTTAAAATGCTACCAAATATCCAAAAGGCATACGCGGTGTATATTTTATGAATGAGCTCTGAAGACTCTTAGCAAGTCCTTGGCTTCAGGATTTCCTTGTATCAATCTCATTTTTCCCATTATTTTCCTCTACAAGTTTCAATACCTCATCAGAATTACTTTATTCACCTTGCCAATTTGCCAAGAGCTATGGGAATATTTCCTGAGTGCTCTTACGAATACAGAAAGAATTGAAACTGTTACTGGGCAAATTAATAGGAAAATTAGCTATTAACTACCAAAAAATACCCAAGCAACCTCTAGTTCAAGAAATCCCTGATCTGCAAATCTATGTAGTCTGGGAGAGTATTCTGGGCATTGCATGTTCATATCATGACATACTTTTTTTCATTACACTTTACCCAACCCATCATTGACCAGCATCAAACAAGACACTGGGAAGACTGGGATGTTCTGCCAGCACAGTTCTGTCACTTGTTTATCATTTGTTTCTTATGCTTTAAATTGCTGCATTTTTCCTTAAATACCCTAAATAACTTTAAAAGCTCTCGTCCTTGAAGATAGTTGCTTTTCCACTCTGCTTAACATTTGGTAGAGCAGCCAAATTAATTCATAATCAAGATTCAGCTTTAAGATGAATGGAGTTCTGCCATTTTGAGTGTTCAAATCAAAGAAGTGCTTGGACATATGTTGTTAAAAGCCTTTGACAACAGAGTTTACTCTTTCTTGACTTTCATGAGTATAACAGACAAAAATACAATCTTTCTTTCATTTTCTGAACACTAATAATTGAAAACTACATGGCATTATGAAAGACATTTACAATTCCCATTTTGTGAGTTTGTATTCTCTGTTTTCTGTACTTTTTGTTAAGCTGCATGCCATGTATTTGGGGGGAAAAAGTGTTTAAACATGTAAAAACAAGGCTGAGAAAGAGAGGCTTCTTCCAAAACTGTATTAGCTTCAGACTTTGGCTGGTGTAGGATGCTTACTTCCAGTGTCCTTACCCATGTCCGCAAACCTTATTGCCGCTTGTAAAGTGATGAGCTGTAAAAGTGTAGAATTACAATGTCAAAACTGTAAAACTTTCTTTCATCTGTTCTTGAAGGTGCTGACCACTTTCAGTTAGTCACAGATGTTTTTTCTGAAGCAGTAAAATTTGATGAAAAACGGGGAATGGCGGAGGCATCACTGATCTCATTATGAGCTCAGAAGGAAGGATATACAAAATTTATTTCCCTAGATGTCTTTTAACAGTGAGAAGATAAATGAAAGGAAAGGTAATAAAATTAAAAAAAAAAAAGAGAGAGAGACAGGTTTGGACAGATGGAGAACACCAGAACTGTATAGATTGGGGGGAAAATAGCAAATAAATGGCAAAAAATTAATCACAAAGAAATTAATTTTCATGGCAAAAGAGAAAAAGGGAATGTAGCAATGTAGGCAAAGTTCTGGGTGTGGGTAAGAAGAAAGATGAATATGAGAATCATAAATATAAGGTTTTTTCCAGATTGTGTATTGCCACAACAAGGCAGATATTTGGAGATGTGTATATGGAGGCACAGAAATAGTGTCTTGCTTTGATTGGAGACATAAATACTATCCTGCTTTATATTGTTATTGAAATACATATCCATGTGGCATCACAAATAATCTTCATTTTCATGTTTATATTCAATTCAAGATGTTACTGATTGCCTATAAGGCTTTACATCATCTGGAATATGGATAGTTTGGGAAAGTTTTTTGAGGACTCTGGGACTAAATTTTCAGAAAGTATTATTAAGGTTTTTTTTCTCTGCAAGACTGCATCATTAAATTTGTGCATCTCGTTCTCCCATGTCTGAGGCAGTAATTTGTTTGTTTTATTTGCTCCTTGATTTGTTTTTCTTCCTCATAACACAGCTCCTAGTATTAGAAAATGTCGAACCTATATGCTTTATAGGACATGTTGTTTGGTAAGTTGACACTGGTTTTTCATCTTGGTTAGTAATTTAAATGATTGATTTTTATTTTGTGGTCAAGTAGTTAACCTTTGAGAGCTGTGGCTGAATGAGTTTGCATCCCTGTCTGCATGTTTCTGGTACTGTGTGTGTCAGATCAGCTAAAAGGTTAGTTTCTCAAGGAAGTACAGACACAAGGGTTTTTTTCTGTTGACCTACATTAGGCCTGTTCAAAGACTTTATAAGTCTCTGCTCGTGCATAAGAGAGATCAAATCAGCACTGCTGTTTGTACACAAAATAAAAATGGTATCCAGGGTACTCACTTTCTCAGCACAGTGAAATACAGAAGTTGGCACTTAGAGAAAAGGGCAGTGAATATTGTCTGGACAAGAATCAAGAGCATCTACAGGATGCTGGCTCTAAATCAGTTGTTTCATCTATTACTGCTGAAGAATTTGCCTTTAGAATACTGTAAAAAAAATTGCCTTTTTTTCTGAGGGGCTTTATGATTTTGCTGTTTACTTTTACAAAACATGAAAACATTCATAATTTGCATAACAATTTTAGAAACATACTGTGAAAATATTAGTCTTAGAAATGTTGACTAGGAAGAGACCTCCGCTCAAGAGGCACATGGAGCAGGAAAATCACTAACATTGGGTCAAATTCATCACTTTGAACAGAAACTACCATTTCTATGAGTAACCTTTTGTAGTGCTGTACTGCTCTTCTAATGAGGAATATTTTTTATAATGACCAATGTGAACTTTGGGGCAATTTTGGGTCCATGGTCCCTTCTCAATCATCTGCCACAGCTGGGAGGAGTTGGATTACATCATCTTTGTAGCTCCAAGTAGTTGCAGACTCCCAGTAGATCCCCTCTTCACCAAAACAAACAAGCCCAGCTTCCTCAGCCTGTCCTCTATACCTGTAACCAGCATAGTAGCACTGCAGTGGATGGTCTCAAGCTTCTCAACATCTGTCTTGAACTGGAGGTCTAAAAGACTATTCAAGATTAGAGCTCACAAGCACTGATTAGAGGGGTAATGTTTTCCTTTCTACAATAGAAATGTCAGAAAGGTTTCTTTTGCCTAGTCTTTCAGTGTCTTGTGGTGTTTCTGAATTGAAATTCTACAAATCAGCACAGCTGCAAACCTCCAGATTTTGAATCATCTGAAAATCTACTGGGTGCATTCTGTCTCCTCATATGGGATGTTGGTGAAAATACTGAACAGTATCTTCATAGCAGTCCATTGGTTATTGTCCTCGTTTCCAACAACAAACTGGACATCAAGCCATTGAATCTACTCTTTCAGATTGGGCGCCTGACAAATTTGCAGCCCACCTACAAGTAAAAATAGATTGCATTCACTCCTCACCCTTCATCTGCATGGACAGTCATTTCATCATAGTGGGCAACCAGACTGGTCAAGCATAATTTGCTCTTGGTAAATCCTTGTTGACTTTTCTTGATTATTGTCTTGTCCTTTACATGTTGGAAACTGATTCCAAGAGGACATGCTCCACGATTTTTCCAAGGACTAAGGTGAGGCCAACTACTATACAGTTTCTCAGATCCTCTTTCTCACTTTCTGTAATATGGATGTAAAATTAACCTTTCTCCAGTCGTCAAGGATGTCCTGTAGTAGCAGTGATCTTCCATAAATGATTAGCTAGTGGTTTTACAATTATATCTTCAGTTTTTTCAGCATCCACAGGCCCCATGTATTTGAACACATACTGCCTCTTCAGGTACTGCCTCTTCACATACTGCCTCACCAACCTGTCACACCATCACACACCCCCTTAGCTATCCCTCTCCTTTCCAGACTGTACATATAGAGGTCTGGGAGCAGACTCAGCCTAAAAAGGGAAAAATGGTATTGAGTGCTGCAGCCTATTCCGTATCATCTGTGATTATCTTATCTCTGCTAGTGAGCAACAAACCTAAATTTTCTTTGACTTCCTTTTGCTGCTCTCATACTTGTAAAATTCCTTCTTGTTACCCTTTAAAGGCTCCCATTGATTTTAGCTCCAGATGGGTTTTGTCCTTCCTAGTTTTGTTCCTGTGCCGAAACAATGATTGTGTGCTTGTCCTTTGTTTCCTGACATTGTTTCCACACATGTGCTCCCCATTTCCACCATTTCCATCTCCATATGTGCTTTTCCCATTTTAGTTCATTAAGCAGCTCGTTTCTCAGGCAAGTGGACCTTCTGTATACCTTGTCCATATGTGCTACTTCCTCATAAAGTTCTGAATTAGGTCCCTGTTCTATGACAGACAAGTCCTCCCCACTATTTTAGTAAGTCCATTCACAGAGGCATTCTTCCCTCTCCTTGCCAGGTCACCCTGTTCTCCAAGTTGTCTTTCCTCATCAAATTGTGTGGCACAAACAAAACAGTTGAAGACCAGCTAGTGCCACCAAATATTAAGATATATGTGGTCTGCTGAACGTATCTTCTGCTGTCCAAGCTTTATCCTTTTTCCACAGGATTAAAGAGAAGCGCCACAAGGAAGCCTTCTCCCTTCACCCTTGCTGTCACTTTTGAACTGAAATGGTTTCACATCACCATGTTTGTGGTGTATGCATGAATAAGCAGGAAAAAAAGTCAGAACAAGTGGCCTCAAGCAGTCTTTTAGCAACACCACAAATTGAGGCTACATGCAAGCAAGAAACATCCCTCACTGATGAGTCTGGCTGGGAGAGAATCACCAACCACTCACTGTCACTCCTCACTTTTTCCTGATAGCTCACTGATATGGTGTCCAACCTGGCATCTTCCTCTGAAGGAGCTTGCTCTTCCCCTCGCCTGCCAGGGCTGCTGCCAGAAGTCACAAGCCTCAAATTTCCAACTTCTTAGAAATTCTTAGGAACTTCTTCTTTCTTCTTCCCATTGTGTCTTTCCTTGGTTGCATGGTCGCTGTCTGTCACAGAAGTTTTTACACCTTGAAAGGTCCTGTCAGTCACCTGTTTGTCACCACTGATGCAACAAAATGCACTTGCCTCTTGCAGCTCCTCACTTGCTGCTGTAGCAAATACAACAGAGCAGAGAGCTCTCCAGGGAGGTCACTCTCAGAGATCCATCTGCACAGAGGTTGCCACAGCACTGCTGGTGACAGCAGGGTCAGGGGCTATGTCTTGTAACAAGTCATCACCATATGTGTCTTGCCTTCTTATATGTGTAAAGAGCACATCTGGGTCCAATGCGTGTCCAGTACCGAGTCAACCACCTTGCTCATTTTCACATCCCCCTGGCAGCACTCCTTGGTGCTCTTCCTGAGGGTGCCAGATAAGATAGGAACTTCAGGTGTGGTCACTCAGCCTTGTGCAAGATTTCCCACTTAGCAGGAAACCTCTTGCACTGTCTGTGAGTTCCTGGCCACAATACCCTTGTTGTGAGGACTGGATCTGCTGAAAGTTTCTGCTCCCCATGCTGGATCCTAACAATCTGAAAGAACAGTGCATGTAGCTTACTTGGCCCCGGTCTCACTTGCCAGATGAAGAGGTACTGTTGTACAGTTAAAGAGGTTTGTTTCAGAATATGCCCAAGTGGATAATGCTATCCAAAAGCACTTTAAAATCAATTTACTGCAGTTCTGATCCATGAATAAGAAACAGTAGTCTTGGAAACATGGAAATATTTTTTTACCAGAAGTTAAATTTGCTTATTCACTTGTAGGAGAGAAACTGGGTTTCAGCTACTGGCTAATGATTTCAGAATTTGGTTATGTTATTTGACAGTAAAATACTCAAGTATTATTGCCTTTCTCTATCTTAAAGCTGCACTATCAGTGCACTGGCAAGTTAAAATTTATGGTAGATTATTTCTTGCAATCACTAGCTGTGTGTACTAGGGAAAGGTCTTCCTTGGACATCACAAGACTAGAAATAGCAATGGAGATAGACTTGTATAAGCTGTGACAAAACTGCAAATTTTGAAACAGGTTAATCTTTCAACATCTGAAAGTTGGCAATATGAGGCTTAATTGGTGAAAGTACAAGGTTGAGTAAAATAAGGTGAAGGTATATTAATTTAAGAAAATAATAAAGAAAAATGTTTCATGTCTGCAGATTGGAAGTACAAAGAAAAAGTGCACAGGGGAAAAGTTATATTGGTAGATTTTGCAAAATGCTACCATTAAATTTTTTATTTCACAAGTGCTTTTGAATATATACTATATTAGCACAAAGTTTCCTTTGCTTGGCTCTGACTCAGTTTCTAATGGAGATTAAGATCATTTGTACTTTTAAATCATGACTGATTCACTCTCTTTATTCTTGCTGATCAGTTTTGATTCTTTTTTCACTTGAAATGGAATTTTCAGCAATCTCTGTCAAAAGAGTATGATAAAACTGCAGAACTCCAGAGAAAAACAGGAGGCTAAAAAGTTAGTTTGCCTTTGTCTGCTTGAACTCAACTGCATAGTTGAACAAAAAAATTTCTTAATACTGTGTGTGACTAAGCTTTGAAGAATTTTTTTGAGAGTAGTGGTGATAGTCTTCAGAGTCAAGACCAGATGCATTTGTACACTGGCAAATGAGTTCAAAGAGAAATGCATAAGTGAGGCAGTTTCCAGTGCTTGCACAGGGCATGTGGCTAGATAATAATGCTTCTTCTGGGCCATAAAATCAAGGTTTTTTTTCATGTCATACTTTAAATTACACTACTTTAAATTACACTACTTTAAATTACACCTGATGCATACTTATTAGGCATAACTTAATAATTTAGAGTAAGTGCTTTGTAGTATGTGATTTGAAAACAAACTAGGTACTATGTAAGATGCTGTGTGGAACTGCAATTGGCTGAGCAGGTTTTTTATACAGATAAATCATAATATGTTACACATATAAACATTCCAAAATATGTAGCAGCCGTGCATCCTTGAGGCATGGTATTCTGTCTCAGGAAACACATATCTCAAAATTAAATAAAAAAAAATTAAAAAGAGAAAGAAAAAAAGGAATTTTTCTGAGGTTTCAAAGGAATTGCTGTAGAAATTGCTTCACCAAGAAAGGAGAAATTTTCTCATTTGGTGAGATTTTTTCAGACATTACTGTGGTAGTGTTTGCACAAGTAAAACTAGGTGGCTGATCTGTAAAAGATATTCAAATTGTAAACCTTTCTTGGATCTTATACCTTTAGAATGTAAAAGGGTATCTTAAAACATTAAAGCCAAGTCCTGTTTCTATTAAGTGATAAAAAAATTTACAACTCTTTTGAGAAATACAGTTGGAAGGTGATTCTCTTTGTTTCCAAAGTTTTCTCAAAAGCAAAGGAATATGGGAAACTAGGGTATGTCTAAGCATGCCAAGGGTTACCTTAGCAACTTTACTGTCTATCATAAATAGGTGGCTTTTAATGCTAATAACCTCTTAATTGCAGGAGGAGGAATTGGAGGCCCAGATTTCGTTTCTACAAGGACAACTGAATGACTTGGAAGCCATGTGCAAATATTGTGCCAAGATGATGAACACACATCTTGGTAAGTGCAGTACCCTGCCTCAACCTGTAAATCTTTGCAAAGACTCTTTTCATGTTTGTATTAGAACTAAAATAATATTTATGCAGCACAGCACATATTGTTTTATAAGCCATGAAGAAGACTGAATTGATGTACCCAGTTATTCTCTCAGATGCTGCCAACTACTGTATCTTTATACTGTCATATTTTTAAATTTGGGTATTCCATAGCCACTGATGATGCTAAAAACAAAGTAGAGGCATTTTGGCACAGGTGCCCTTTGTCTGTTCCTAAGATTTCTTGTCTTGTAAGAGACATACTGGAGCTCACAGCATGTAAGCTTACATTTTTTAAGCCTGTTGGCAGCTTATCGGTCCCAGAATTTGCAGTGATAGTTACATAAAATTCACATGCGTTCATTAAATGTAGCATCTTCACCTTCAGTGTGTAAAAAATGTGTTACTATAGGTTGCTAGCTTGTAATATTTTGCTCAGACCAGCAGAAATATAGTAAGATAGAAGTTTATACATTTGAACATAATCAGCAAAGCCTCCAATCTAAAGTTCTAAAATAACTTATATTGCCAAGACAAATCAGAGGAAGTAAACCAAAAAGCTTCTATCAATTCAAATGTAAACATGTTTACTTATGTTTTATTAAAAGCAGCTTTTTTAAACTGTGTTGTGAAAAGGCACTGTCAGTGAGAAATCAGGACACAACTGCAATAATTTTAAGGGTTATTTATGGCCTGCAATGTCTAAGTTTGCCAGGTCAAAAAGGTCAGATATGAAAGCCATATTATTCTTTTATTTTCGTTTTCCTTTATGTCAGAGTTTTAGTAGTTGCTGTTGTGAGCCTAGGAAAAGCCTTAAATATTGTGTTATTTGAAAGTTTGAAATCACAGCCTTCCAAAGCCAAGTGTAAACCTCTAACCCCAACACCTTTAGTCTGATGTATGGCATTGCATCTGTGAGTGTACATGAGCAATGGTAAGACTAGAACCAAGCAAAAAGCATAAATATTGGCTGTTGAAATGATGGGGGAAAGATTACCATGTCAAGAAGAAAATCTGAAGTTTCTTTCATTTAGAAAATAAGATGAGGGAATGTTTAGCAGGAGTATCAGTTCAAGCAGAAGCATAAGCATTTCATCAGCTATGGCTTTGGACTAGAGAGCAGAATAAACCAGACAGAGATACTTGAAGTGCCTTGCAGCACTCAATCCCTGAAATGGAAGAATAAGATTTGTGATGATATCTAGGTATTAAATTCTTTTTCCCAAATTAATTACAAACAAAACCAGTAGTCTCCTGAGTGGGTTTTTTTACCCTCACAGGACATGGACAGTCATCGTCCATACAGCATTGGCTTCAGTAATTTAGACTTCAGAAATAATAATTTTTAAAACTTCTAAGCCCCACTCTCTGGACTTCTTCCCAAAATTCCTGATTCACTTGTCAACATCAGAGTCTACTGACTATAAATTCAGGTTACACTTATACATTTAAGTCCTATAGAGACTGACAGTTAACGTGTGATAAATAGGGCACAAGAGACACTGAGACAGCACCAACCTTCACAGCTTCTGGGCTTGTAGCAAACTGATGAGGTTAGGTATCCCTTATTCAGCCAGCAGATGGTCCACAGGAAAGCAGGGGGGAAAAAAAAAAACAAACCAGGATTCTTGATGGTCTGAGCTGTGCAAAATCCTTCCTGTCCTGAAATCTGTCCATCACATTCAGCTTGGTAATGTGAGCAGCACATGCCAGCAGGCAGTCCAAGAAAATGGATTCTCTATAGCATCACAGAACACCCCCTGAGGATTATCTCCAGTGTCCATCCACTGCTCGGGGCATCAAGGGTGGCAGCAAAATAAAACTCAGAGTCTGTCTGTCCATTTCTGAGTCAAGGAAAGAGTTAGCAGGGGCTGCTAGTGCTGCTGGTCTGATTCTCCCTCGGGTATCTCTTACCCATGAAAATTGCTTCATTTCAGAAACAGCACAGTAGATAATGATGAGTTATATCATGCTTCTTGTAATCTGTCAGGACACTTAACTTCCAGGATATTACTTCCTCCTGTGAGGCTGAATTTTTCTGACTTCATCACCTAGCTTTTGGCTTTTGTAGCATTCTTGACAGCAAGGGTGAAAACTCTCATTTAACTTAAGTGTACATAGTGATAAGTAATTCCTCAGCACTGCCTTTACTAGGTAGGTCACTTTCAGATTCATTTTATAGGGGTTGCTTTTTCGACCCAGTCATTTTTGTGGTCTTCCTTTGAATTCTTCAGGGTTTTCATAAGCCTTCTGAAAATGGGTTAATCAGATGAGCGTATGGTGTACCAGCACTGGCTTCAGCAAAGTGGTTACTTAGCAAAGGGAAGGTTACTCTCTAGTCTTTGGTGGCATTCCTCTTTTTAAACATTTGTAGTGTAGCATCAAATTAGTGCTCTTTGATGCAGTCATAGGTTGAGAGGACAATCCATTATGACCCTTTATATTCTGCTGAATCAAAGCTTTCTACAGACTGGAGGAAAAAATCAGATAAAACTACAAAATGTTTATTTCCATTTCCCCCATGTGTTTCCTGCATTTGATTATATTAAAATTCACTTGTTATTTGACCTTTTTAGTTGAGTAATTCAGGTAACTCTGTTTTTTTCTACCACTTTAACTGCAGACTTAGCCATCACACATTTAATAGTTGTCTACATTATTGACAAAAACATGGATATGTAAAATTTTGAGTAGTTTTCCAGAACTAATTTCTTTAATTAACAAATACTTCAACATATATTGCAGGAAAAAAAGTATCCTAGCCCGTTCATTCACAGACTCCAGTAAATTAGACTTTAGAAATAATAATTTAAAAGACTGAGTTCTGTTTTGCCTTTAGTGTATGAGCCTTTTTCATTAGTGATTTTCTGAGTTAGAACAGTCAGTGTGTTCTTTTCCTTCTACCTTTTTGCCTTTTACAAGTTACATTTTAAAGATTTAGCAATAAGTATTTTTTTTAGTCTAAGTTCTGCCTTTTAAATTTTACAAAATTTAAGATTCTTACTTTTTAAAACAAAACACATTTTTTTAGATTGATATTTTCAACAGTTTTTTCATTATTACTCAACAAATACTGTATTTGGATGTATTGATTATATTTGCAGGTCACTTTTTAACAAAATATTAATTCAAGTTTATAAGAATGCGTGCATATCCAGTCACCATTCACCACAGAATTATTTAATCACATATGTTTACCAAGAACATTGTCTTTCTATAAGTTTCAGCAGGTATCTGCTAATAACTGCATTTTCTTTGCACTGAAGACCAGAGGGATAGAACAGCAGTTTTTATTTTGTTCATATATTCAAAGATGCTTTCATTAAATGTTTATCTCCTTCTGTAAATATACCATACAGAGTACCACACAGCAGCAACATAATTAACTGCTTGTAGTATCCGGGGATGTTGCCATGGGAATGAATGATGGCTCTGAAGTATTACTACTTAGCACAATGTGTAGAAGTTAGAAATAGGTTTTTGATTATGAAGGAGGAGGAAAGAGATTTTGTGGTCTTTGTCTCCTTCTTAGATTTATGCATTGAGAGAACTTTACTTTTTCCCCCCTCTCCCTTAACCACTGAAGAATAGCTAAGGTGGAATGCTTTTTTAAGCCACCAAGGACAAATGTTGAAATTTTTATAGGTAAAATGGCCAGACAGGAAAGCAGTTATTACATCTATCCCACCCTTTCTCACTAGCTTGTCAAACCTTTAAAAAAAAAACAAACAAAAAAAACAAACAAACAAAAAAACAAAACAAAACAAAAAAAAAAAAAAACAAAAAAACACTGTGTTCCATTTCTCCATTAATGAAATGGAGATACATCCAATTTTGTAAGCCTGTCCTGCGGCTTCGTTCACAAAATAAATGTAGAATATTACTCAGCTGATGGTGAAAAAGTATATTTGCCATAGCTATTACTGCTCCAGCATCATCACAGATCCATTTTCTTGATGTTACTTTCTAACTTATGCTGTCCTTTTTCAGGAAATAATATTGTCCCTGGTGCACTCCGTTATATGGTAATGTTCTTCAACATTTTTCTTCCTATGAGGTACTTTTCCCTTAGTGCACATAAATACCTCAAGGCTCAGTGATTCAGAAAGGCTTAATATACCCGTTAAGTACTACAGTATTATAACACGTCATAATGTTACTTACTTTTTTAGGAATTTTGATTGTTTCCTGCCTTCTTTCATTATGTGGGAAGAAAAGCATCAAGCTAGCAAGGGCATTCAGAAGCTATTTTCCCTGGAAAATGTGACCTCTGATGTTTTAGAGCAGGCCATGAATAATTTGTCTAAGAGACATGCACCCAAATATCACTCAGAATGCCTCTCAGTATCTGCAGGAAGGCTTCTCACTTGTCCTTCACATTTTACATGGAACTGAGCTTTAGGTGTTCATTCAACATGAAGTCAATCTAGAGGGTCTCAAAGAGCAAAGCTTCATTACATCCCAGGCTCAAGTCAACACAGCACTGTTAAATGGCAGTTCAAGTGACATCACTGAATGATACTGCCATCTGCTTTCCTGGTACCTTTAGGATTTAGAGGATGTCAGCACTGGCCCAGGATTAAGGCACAGCCTTACTTTAGAAAAGTCAAAACTTACTTTACTTACTTTTACTTACTTACTTACTTTACTTTACTTTTACTTTACTTACTTACTGTTATTCAGTTTATCTGCCGGGCCAGTGTTAAACCATGACATACTTTACAAAAGTAAAACAAAACCCTGGAGAAGTATCAATCCTCTATAGGTGACTACTAATACGAGAGCTTGTAAAGGATGTTTATGAGCTTGCCAATTTTATTCCAAAGAAAAAAGTGCTGAATTTTAAAACTTTGTATGTCTTATAAGGGACAGAAATCCATTGCTGTTCTCTAAGCCAGCAGAACCTACCATTTATTTCCAACAGAGACATAGTTTCAGACTTCCAAGACTGTGAAAATTTACCAAATTATTACACATGTAGTACAGGAAGTCCTTTACATGAGAGGCAGTTTAAAGGAACATTGGTTCAGTATTAACCTGGATATGAGGATCTTTATATAGAAACTATTATTTTCTGATGGGCAATTTATCAGGTTATGAAAGCAGAAGAAACTAAGGTCATTCTATGCTTGCTTTTGCTTAGGGGCAGGCCTATGTAAATGCAGAAAGTTGTTTCCCCAGCTATCTGAGATTCAGAAGAAATTTGTTTGCTTTCTCACAGCATAGAGCCTCAGATAATAAGCCCTGTAGTCTCATACCAGCTCTGCAGAAAGTTAGCTCACAGGGTTCTCCACACCACCTTAGAAATCTGTCCAAAGGTACCCAATTATAAAGAAAGAATGTAAGTCTGTCTGGTCTTATTGACTTCATCTTTGTACTAGTACTGGTAAACTTGAACTAGCTGCTAGAGTGACATGGAGGTGGGTCTCAGAAATACTTTGCTCAATATTCAAGGTTTAAAGTAACTTCTCATATTTGAGACAACATCACAAAAACCTCTAAACTGTGACTCGCATCTGTTAATTTTATGCTTAAGCATCCTGGCTCTGCAAAACCAAAGTAAATAAATCCTTCGCTGAGATATCCATACAGGGCTGGTTGGGTTGTCTTTACAAAGCATTTTCTAATGTGAATTCTACTATCTGTGATATCTTGTTGTGTCCTTCAGCAGTGTTCCAGTACATCTCTGCCTCTCCAGTGTGGATTATGGAAGGCATGATGATGTTTTCAAGATGATATTTTCATCTCCCATTCTTGTAAACACCACTGTTCTGCCACTGAAATGTCATGAAAGCTCTTGGCTTTCATAGGTGGCCTGTAGCTAACTATACATATTTACAGAATGCCCAGAAGTTATGGCATCACAGTAGTAAAAAAAAAAGGAAAACTAGGCTTCTGAGAGCTCTGTGATCACAGGATGTGCCCCTGTCACATCTATCAGGCAATGCTAGCAGTTGTGAGATTCATTTACACTTACATTGCCTGAGATTTCCCAGGCAGATATTATTTGGAAGAGTCATTAAACACAGTTCAAAGCCACCTTTTCACTGTGATTATTGCAAACATTATGAGCAATGAAGGCAAAATATAAAAATACATGAATAAAACCTTACAGAATAGAGTTGCTGGTATAATTTTAGTTGTTGTACGAAATAAATAGCTGCTTTAAAGACTTAATTAGACCGACTTTGTCCATCTCCCCTTTAATAATCAATGCAATTGTTACAAGGATGTGTTTCATTTTAAAGATCATTTGCAGTGGCTAGGGAAAGGAGAAAATTGACTTAGTTGCTCATTATTTAGGGGCTGATATATTGCTCAATAAAAATATAGATGCAATAGTTATTAAATGTATGCAATATAGTACTGAATTCTTGGTTTATGTATTGTGTGGTGAGATGAAAATTAGGACATTTCTGTAAGTATAAAATGAAGTGGAAATTTTTCTTCTGCCCTGAGTTGAAATAAGTACTCAGCATTTGTTGAGGAAGTAAGTGCATTAAATGAATTCTCTTACGCTTGGGACATAAATAAAATAATTAATAGTTAATAAACTCAGTATGGCTAGAAATGCTATAAGTGAAAAAGGCCACATCAAATACAGCCACGTGAGTCTAAGTTCCTTTGGTTAAAAATTATGATGAAAAATAGCCTATAAAACCATCTTATAAATAAAGAACATTAACAAACTTATTAAACCAAATATAGGAATGGTTACTGGGAAACAACTATTTGTTGTATAGCATGACTTTCAGACCCTCATTTCTGATCATGCTCTATATATATGTAGGACGAATAAAAGTGTAACTCTTCATGCCCCATGAATTTTAACCACCTTTTTACCTTTGAGGGCAACTCTTAAAGTTAGAAGCACACAGTTCAGCTGACACAGAGGTACTTTCTACCATAAATGTGCCAGTCTTGAAAGTCCAAATGTGGTTGGCACCTAAAAACTCTTTCATCCCAATAGTCTGGATGAAAAGGAGAACATAATATTAATAAAGTTTATGCACCCAGCATTACCTAAGTAACAGCTTTCCTGGCTACTTTCAGTGAATTCATGTCACATTGTTTGCTTCCATTGGCCTCTTGCTTCCTTCTGTTTGTGTTGTGAACACCTCCCTGCTGATGATGGCCACTGACAATCCACCTTTTCCTTCCCAGCATCTCTTAGGCATTGGGAACTCTTCTGAACTCATCTTTAGAGGAATAAAAACTTGGCAGGGCCTAAATTCTGTTGTGGCTGAATTGTTTTTTTCAGATCTTTGGCATTATAGTTAAACTTTACCACAGTCACTGGTTTGCTTATTATTACAGAGCTACTTAGAATCATAGAATCTGCCAAGTTGGAGGGGACCCATCAGGATCATCAAGTCCAACTCCTGTCTTTGTGTAGGGCACCCCAAGAATCACACCATGTGCCTGCAATAGGTAGATGCACCAAGTGACATGGAGAAATCCCCGTTTTCAGAACAGAGCAGCAGCATGACTCAAAACTGTACAGAAGTAGCAAGCAGAAAATCAGTACATTTATCAAAACTGAAAAAATTCAGGGAACACAATTAAAGCCAACAGTGGAAAATGGCTTTCCTTTAACATGAGTTGCTAATTGGCTTTGTTAATGTGAATGTAACAACACATCATACCTTGAGATGACTTGGTTTTCGCTTAAAATCCAGGCAATAAATCCAGCTCTCCTGTCAGCACTCCAGTCCTAAGAACTTCTGAATAAGTAGTAAAAATATGTCTCAGAGCTCACAGTTTCTTCTTTTTTTTCTTTCTTTTTTTTTTTCTTTTTTTTTTCTTTTTTTTTTTTTTTAAACCAGTTCAAGTCAAAACTAATGTAAATTAAAATCTCTTGTACTGAGCAAATGTCTTACTTCTTACTTTTCTACATCCAGCTTCTTGGGCAACAAAACAAGAATTATAATCATCGTACACAAAAGCCAAATAAATTCAGTGGATACTTAAAAAGTCTTTGAATAGCATAATACTGATTTTAATAGTACTGCCCTATTTTCTCATGGCACATTTGACACTGGTGTGTTTTTCCGTTACAGAAATGCTATAGATTAGAAACAAAAGCTTGTTGTGAACAGAGAGGATATAGTTAGTAGACTGTGATTTCTTAAATGAAGGAATAACCACAGGGTTATCATAAAAGTAAAAAAAAATCACTAGAAAAAGTTTTAGACATAATTAACACTGAATAATTTCAATGATACGGTGAGGTTTATAATCAGCCCCAACTTCCCTGCCTCTTGAAGACTCTCCAAATAAGTGTATTTATGATATCAACCTTTCTTAAAGAAAACTGAGAAGTCCTGTATCTGTAGTCAGGTAACATAACTTGTGTACATTCCTGGAAAATTAAAAGCCTTTATTTCATACCCGGTATACTTCCTTCATGGTAGCCTTTAATTTTGTTGCTTTAGCTTTTCTTCCAGATAAGAACAGCATCTAAGTCCAGTCTGGTCCAGGTATGAAATATTTTTTGCAAAAAGAGAGAAAAATTAATTCTCAGAAGCTACATTCCCCATCTTTCCCTTCTAATGTTAGTGAAAAGCCATCTTGCTATTGACAGCATTCTGTGGAGAAAGTGCTGGGACCATCTTCTGTAAAGAAGGTTTCACAAAAAATTACCATAGAAGAAGTCTGATACGAATCCAGAGACCTGACTGCACCTTGAAATCTATGGGAAAATTGCAGGGTGTTTTTTAGTTTCCTGTTTGGGGAGAATAAAAAGGGAAACTAATCTGCTCAGCTCTCCCCTTACTGCTGCCTGCCTTGGCAAGGAGAAGGGACTTTTGGACTCTGAGTTGGAGCTGCCTTCTCAGTAGTGGAAAGCAAGCGTGAAAAAAAGTTGGTTTAGCATGATTCTGGCACTGTTGATTGTTCACAAGTCACTGATCAGGAGCTATGAGTTGAAAGGCGGCATTCATAATAAAGCTTGCAGCTATTTTGCTTTAGCTCCTCTCAGTGGGTGTCATCTTCCTGGAAAGGCCCCACAGAGACTGACTTAAAATAGAAATCATTAGGAGAGAGATGCACTGCAGAATGACAGTGGTACGGGAGAAAAACAAAGAATCTAAGAGAACAAGGACATTAAAGTTATTCCCAGGTTCAGTCTTCTCCACCTCCAGTTGATTTTGTGTCAATCTAAAGTTAAATCTGTGTTTTGCCTCCATCCCACAGGGCTGGAGCTCTTCCTATCTCCTGCTTCTCTGGTGGAAGGGAAGAGGAGAAGATGGATGTGCATGAAGGGATACCTCAGAGTACCTTGTCTCCAGCAGACTAATCTTCCCACTCATCTAATGCAGCTCTGAGTGGGCTTTTTACAAAGTCTGTAGTGAATGCAAGCAAAATTTTCAGTGAAAGTTAGCTTAATAACTAAAATAACCCTCTAAATTAATTAGGGCAAGCCTAACAGCTTTTCCATATTCAGAGAGAAAAGACTGGAACAACCCCTTCCCCTGGCTCGGCAGTGACTGCCCACACCGTCATGCAATATGTAGCAGTTCAGTCATCAAAGAGCATAAGCCTTCTCTAATTTGCCTGCTAGGAGCTACTGTGGATTATTTTCCTCTTTCATCTTCAGTTTAAATTCTAGAAATTAGGGAAAGAAAATAGAAATCTTGGTATTTTTTGAAAATTACATATACAGTGAGTTTGCATATGAACTTACTTACAATTAGGGATAATTGTAAGAGCAAGAAATGAAAAATATGTTTCTTCTTAGCTCTTCAGCTGTTTCAGGTAGGCCCTTGCTACCCAGATCACTAGTTGAAATGTTGTTTTTCTATGTTTTTGAAGAAAACAGAAATGCAGTCATCTGGGATGTAGTTGTAGTTGGCTTTAAAGTGTGTGAAAGCAGCTGATCATGTCTTGCTAAGCAAATAATTATTGATTTACTGGTCTAGTATCTATCAAACTTAAATGAGTCTGCTCAAATGACAGAAACTACCAGAAATTAATGCTAATCAATTACATAAAAGGCATTCCTTGTGTTGTGGGTGTTATTTGAGGGCAGCCATAATAGTGGATAATGTTCCTGACTTCTGAAAATAACTGGTTTTACAGTACCAGTATTTCTGAGGCTTAGTCAAGAGTACAGTTAGCATGTGACAGCTCATTCTCTGGAATTTAGGAGATTTGTTAGTACTATTTTGAATCAAATCCAAGTTCAAGTAGTGTCAGTCTGGGATCCACAGATCACAGCACTGCTTTGACTACCAGATGAGAGGTTGCCAACTTCACCCTTGGTTTTCTCCTGCTAATTACTTCACTGAAACAGAAATATTTTCTTTTTCTCCAGAAAGCCTTTTACATCAGCTCAATGAAATCTTGCTGGGAAAAAAAAAAAAAAAAAAGTAGCCATAAATATTCAGAAATATTTTACCTTAGTCTTAGTCTCCCGAGTATCATAGGATCTGTTAACTTTTGAATGAGAGCTGTACCAATAAGATAGATATTTATAGCATATCTGCAAACTAGAATTGGTTTTGAATAATCTAGAGATCACATAATCAATTTGTTTGACTCATTGTATCAATGTGTTTTTACAGGTAGGAAGGTGTTTTCAGTTCCTTATTGATATCTGTAGGGCTTTTTTTAAAAGATAGCTATTGATTTATGAATAAAAATAATTAAACCTCTGAGGTACTGATACAGAGCGATGGGTAAGGAAAAAAATCAATACATGGCCAATTAATTTATATACATAAAGCACTTCTGTCAAAATGTAGAAATGTCAAAGTGTAGTAACATCTCCTATGAAGGACAAATACTTAAACAATACATTTCAGCTTAGGGTAGAAGTCCTTCAGCTGAGCAATATCCATCACATCAAATATTATGCTTCCTAGCACCAGGAAGCTAGTGCTTTAAAAAGTATTTACAGTGAGAAAGATCTCTTTTGAGACTGAGAAGGGTATATAAAGCTTTTGTCTGCACTTCAGAGCTTCGTTTCCCAGTTCACCTCAGGGATCAGTTCACCTGTGGGATCCCCCCAGCAGCAGGAAGAGGCTTGGATGGAGATCCCTCAGGTGAGGACCTGTGAGGCCCTGGCAGAGCCATTGATGGGAGTGCAGGTGCTGAGCTGCATACCCAGTCCCTTGCCATCCCTCAGCCTCCAGTCGACACGGGTTGTAAAGGGTGGTCCCAGCAGGGGGATGTGAGCCAGGAGGGATTCATGCAAAATCACATTGTCCATATGCTTCTCTCATCTAAGGAATTATTATTTTTTTAATTCCTCTCTAGTCATTACCCAGGGACAAAGAATGAGCGCTGACAATTTGGGTTCCATACGTACAGCTTATTTGGTAGATAATAAACGCAGCATTCAAAATGGATGAGGGTGGTAGATTAGAAGCCATGTGCAGTTCAAGGGCATATTTAGAAGAAGAAAGATTCATTGACAATTCCACAGAGAAACCTTCATTCTGCTTCATTGTACTAGAGAAAGACATCCTAATTTACGACCTTATGTCACAACTGTTACTTAATGGGGTAGGGGGTGGGGGAAGTGGCTGATTACATTGATTTGCATCTTGTGGTGTTTTTCTAGGTTAAGTGGAAGTGTGCTTTTTGAGTCCAAAATTTTATCATAATGCAAACTCTGGAAATATTTCCAAAACACATTTTAGTGATTTTAACTCTTTAAAAAGAACAGACCCTATCTATCCAAGCCATATGTCCCACTGTACTTAAAACATACTACAAATTGAAGGACAAATATTAGATATAATATTAAATTATTATTTAATATTAAAAAGTTAAATATTAAAATATTTAAAAGTTAAAATATTAAAAAGTTTTACTTCCTTACCAGCCTTTTTTTTTTCCTCTTAATCTTTTTTCTCTGAAACTGAAATTAAAATCTGGTATTAGTTTTTCTAAAGTAAATACATGATGGTATGAACAGTTTTATTAATTTTTACTGCTGGCTATCACAGTTCCATTTACATGTTCTTAGACATGGCTCAATGTACTGGCTCTTCAAAAATGGTTACAGCTGGTTTTTGTAGCAAAGATGGCTTCTTTTCTACTTTTTGAAATAATGACTTATAAACATCTCTAAAGAACAGAAATAATAGTAGATTATTTCAGCATCATGGGGAATGCTCTTTAGCTTTCATTCTCTTGTTCTTACTGTTCTGATTGTTTAGATTTCCCTTATTTGGTCTTCAGGAGATTTGTTTTCAATTATTTTCTTGGTCCATCTGCTTAGTTAGTAAGCATACCTTGGTTTTTTAACACAGGGTTTTAATTTATGTGGGGATCAAACACTAAAGAAATGTTTTTCTTTCTGATGCTGCCACATGGAAAAGATAGTTGAATTTGACTAGATGGTATCAATGTAAAATGTAAAAAAAATCAAACTAATTATGCTTTCTCTCAATTCATGATACTACATAATTGTGGAAAAATATAATTGTATATTATAGGAGCCTCCATAATGCAGTCAGTGCCTTTCTGATGTAAAATGTATACTAGACGTTGTTCAATTGTACTACATTTGATTTTAGTGCTGCAAGACACTGCTGATATATATGTGTGTATGTGTGTGTGTGTGTGTGGTAAATAATGAGGATCAAGTAAGGTCAGCATGGATCTCCTTATTCAGATAGACTGCTTAAGCAAAGCTGAGTTGTCCAAACCCCACTATTGTTCTTGACCTTGTTCAGAACCTTCCATGAACTCTCATCATTTATTGCCTTTCATGGCTCCAGTTGTTTTTATTCCTTCTGATTTTCAGATTGCTTCTTTAGCAGTTTATTATTGTTCCAGCTTGGATCCTTTCTCCCCTTTGCCCTTTCTATTCTTCATTTATACCCTGATATACTGATTTTTGGCCCCCAGGCAATTCTAAACATCTATTTTTATATGTGAGGTTTAAATCCACCTCTCTGCTTTTAATCTTTCTTCTTGTCCAGCCTCCCACATCTTACTTACTCTTTTGATATTTATTCTGCAAACACAAAACTTCCACCTAATTGCTCAATGCTTTTCCTTGAAACTTCATGTTTTGTCAAAGTTGGCAATGTCATCGTGTTCTTCCTTGTCAGCATAATCTGTGACAACACTCTTGGCTTTTCACTAGTTCAAGCCCTGAACATGTAGGATGTTTTTTTTTAAAACAAACAAATGTGATGAAGGTGTGGATTAATGGTACAAAGCTCTAATTGTGAAGCACCTGAGACACAGGTATTCATGAGAAGCAAAGCATTGTTCCCAGATGGGTGTCAAAGAGGGATTTGGGCTCAGCTCTGTGTATGTAAGACAGGAGTGGCACAAAAGATTATCCTGTCACTTTCAGTTGACAGACACCATGTCACTAGGAATCATTGCTGTTTTCTTCCAGATGAGGAAAATAGGATGAAAGCAGGAGCTAGGAGGCTGGAGAAGGACCTGACATAGTTTAAAGAGTCTGCAGATCTATTGGAGCTAAAATTTCTCTGTGCCGGTTAGGACTGCCACATTGCCTGGGATTTCCCTGGTGCAAGGAGGACCACCACAGCTCCAGCTCTGCTGTGTTGGCCAGCCTCCAGCCCTCACTCCTGCAAACATTCTATACCAGATGACTGAAATGCATCCTTGGAGGACAGCAATGTAGGTCTGGAAGGCAGGAGTCCTCCTTCTGAAGTGGCAGTACTGCACTGCTCTTTCCATCATAGTTTGCTCAGCCCTGGATCTTTTATGTAAAGGGAAGGTATTGGAAAGGGAACAAAATTTCCAGTCTTCTTAAAAAGAAGAGTGTCCTAGCATCTCCAGTGACCAGAGGATTGAGATGAAGATTGCTGAGCTCCCACCCTAACCCTTTCTGCAAGCTGCAACAGATTCTTACAAATGGTTTTGAGTGCTTTCCAAAGCATGTGCAGGCTCAAAGACATTTGTAGTTTTGTTAGCCACAGAGGCCAATGTTTTCTCCAAGGTGCCAGCTGTAGTCTGAGGCAGTAGGAATAGTGGGGCAGTAGATGTCCCACAGCATTGCTGGAGATCTCCTGGCCGCCATGGCAGGCTGTGGCTGGCTTCTCCTCCACAGCTGATGAGGTTGTCAGCCTCTGGGTCTCTGTGAAATTGTTTTCATGTCACAGCTTGGGGTTTTTTTTGAGAGAGCATAGATCAGCGGTAAGTTGGCAGCATGTTAGAGATCATTTAGGGAATTTTCTTTTGATGTTGCAGGAAATATCCAAGAAGTCATATTACAGGAGCGCTTGGAAAAAGAAGATGAGATTCTGGTTTCCTTGGCTGGCTTGAAGCAGGTATAAGTATTGCTTAACTTAAACTTCTTGTACCTTTCAGTGTTATTAATCCTTTCCTTTTTTTCTTTTTTATTCCTTTTCTATACTGCTGTTTTGTCTTGCAGCTGTTTTACTGTTACTAATCCATCAAGCATTGCAATGTACTTTTATTTAAGGTAAAACTCATCTATAAAGAGTGGAAATGACTTGCGTGGTATTTAGTCCCTGAGAAGTTCTGGAGGCCTCAAGCCAGAACTGAGGCAGTGCAACACCAAGTTCTGGATTTAAGTCTTTTTTATTATTGCAAAATGTACATGCTAGGCAATAATCATGCCTATGTCACCATTATTTAAATGGGAAAGCACCTGAATGCCATTGAATTAAAAGAAAAAAATGTTACATACATAAAATGAGAATGCTGCTGAGCTCTGTTTATACTGCCCTCTGCTTCTTTGAAATCCATTTTATCAGGGGCAGTGTGACATATGTTAAATCTGTAACAAGGTAGGGAATAATCTTTACAATTTCTCTTTAGATTTCTTGGATTCTTGTTCTCCAGTCTCTGACATGGTCACATTTGACTGATATTTATATCTTTAGCCAATAAATATGTATGAATACTGACTTGCTTCATGTTTCCTAAAAGCAAATATTTTGTGGAAATGGTATATGAAAGAATGCTGCACAGAGATTTAGAAAATTCAGAATTCCTGCAAATTTCTAAATTAAGTTTTTTCCACTCCCATTCAACAACAGATCAAAGACATCCTGAAAGGTTCCCTACGTTTCAACCAGAGCCAGCTGGAAGCTGAAGAAAATGAGCAAATCATGATAGCTGATGATCATTACTGTTCCAACAGTCAGAACAAGGGGACAGCTGATGTCCTAAAGGGATCTGCTGAGGCAAAGCAACAGTTCATCTCAGGACAACAGGTAAGATAAGAGTATCTCAAACAGGTGGAATTGATGGAATCCACCTGATATTTTTTGGACACTTCCTTTCGCATGTCCAGACATTACATGGGAACACATCAGCATTGCTGGTGCATATGGAGCCATGGTTAAAAGTGTCTCACTAACTACCATGCTACTTCCATCAACCTTATGCTCCACACACAGATGCTTAGGTGTTACATGCAAGGGGAGTTAGGGGAGTTCCTTCTTTCTGATTGTTGAATTGCAGACTTTCCTACAAAAAAATGTGAAGGAGGTAAGTTTGGAGATAAGTTTTGTGTTCCCATATGATTATTCTCATTGTCCTCCAGAATCCCATTATATAAGAGTTGATTATCTGCATTGCAGTGTATTCATGGCCAGTGCCAAAAGGAAATAGCAAGGAGGTTGCTTTTACCTACTCCTCCATTGTATTGACTTTCTCCTTAATCAGTAAACAATGTAAAACATAGAAAGTGTACAGTCCCAGGACAAGTTCATATGCAGAAAGAGGTGTTTTCTTTTCATTTTAAAAGGTCTATGATTCAGTCTGGTTCAAATGTGATCTTAAAAGCAAGCACATTTGTATATTCACATTTCTATATTACAATTTTGTTAAGTCTGCCACCCCACTACTGGTACTCACAGTTGTAAGTCAGTGATAGCACTGTCACCTCAGAGTCTGAGTGTCCAGTCAGCTAACTCTTGAGAACTTTACATTGCAAAGTATTTATTTATTTTCAAATCTTGACGCAGGATTGTTTTGATTCATTACAATCCCTCTGAGTTATGGCACAGTGTATTAAAAATCATACTTTAATTGTATTTCAGTAATAGAAGCAATACTAAGACTTATGTTTGGGTTTTTTTAATGTAGTAATGGCAGGCTCAAAGAGCAAAGTTTTACTACAAAGGTTTCATAGCTTTTTGAGCTGTTGTAATTACTTTCTGCCGTAGTAAAGCCATAGGGTAAACTGATGTAGCATACTGGAGCATTCACATAATGATCTCTCTTGCCTTTTTCTCCTAGCATTTTCTGCAAAGTACCTTTTGCTTTCTTGCCAAAATGGTAAATAGCCCTTCTTTTTAAGGATTTTTACTTGGCTTTAGTCTAGAAACTGGAAGGTAGAATGCCATATAAAATGGCAGCATGCTGTATGAGTGTGTGCAGACCTTGTTGGTTCTGGAGAAGCCCTTACTCAGGTGCTAGTGTAAACTGTGTGTCAGTGAGTGGAGATGCTGGCTGGAGCTTGGAGCTTTCAGTATTGTGAGCGGAGCAGGTGAAGCCTGCTCTGCACAGGTTTTGTGTTTTTTCCAATGGAAGTTTTTGAGGCAATATGTAATGAGGTCTGGTCTCATCCCAGTGTGTAGTCAGGGTATATCCAGCCTCAAGAACAAAGTGGTGTCTAAGCTCTCACAGTTTTGGAGGCTACTAGTCAGCCAACTACAAGCAACGTGAGTAGAGGTTGTACAAGCTGAGCTCCTGCAGGGCATTAATGAGGCTTCAGCCTGCAGGCTTCCAACTGCATGGTTTACATTTGGAAGTGCACTACATTCATATGGATTAGCTTCCTCTCCTCTTTTCTTCTGAAAGTTCCAATTATGATAATCAGCAGCAGCCCCTGTGACAGAAAGCAATATAAAAGATTGGGATTGAGAACTGGAAGTCCAGGAGGACTGTTAGTATCCCAATGCTCTGTGCTGTTTCCAAGCCCATCATCTTTAACCATGGTAACTGAAATAAAACAAAAAGAGGACAACTTTGGACCCATTTTAATAAAACACAGGAAAAAAAACCCTCTGAATTTAGTGGGATGTGACGTTCAGCTGTTAATTGATGGGGTCAGCTGTTGGCCCAAACTGGGCCACAGCCCAGGCTTTTAGCTCTGGTAAAGAAAATGGGTTGAACTGATGCCCTGGATCAAGCTGGAGTACTTACTGAGAGCTGCAGGGGGATTAAAAATTGCAAGTATTTCTACACCATTAATGCATTTCTCGCTAAATAAATTTTATGTTATTTACATATTCTATGACTTTAATAATACATGTAATTCCATTTGATGGGATTTATACGGTGGTGGAATTACAGGGATATTTTCTAGGATTACTGGAAAAGTTACAGGTGTAGCTATCATATAATTGAGATTAAAACATGATCTTTTGTGCTGGCCTGGTTGTTATATAAATATAAACTATTTATCATCTTTACTTTTTTATAAAAGTGCTCTTCCTCTTTTTTGCCCGGAAATCTGTCTTTGGAAAGTGAGGATAAGGATACAGCCCTTCTTTGGAAAGGGAAGCTGCAAAATCCAAAATGCAAAATAATAAGGCTAGAGGCTTAAAGAAATTGAGCATTTTTTGGAATGTTTGGCTTTGGTAGCAGTGTGCAGTTGACAAACAGAAGGCTTCTGTTGCTAAATAATGAATGATAATTAACACATTATCTTGCTTTTATGTCTGTTCAAAGAAGGAGGCAAAATGAACTGCTGTTTTTCTAGGCTTTCTTGAATTGTATCCTTGCAGTTAGTTTTAACTCATTCACAGTATGAAGGCAATTGAAATAAGCCTGGTCCTACTAGCTGATATTCATCAGGAAAAAAATGTTTGGAGAAGCCATATGGCAACGGGCGTAAGGTTGTTAACTTTCAAAGCTACTGGAAGTATAATTCTGTCATTTTTCATTTATTCAGTAGTGGCAGCAGATGGGAGAAAACATGGTTCACGTCAGCATGAGTTTCCTGAAACAGAAACAGGCAGAAGAAGAAGAAGGAAGGAGGTATTTTACCTCTGGAAATATCAGTACCCAAATACCTGTGTATGACAGGGATAGACAATCATTTATGGGGACCCTTTTATAACATTTTTGAGTCCATATCTATGCTTTGCTGCTTCTCTGATACTTCAGTGTGCTATAGGTCTCTTCAACTGAACCAAAAGTGTGGGTAGAATGAAAAGGAGTGTTGCAAAGTGCAACACATAATGGCAAAAAAACTAGAGTGAGCAGTTTTCTTTCCTTTTATTAAAGGGCAGGATGCTTTTTTTAACTGTGCAAGAGTACATTTTTGGAAGCAGAATTTAGGAACTTGCAGCACCAGCACAAAGTGATTATGACAGAGGGCCCTTGCTGGGGCTCACTGCTAAAAGGAAGACACCCCATTAGCATCCCTGGGGTGCCAGCAAGGAAAATGCTGATCTGGTTGAGTGAGTGAGTGTGTCACTAGGTGACACCTGCGTCACCCTATGCGAGGTGGATATCTCAGATATGAGGGCTGTGACAACTGAAATAGCATGATCTTGATAGCTTGGAATCATAAAGTGTATAATTTTGCTAAATGATACTGCACTGCCTTCCCTAAGAGCTTTTAAATAGAAGTGTGGAAAGAAGCCAGGTGAATTATACAATGGTGGTTATTTAAAGGAATAACTTTATTGTCCAGGCGGAGGAAGAGAGAGCGCTGAAATTTTCAATATGGCATTTAGAGCTCCCAAAAAAGCCTCACCTGGCTCTTTGTTCTGGCTGTGCTGGGTGCCTACAAAATCAGGCAACCACAAACATGTTGATGGAGCAGAGCCATGGCTGTGCACTGCCTGAGTCCTCAGTCCCCTGGAGATGGCAACCAAGTGACTGACAGCTCATGAAGACAGCCTTTCAAACAGACCAGATGAAAGCAAAAGGCTAATTAAAAACAAATGACATCTCAGAAAGTGAAGCTTCCTTGTAAGATAGGTCTGTTTGGTTTCAACTTCATGGAAAGCACTTGAAGTTGTTGGCATTTGAGCTACCCTGGTTCTGCACAGATCAGGAAGTTTGAGATCAGTTTTGATAGCACACAGCACAGAATAGCAGTTGGTACTTTTACAAGCAATCTGCTCAGTTTGGTATTTTCCTCATCTGAGGAAAACTAATTAGTATCAAAAAATACTAGATGTAAATTTATATTAGTTTGACAGCTGTCTTGCATTGGGACCTTTAAATTTGTAACCAGTACTCTGGACTTGATTAAGGAGAAAGTATTAAAATGGCTTAGCTACAAAATGAAATACTATATATGATGGTTCTTGGATAATAACATAGTATTATTATACATACATACTAACTAGATAATGCACTCTAAATTGTAAATGATAAAACCAAGATGTTTTAAAGTTTTACTGCAAAGGGAGATGTTTGAATCCTCATTTGCATAAATTTTGGAAGAAAGCAATTCTGTATTTGACCATATATTCACATTCAGATTATATTTATCATATATATGACTTCTAACAATTTGGAACTATGTTAATACCAACTTCCAGCTCCTTTGTTTCATATTACAGTCATTCTTAATCACTGTTGGGTTTTGCTCACTGAACTACTCTACAGCTGCTTTTCAAGAGAGTTCTGCATTATAACCAGCAACCAGAGCAATGGAAAATCATTTTCATCTGTTATAATAAATTCAGCAAGTTTTGATGGAGGTCATGGACACCATAACTCCAAGCTGTGGCTTGATGATACTTGCAAGCACCTCCATACTCCTATTTTTTATACTGTGCCAAGAGTCTAATTTTGTATCATTCCAATTCTTTTTTTATAGAAAATATTGTTCTTTTTTGTTACTGATTTTTTTTTTTTTTTTTTTTTTTTTTTTTTTTTTTTTTTTTTGCTATCTCTTTTACCCTGAAACAAACTTGCATTTTTTGTTTGGTGAAAGGGTCACAGCTGAAGGGCTTGTAGTTGACACATGTGTTGACATAACACATTTCCCCAGTTGTCCCTTGACTTCTTTTTCTTTTTCTCAGTCTCACATTAGTGTAATCAAATACATTGGTTTCAGTATCACACCACTTTAGGATCCTCGTCCCCACAAGCTGCTTGGCAGGTTGTGCTATGTTGAAAAAAGTAGTGTGACAGCAACTAAGAAAGCAGTCATGTTTTTGTCAGAGGAACATTATGCTGTGTAGGAGCTGAATGCATCTTCTGGAGAGCAGTTTTGTCCATTTGGGTGACAACCAAGCTCATAGATTGCCAGTTGCCAACAGATGAGAAATCCCACTCTGCGATATATGGAAGTTTTCCCTTCTAGTTACTATTAGCTCTAACTATGGAAAATTTGGTATATGACTAGTTGGAATATAAGGTTGCAAGTTTGTAGTTTTCTGGCACACTGATTTGTAGTCTTAATCTGCTACCTGAGTGCTCAGGGATACAGGTTTCCAAGGTCTAGCTGGACAAATGAAGGATTCCCAGACCCCTATTTTCTGGTAGAGTTTGGAAATTCAAGATAGAACTGAACCTAGAAGCCATGGGAGCCCTGATCTGCCAAACCTGAACTTGTACACACTAAACCAGGTCTGTGTACAACTCAGATTCCACAGGTCAGGGTTTTAGTAGGAAATTTTATTTCAAACCATTTGCCTGACAAGCTTCAAAATGCCAGTGTACATGCAAAGCAACAAAAAACTTTGTCAGTGCTACTCCGTGGATTACTACATACAGAAAACTAACAGCAGTGGGAATACAACTACTGAAAGTCTTCATGACTGTGATGTATGGTAGATGCTTGTCTGCTGGGATCACTGCATGGATCAGTGCATGGATGCACTGTGATGATGAAACACGTAAGGCTGTTATACCTAATAATGTGTGGTTTTAAAGTGTTAGCTTTTATTCTTTTGTAAATAACAAATTGTTTCATCCAAAGTAATACATACGTACTTTTTTACTTCTTGATTTAGGCATTGCTACATTTGGATAATGATTGTTCCTTTATCCCATTAACTTAGTGGTAAAACTGGTTGTAAATTTAATTCTTTTCTGTGCTGTTGTCTCACAGACTACAACTGATTCAAGTGCTAGTGAGAGCAAGAGCACTGATGACTATATTATGGTTTCCAAAGAAGAGGAAGGCAGAAGTGCTGTTCTGGAGCCAGTGCAGTCCCATCAGGCACACAAGGAAGCAGTGGTGAAGCCAGAAGCTCCATCTCGTTCTTCTTTGATATTCTCTGACCCTCTGATGGGCTCCATTTCAGCCTCCTCCAGCAACCTGAGCTCCAGCCCTGATGATGACAGCAGTAATAACAGCAAGGATTCTGACTTTGCTATTGTCAGCCCACTGGACATCTAAAGGAACAGGTTGGGAGAGTTTGGGAGGTCTGTTTCTACACCTTAGCTCAAATTCCTATGATTCCACAGGCTGGATAGTTCTTTGGATTATAAGGATGGAAGATAGATAAAGCTGCCAAAAGTCTGAATTAACAAAAAGCAAGCAAACAAACAAACCTTGAATTTATGAATCTGCAGCGCTTCAACAAAAGTAGGCACCTTTTAATACCTGCCTTAAATACAGTCCCAGTAAAACCCAGTGCTAATATACAGTTATTCCTAGTTATAGAGTTATCTTACATAGGAGCTTTATTACTATAGAGCTATTGCTTTCCCAAAACATAGAATAGTATGTGCTAGGTACCACAGTGGATTAGGAAATGTGTAGATACTTGGCATCAGACCTGAAGCAGCCAAAACAAGCTAGATTTAATATTGTCCTTTTACAAAATATGTTCAACTGGGTTTTCTGAGGAGGGAAGGACAGTGTTTAGAGAAGGACTGTGATTAGAGAAGTGGAGAATGTATGTCAGAAAGATTAAAAGCATCATCCTGGCAGCAGGCTTGTTCTCAGTTAAGGAATCCCAGTTTCTTCATTTTCATCTGGCAGTAGCCTGAGGTATGTTCAAGGCAGAAGTTTGTGTAGTTGTTCCTCAGCATTCTCTTGCAGGGGAATGTGTGAGAAATTCCTTGAGAATGGGGACCTATACAATAGAGCCTTATTTCCTTTACCTACTTTTTTTTTTCCTCCCTTGAGAGTTCCCTCTTTCCCTCTTTATATCTGTCTACTTCTACTCTCCCTAGCATTTTTATTTTACTGAGATTACCACAGATAAAACAGTAGGTGCAAGGGAAAGTACATTATTTCATAGGGTTGACCTGAGCCAGTTGAACTAAAACTAGCTTGGCTATAACTTTACCAGGGAAACTAAAATGAATTGTTCACAATTAAAAGCACTTTATGTCTCATTACTATTCTCTTCTATAGGATCTGTTTACATATATTTCTATACAATTTCCATGTTTCTAGTAAAGAAAAACATAATGGTGCAGCAGCGTTAACCAACAGAAATTTTCTAATTAGCTGTAGAACTTTTTCATCTACAGAAGAGTGTATTTCTTTCCCATCAAGTATATAGTACATCTAATAACAGTTTTTTCAAGGAGATATGGGGGTTATAAGCACTTGCTGATCCCTTTAAAATCTTGAAATGGACAAAAATAAACTGGTGGTGAGTGGACGCCTGCTCTTGTAGGACCTCAACAGAACACCTAAACAGAACTAGCTTAAGGAAGGAGTGCAAGAAAGTCACTCTATTTCTTACAACACACACAAAAAAATCATTGTTTACTTTTAAGATACTTATACATTGTACCATGCAACAACTTTATTAGTAGCATGACAATGCTTCTGTTTGTAAGGAGTTAAGAAATGGTAATTATTTGCTTCTCAGTCTATTATTGTAAATAAAGTTAATAACATATTCCAAAGATGAGGCGACATGTGGTTTGCTGGTCTTAGATTTTACAAGGTCTGTCAGTGACTTCAGTGTAGATAATTGTCATATATTTACATGGTAGCTGACGTATCCTTACACACTCAAAAGCCACTCTGTAGTTCTTCTGAGATTATTTGTGCCTTGTAAAATCGTAAAATGCTGAAGTGTTATGAGTAGGCACAGCATCATATGTCTCTGTGACTGAGCAATATGAACAGTCAGATGACTGTTTAGATGAAAGATCTTAATTGCATAACATTTTGGAGAGGTGTTTATTTTGGTTTAATTTTAAGCTTCATAGAAAATCGTTTTGGAATTTAGCATGCATGCCTGTTTTCAGGTTTATTTTATTTCCCTGAGTTTGCATAAATGCCAGGGGATTAGGTGGCTGTTGATTTATTTAGGTCTTGGAAGCTTTTCTAGCCTTAACCTATTCAGCAGTTCTTGTGCCACACTACCAACAAGGGGAATCTGTTCAAAAGGTACCTATGGAAAGAGGAAAGAAATATTCTGGGGACAGGGAGAAAAGTTTTATATTCTGTGATACATAAGCCTTCAAAGATTCCAGTGCTTTGATAGGGGAAAGTGTTTTTACTTCTTTTTTCAATTTTTTAAGTATCAGTCTCTTGATTTCTGTTCTGGTTGGTTGTTTCAGGGATCACGTTGCTATTTTCTTGAACAGTCTCATTGCCAATGGAAGAGAGTGATTTGTACAGTTCATTTATTTTTGTAAATTAGTTGTATCTTTAATATTGCATATTTTAAAACAGCTCTAAAAATATATAAGGATTTTGGGAGTTTCTAACAAGCTTTCTCTAATCAGTGAATACCACTGAGCTGAATGCCTGGCATGCTGTGGGATATGATGAAAATCTTCAGAAGCAGAGAGATGATTACACAAGTAAGATCAGAGTGAATTCCAGTAAATTAAAGTGCTTTGGTTATGCCAAGTCCTTCCACATCTCAAATATGATACTTGATCATAGTGTGGAGCTAGCTAAAATTTTGTATATTTATCAAGTCATAAACTTGTAAGTTAGACAAAATGTCATTACCCTGTCCTGCATTGTGTTAAGAATATACTGAGAAAGAAACTGTCATTTAAAATAAAAGATTATTCTTCTTCCCCAAAGATGACCTACTCATAATGTTCATGGATAACAATAATCAGTTAGAAAAATCATATGCATTGCAAATTAATGACGAAAACTAATATGGAATTAAGATATGTATCTGAGACTGTTGTGTTCTGTCTCACACCTGTAATTTATGACTGTTGAAATTCTCTTGCATGTCATGTCAGTTTTATGTAGTGCATAAAAGCAGTATCATATTTTGACTGGGTATTCATTTAGTTGTGGAACTTTGTATCTTTACTCTGGAAGAACATCTAGCCCACTTTATTAAAGAAAGAATTAACAAGTTTTCTGGGCTGTGCTTCTGCTGTTTTCTCAAATAGGAGGGAATTTCTTTTTACTATAATACTAGAAGTGTGATTTCTGAGAACAAGAGTGATTTAAATCTTTAAAACTAACTTATCTATATAAGCACAACTATTATTAATATTTTAATCGGATTTTATATATATGATCCAGGGAATAAGACTACTTGTCATTTGTCTCCCCAAACAACATAGAACATTTCCCATTTTACCACATGTATTGTATCTGAAAATAGCAAACCAGAATTTAACATGGTATATTTTATGCAATTTCATGAAACTTGGTGTAGTTATCTCATTGTGTCTCTGTCACAGTCCCAGTACCTATACAGTACTTTCCTGAATCTCAATACATTCTTTCATATTCCTAAATGTTTCCTATGATTCTCCAGTATGTTGTCCTCATTAGATGGCACCAAGGCAGCTATTTAAAAGATAAAAATTCCGATTTAAGATTTGTTTGTGCCTGGCAGTTACAATGTTATCTGTTCACCTGCGGACACAGCAGTGGGCAGATTTCTGAGTGTCAGCCCTTAAATAATACTTTTGATTTTGTGCTGCATGTGTTGGTCTTGAGTGAATGTCTGTAATGGTTTACTAGATTTGAAAAGGTGCAGTTTCATAAAATAAACTTCCATTTGGCTACAGAATAGTAATTACACTGTCTCATAATCTGTGCTCCTTTTCTAAAAGTGATTTTATACCTTCTCTGCATTACTGTTTCCTGTGCCACCAAGTCTGCTAGACTCCCACTTCAGTAGCTAGCTAAACTGAGGGATCAAAGAGCATGGAAGAAAGAAGGTAATCAGAGAAACAGCAACTTGAAACATGTAGATAGGCAGCTTGTTTGCCTGCTGCTCCCAATATATTTAACTGCTAATATGGTGAGGGAGGTTTTAGATACATGGGAGGATCGTGCAACAGGCAAAGTGCATAGCCCCAGAAACAGATGATGAGCTGGAAGTGATGCAGCATGAGAGTCTCTTAAACCACAGATTCTTTAGGGCAAGAACCATCTTCTCTGAGTTTGCACAGAGCTTCTAAGATAGTTTGCCATGATCACAGATCCTTTCAAAGTTAGATGGATAATAATAATAACAACAACAATATTAATAGTTACTCATAATTTCACTAGATTTTGCTCTTTCAGTTAACTAAGTGAAATCGAATAATAATATCTGAGCTGATAGCAGTAGTATTGTATCAGAGAATTTGGTCCCACAGTGCTGAAATAAGTACAGTTGAAGAAGTTTAAATGAAAATGAAAAATAATTTTAAAACACAACAACACAGCAGAAACCAGGACAGCAATGTTGCTAAATAAAAAAAGCTGTATTTCTTTTCAGACATACATGAAGTATATGAACTTCGGGTAGCACTTATGTACCTTTCTTGGCTAAAAGTTGTGAGTTTGTGCAAACCGATCTTTGTTTTAATTTGCAAAAGCCTAGCTGATGCAGAGATGTAGAAGCATTAAAATACACCTGCTGCAGAGGGAAGACACTAGAGTTGCACTTCCTATAAATGATGAGAATTTGATCCTTCAAATCCCAATAATTTGACTTTTTCACTGTCTTCCATGGTAATGTGCAAAACCCTGTAATCATTTCCAGAGACCTGATGGGAGCTCTGGTGCTTAAGTTGCCACGTGCAGTCACAAAGCTTTGAGATGAGAAAGTTTCCACAGCTTTTCCTTCCACTGTGAGCTTCAGGGACTGTGGCAAGATTAGGTTTGTCTGAAATTTTAACTAGTACAAAGAAGCATTCAAAGATGCTATAAATTATCACCTCAGTATTTGAGACCTTTTGGAATGTAAATTGCTACATAGTCTTGAGATAGAAGAATAGTTGTCACAATATCTTGATTTCCCACCTGCTGTTAACTGAATCCATGAGATGGGGAATATAGTATCATTTTCAGATCAGCATTAAATTCCCCTCTAATATTAGAGAAAATATCAAGCAAACAGATACTGAAAAGCAGATTGTCAGATGTGTCATAGAGCTTGCTGGGTAATATATACCTCTGTACAGTACTACAAAAGATGCATCATTTTTACCCATAAATAGGAGGACTTGCAACATCCTAGAACACATGGCAGTAAATGTCCCTAAATGTGAGCCTGTTACTAAAACATTTTTTAAAGCTCCAATGATTAAAACACATTAAAATGTGAAAAGAAATGCTTAAGTACACACAAAGCTTTTTTAGCCTTGCAGAAATTATCAGGTCTCAATATAAATTACACCTAGTTTAGGGAAGTGTTACATTTTTCTTATAAAAAACTGATTACTTACTTTTTGCTTCTTACACCATGCAGATTTCCATTTGCCACTGACATGGCTGTGTGCATGGATTGCCATGGTATTTACCCTCCTTAGTCAGAATAATACCCATGCTGCCAGCAAACTCTTGATGTGAGCACACAAAATGTTACTTTCTCCAGTTAGTGCCTTCCCTACTTACTGCTGCCTTGCAGTCCCTACCTTTGCTTTACCCTCATGTGTCTTTTCTTACTGAGCTTTGATTAGAAGATCTGCAAATCTTCTGGCAGCCCAATTTGCATTGCAGCAATGAACCTCCAGGTGATACCACCGTGCAGCTTACAGTGGCACCTAAAGGAAGGAGTTGGGGACCATGATGAACTTCTTGTATTTCAGAGTTGTGTTTCATACCAAAATTTGGAGAAACTTATTCCTAGTACATGAGCAATGAATTACACATGTTTACCAAGCTGTGAAGAAGTTGTGATGGGGGAACTCTCCAGCAGACCCTCTTCCCAAACTCCTTTTGTTCTCATTTCCCATAGTCAAGCTCATCTGGCAGCTTTGTGACACCAGACATAACCCATAAAAACTTCAGCTCTTTAATCTTCTTGAATAAATGGTTGTCAGTCACTGTGATCAACATTAGTTGTTCGTCATCTGAGGACTTCAATACTCAATGCCTGCCAGCCTGGCCACCAGCCCAACCAAAGTGCTCCCTGTTCTCATATAAAATCTGAAATCTTATGAAAATCTCACAGTATTTATTCAGCAGGTGGTCTCCATAACCAGTCCTTATAACTTCCTTGTAGTAAGATTTATTGTAAGTTTAATTGCAAGTTTTATTGCCTAGTATTTTCTCTATCCAGACTTTCTTTGTAATTCTTACAGTCAGGACAAAAAAGAAAGAAAAAAATACTAGCTTGGCTCAAAATGTTTTGCTTTTTCTTTCCTCCCTCTCTAGATAAAGTATCTTAGTCGAGGATTTAGTTCTTTTACTTGTAAAACAGCCTATGTGTATTTAAAGTGGTAATGTGGTAGAGCTCTTACAGGGTTTGTCTTAAAAATGCTGAAACAAAACATTGATTTCTCAAAACCATTTCCCATACTGGGTAAGTGGAGCTTGAGTTAATAAGTTATTAATAAACTTTGTAAAACTATAACTCAGAATAGTGTATATTTTTAATTAAAATAACCGAACACATTTTGGTAAACAGACTGGGCCACAATTAGGCAAATTACAGACTTACCAAGCTCTGCTGTTTGGTTCATTTTTAAAACTGAAAAAAATCAATATTACCCTAGTGATACAATAAAGAGTGAGAACAGCTTCAGGCTCAGGAGGCTGATATAGCACGGTGACAGATTTTGTCCATGTTCCTTAGGAGGGGCCAGAGCAGTGTTTGGGGCAGGGTACTCCTGGGCACAGGGCAAGGTGGCCCATGGCCACACTTGGAGGACACATGGGATGCCCAAGGCTACACCATACTGGTGTCTGCCCCTGTTTTGTGGGGCTCATCCTCGTGCAAGGGCCACAGACAGCAGTGTTGCTGGGAAGATGGAGGATCAGAAGATGAAAGGTAATGTTTTCTGCCTTCCATGGATCTTTAAGTTTCAGTGTAAAAAAAAAAAGGGAAAGGAATTGCCAAGCGTCATTAACTGTGCTGGCACTGCAGTCACCACAGTGTGGTTTCCTCATGTTTTCTTCCCATGGGACTCAAATTTTATGTTGCATAGTAGCCTATCGAGAAAAAAAAAATGTCTTCTATTGTACTTAGACAGTTTTTCAGTATGTGATTTTTTTTTAAGATATATTATTAGTGGTGGAAGTCCACAGACTGCAACGACTTCTGTACCCTATGCATCAGGCATTTTAAAGTAAGCAGAAGAAAAGAAAGAGAAATAACAACTTTAAAATTCTTATCATCTAGTGTTTTCACATGACAGGATCAGTAAGTTTGGTAGCCCCATCACATCAGTCAGTAAGCTGGAAGCTGAGTAGAAAACCAATGTCTATTAAGACATGATGGAGAGAGGCAAAATGTCAACAATTCTTCAACTATGTGAGCAGAGGACTGTGTGTTTTGTCAGTGCTTATGAAGGTAGATCTGACCTTATTAGAAAAAGATATATGATGTGACCTCTGTACAATTTTTTAAAGATCAAGTGCATGCTTTTGCTTATAAATATTTCTCTTTATTTCTAAAATCTTTGATTCTATTTAAAAACCTTTATGTGGGTCTTCTCTAAGGTATGGCAACAGTTTGTTTTCCCTCCTTGTCATCCTCTGCCCTCATGTCTGTACCCTCGCCTGTCCATGTCCTGCAGAACCATTGGACACCCCGCCACCTCCATCCTCAGGTCAGAATTTATGAGATCCATTTGCAAATTGGTTTGGAAAGATGGCAAGAAAGGGTATGGGGTTACAATACAAATCACAGCCTAACACAAATTAGCCAGTCACACCTTGCCAGGAGATGCAAAGCCGCAAACATAACTAGAATTATGGACTGATGGGGAGTCTGCCTTTTCATGAAGAGTAAGAATTTATTGGAAACAATCTGCATGATAGAGCTGCATACTGTTATTTGAGAATAACTGTATCCCTTGACATCAAAATCAGAAAACATGAGTCTAACTTCCAGAGGGTTTGCAAAATGCACAGCAAAGACTTCATAAGCACAGAGAAGCATCCGTAAATCCTCTCATTTCATAAGCCTTTGAAATCAGTGTACACCATGAATGCTGAAATAATGAAGATAAATGCAGGCACTAGGTGATAAAAATACAAAGTCCAATTTCTACTGCAAACTGCTGATGAGACCACATAAAACATCAGGTAAGAAACAGGTGAGTTACACAAATTGTGACATACCCTCTTCCTTTGGAAACAGACTTCTAAAGTTAAATACACTGTTCTGATGTTCTTTAAGAGAAAGTCACCTTCTGGCTCAAAAATATTTCATTTTGAAATTTATGTAAACTTATGTATATTTAAAAATTATGAAATTTATGTAGAAAGTAAAAAAAAAAAAAAAAAAAAGGTGAAAAATACACATATGAAATCCATCAGTGTCTTTCAGTTCATGATATTTTCAAGTTCCTTTATCAAATCAGTGATTTTTGAATGGAGGCGAACTTATCTTTAGTAAGAAAATCTACACCAGGAGGGTTGCTCCTTGGGAACAGAACCAGGCAAGTTGAAAATAGATCCTTAAAATTGAGAACAGGGCTTTGCAGCTTAGGAGCTCACAGCCAAGATGGATGCTGGATGCAGATGGTTTCTGCCTGGAATCCCTAGGAAAGGTGGTAAGCAGCGGGGTTGGGAGCAGTTTGTACACAGATGCAAACAGAGGTGTCTGTCTGTTTGTTGTCCCTTATACATTCTCAGCCATTTGCCTGTATGGCCAAAGGTGCTGCACTAATATCAAAACCCTTAGCTGTGTGATTGGCATTCACCATATTTTGGATGAAAGAAAATCATTTTAACCCAAGGTTTGTAGCGGTGTGCTGGGCAGTCTCCAACCTTATTACATGGGCAAAGCCACTGTGGGGAGAGGTAAATCCCCATACCCAGAGCCTGCAGACCTGTCTGTTCAACACAGACCCACCCTGCTTGGATCAGATCTGTCCTGAGTGCAAATAAGTGCACTTCTACAGCAGTCACAGTGGCTTGTTCAGATCAAGGTGTGTTTCTCTGGCATCCAACATCTGCTGGGATAGACACCCATGTGCATCAAACAGTTCATCACTAGGCTTGGGGTGGCAGTACAAGCCAGCGAGTCAGGATAATGTGAATACTCTTCAGAAACTATTTCCCACAGCAGCCACCAAGGGAAATTTTATTATCTATTTTTGATGCAAGAATCTGTTAATATTTGTGCGTATTAGAAAGACTGAGAAAGGATTAAGTTTATTGAGGGCTTCTGGCATATCAGCTTCATTGCTGTCCTGGTGACAGGTAACCTGGATGCTTGGGAGAGCCTCCTCTCCCCACATCCTCCATCAAAACAGCTTTGTGGTAACAATTCTTCAGCTCTGCTGATAGCAAGTCTCTCCTTCAGGTTTAGGACACCCATAAGAAAAGATGGGTCCTTTTCCTCTCCAGGGTCACTGGAGGTGCTCCCTGTGCAGCAAACACAACCTTGGTCTTCAAAGACACCAAGCATTGGCCACGCTTTCTACTGTGTGGTTCCTGACAGCTGGGCATACAACATCTGGTTTTAAAATGTTTTTATGTCTCCTCTGCAAGCAGTTCACCACAGATCCTCCCCGTCAGCTCCAACCACAGCTGCTCTTAAGTGCTAAACCACACAGCAAAACCCAGCGAGGTCGTCAGCGTCTGCCACTTCTTGGAAGTCATCGCCTGAGTTCAGGGAAAGTCCAGAAGAGGAATGAGAAGCCACCAGGTGCCGGGGTGGGGACAGCACATTTGCCACACCATAACCTTGTAGTGGCCTCCAGACAGCACGCACCCAGGCCTTCTGGCTCTGCAGCCCCTCCTTTGGTTTTGGGGTATCCCAAAAAACAGAACCCCTGCCAGGCCTCCACAGTCTCCTCCCTGGCCTCTCAGAGTTATCAATCTCTGTTCCGTGGCTGCTGTGGTGGTAGTGGCAAGTCTGCAAAGGCTTTCAGCGTGAAGGGGCACAGAGCCTCATAGGGGCTGATGCATCTTAGCTTTCATGCATCCTTCAGTTTGGCTACATCAGGGGAGGGAACCTGGGGAGGACTTTTCCATTTTGGTTGAAATCAGTTTCTTGCCGACAATCTTCATAGAGCTGTTCTTGAGACTTGAACTCACCAAGACCTTTGCACCTTTTGGCAAGGGGGGGGTTGGTGGTGGTCTTCTCTCTTTCAAAGCAAGGACAATGTTTGCAGGTTTTTTCTTTCTTTTAAGTGTGCAGAGACCCAGATGGACTCTCAGGTGCTGCTCTGCTCCATAGGCAATGGCCACAGGTCACCGCTGCACCCCAGAGCCACACTCCAGTGGGAACATGTGGTATCAGGTTCTTGGATAAGCTGAGCACGAAGAACCCCATTACCAAGGGTCCTCTACAGAGGGGTGGGTGCTCCAGACACTGTCCTGCAGCCTGTGAATGCTCAACAGCTGAATGAATCTGTGCTGACCTGAATCAGCATTAAAAATAGATCTCGAGATACAAGACTGGTTGAGAAGGAAAAGGCTGAGCATAGGCTCACAGCTGACTTTTGCATTTGAATAGACTTTTTTTAAACAGTGAACAAGAAGCCAATATCTTATTAGACTGTTATACCGAAGTCCACATTTTAGCACCATAATTACTATTGCATTCACATTTTCCTGAATTTCCTTATTTTTCATTTCATATCACCTAATGAATGTGGCTAAGAGATTTTGCAGGGAATGCTTGTGCATTGATTAGGAGGATAATTTTAGCAATGTTTGCTAAGTAGAATATCTTTATTTCATAAAAAATACTTTTTTTCTAAAATAGTGTAATATATCATCTTGCAATTTTGCAGCTTGCCTTCTCAGCTAAAGACTGAGGATAAGCTTTTCAAAGAAAAGGTGTGGGAGGGAAAAAGAAACTAACTGTACCGTGACAGTGATGAGAGAGTCTGAGAGCAATGGGAAGACTTGTCTCTAGTTGTCTAAAAACAGATTTACAAACAGCTCAAAGAATAAATTTAAATACACATGAGTAACAAATGCATTAATCACATTTGGGTTTGATTAGGTGTTTATGAAACAGCAGCTCTGTAACACTGTCCTCCAGGAGTAATTCACTGAGGTGGCTTTGATGGCACATTCTTGTTTTACTTTGTCCATACAGGTCACTTAGAAAGGGACACAAGGCTATGATAATCATCATTTCTTCAGGACCAACAATCAATAGGAGAAAGAAATAGTCCTGTATCAAGTTGTGCTCTGCCAGGTGCTACTTTTCCTGTGGTAAATTCATAGAGGCCACTGAAATCAACTGCAGAGCCTACACCGAGCTCAGACTTGCACACAGCTCTTGGTAGGAACAGTGTGAAAAATGGGGCTGACAGAGGGGTTCAGTTAATAACAAATGAAGACTGTCTCACACCTTAGCAACTTGACTGGGCCAAAAACCAAAGAAAGGAATTAGTCTCTATTTCCCTACTACTATTACTTCCCTCCTTCCCTGCCAAAAGGGAAGATAAAAAGGGAATAAAGACTTTAAGTTGGAAATTGAAAACAATTAGAGACAGATTTACTAGCACAGGGGAAAGGCAATAACCGAAGGGATAAATAACAAAAATACAAATATAGACAAATATATATATACAACCCAATCTTGATGGTGGCAGGGATAGGTGCCTGAGGGCCCCTTGAGACAGGAGTAGCTCAGGAGGAGGGGTCCATGGCTCTTCCCAACACCTGATGGATGTGAACCTTGAGGAGCAGGTGGCAAACTGGTGGTGAAAGAACACAGGGAAACAGCAGCATAGCCAGGAGTGAGTGAAAGAAAAGAGAGGGGCTGCTGGTCTGCCTGACCTTTATAGAGTATGGGCAGGAAATGGGAGGGAATAGACCCGTCTGTGTTCCGCCCCTCTCAGAGCCTGAAAGCCCTCCTTCTTTAGATCTCATGTTCAAATGATGACAGACTGCCAAACACTTATCATTTAATCAATGCAAGGCAAAGCACTGCCTTTTCTGCACCACTTTGGATGCTTGCCCAGGCAATTTGTATTCTTTGGGTGACCTGGGAGTAGGAAATCTGAGATTCTCCAAGGACAAATACTGCAATCCCTGCTATAGCCTCCATGGCCATTATGGAAATAGGGAACATGCTGTGCTCCCATCCCAATTGCTTCAAGGTCTACCACCTACCCAAGAGTCACAGAAAATCAAGGAGTCAAATACTTCTGCTTTGCTGTAGGGGACCTATGTGACAGCCAGTGGGCAGAGCTGCACTGGACAAGACCAGGGGCTGGTTTCTCTTTGCTTTGGTTGTGACCCCCTGTGATACACTGGGGTAGCAGTAGTGGGCGGGATGGGAGGATGTGAGACCAGACAAGTTAATATCTGAATGGGGTAGATGCCTAAATATCACTAAAGTAGACCTTTGGATTTAATAGCTGAAGTGCTTTACTCCTTCTGGAAGTACATCCAGCAGCTTTGAAATCTTGTCTTAGCTGTTCTGTATGCCATTTTCTGAGCTCCAGAGAGTACAATTATAGCTCTCCCCTAATACTGCATAAGGACTGGATGAAAAATGGTGTCCTCTGCTGCTGAGGAAATGGGGACCCTGCTTTGCTTCAGGTTGATAGTTGGAGCTGGTCTATTGATTATGGCATTTCTGAGGACTATAAACTTATAGATGAAAGAAAATGAGTCAGCTGCAGAGGTGAGTTTAAAGGTACTATAGATACATCATTAGTGTCACATACTTGTTCATGTAAACTCTGAAAAAAAAGAAAAAAAGGAAAAAAAACACCAATGGCAATGGCTCATATGCTGAGAGCATGCCGCCTACTCTCCACATCAGTTTCCTACAGAATTCAAGACTAAGGCCATGTTCGAGCAATAGCCCAGATCAAATAGGTACATGCAAAGAAAGTAATTGGCTGAGACTGTGTTTGCTACATTCATATGAAGTTGCTGCCCAGACAAATCATTCTGTGACTGCAGTAACTTTCTGGGCATGGAAATACTGAATTGATACATTCATAGCTTCTTCTGAATTATCACTTGCCTACACGTACTGATGTAGAGAATATAGACAGTGCCTGTTCTTTGCCAATGACTGGAAAAGTAATTCATGCTCTACATTACCTTTGTGGGGTTTAGCAATAAAGACTGGACTTAGCTTTATATTTTCATTCAGGAGTTAATCCAGCACAGAGAAAAAACAGTGTTGGATCCGTCAGCCTCTGCACTGTTACGTGCCAGTGTATCCAATACCATGTATTGCAATCTCTCTGCAGCATGAGAGACTGGAAGAATTTAGAGCAGGTTCTTTTTCTTGGAGTCTTTCACAAAGTACAGCTCCAGATCTTTGCAATTCAACCGATTCTGCAAGTAGAAAGTAGTTCTATGTGTATGTGTGGTTTGTTATTTTGGGGTGTTTATTACTTTTACATGAAAGTGCTGAACTTCATTTGAATTTGTTAGTTGATTTACTTTGTGGGAGGGGAAGTTTCCTGCAGGGAAAAAAATAAGTTGGAGAAGTCTGTGCAGAACAAATATGGTATGCTTGGGTGTTTAAATCTGGAAACCAAGGTTTCTCCTTTTAGAAAGTCTGAGAGTACCAATGAATTCTTACATATGGGATGACTTTAAATAATGTTCCTTAGGCCAAAAAGCTCTCTCGTTCACAGCAGACCTATTTTTGGGGAGCATAAGCAAACCTTTATGCAAGGATGAAGGGGGGTTGGATGAGGATGACCCATCCAAGATCAAAGACCAAAATGCTCCAACTGGTTTGAAACATTTTGGAAGTAGCTGTATTTCAACTTGTTCCCTTTGTATGTAATGAAAACCTTCACAAAAACAACAAATTACTGCCTTGCAGGGTTTATCTGGCCCTAAATGTGGCATTAGCATCATGGTATTTGACAGTCATTGTAATCTCAGAGAAGCCTGTTTCTTCACCTATTGACTACCTGTAAAAAGCAAATCTCCCAGTGGGCCTTTGCCACAGCAAGTTTTTAGGATGCAAAGAACTTACTGTCAGATGGTAGACATTGCCAAAGTGGTCTTTTACAATGAACTTTACCTGCCAATTTCTACATTAAAAACAGCTGCCTGTTCCTCCATATCTGAGCATCTTAAATAGCAACATCCCTAATGGACCTCCCAGTTTCCATCTTATCTCTCTTATGGTAAAAGACAGAACTCAGCACAGGGCACAAATATTACTCTGCAGGAAATTATTTTCACTTATGTGGGGGAGGGTGAGAAAGTCAGGACTCCCTTTTTGATGGAGAAGGATTTTGCCAACATTGCTAGAGTTGTCCTTAAAGAAGAAAGATGTGTCCAAGAGTATCACTGGAAAGCATTCCCTAAAGATTGAAGCTGGAGCTGACCCCACCTCTGAAAGTCTGTTTTGAACTATTAAGAACTATAAATATGGAATGACAATGAACATGCTGGTTCCCACCCCTCCCACCCACCCACCCCCCACCAGTTCTTTGCTTCTACTTTTTAAAAATTGTTGTTATTGTATTTCCTACACAATATCCAATTTCATTACTAGGTATGTGTGAAGACCTTGCCTTTCAGATAGTATGATAAATAACACAGATCAGGGTAATTTTAGTGGAGGGGGGAAAAAAAAATCACTTGCTGAGAGTGTCCTTGATGATACACTTGGAAGTATGTCCTTCAGGAAGTAGGGAGATATCATTCTTGCATGTTAACTGTCTGTATTTCCTGTCAGGCTCAGCATGTTGGTTGGAGTAAACAAGGGTACACCCAGGGTGCTGCTGCAGGTTATTATGAGCTGAAATAGCAGGCAATTCATGTTATTTGTGTACAAAGTTTCAGTTCCTTAATAGAGTGCCAAATCTTGAACATGGGTTTATACACCTCTGTGGTGCTTGAGAATGACACATGTATTTCTTAAGCAAATACAGATCTTTATGCTTTCATTATAAATTCTATACATTGAATAATTTATGTTGAGTGGGATTCTCAAATAAAACCAGTGAAAATGCAAATAATACTTGTTTCTTTTTCATGATAAAGCTTCTAAGAGCATATAAATATTTTGTTAGAGGCTCCATTTCAGCTAACAGACCTCCAGAAATCAGGGCACTGAGCTGTAAACTTCACATCCTGTTTTTTCCTTAATACCATCTGGGGAAAATAATAGAATTAAGGCTTTACTGTCTTTCCACAGATCATGCACAAGATAATGATGCAAGCAAAAATACTATTGCTCATTTTATTGTGTTGAGGCTGTCATCATTTGTGTAAAGCCTAAACCTCATATTAATGTCTAAACTGTGCTGGCTTTATTTTCAAAGCAGCAGTTTTGATTTGAAAGCTATATGTGACTTGAGGTCATGGCTGCCTGAGGCTGCTGTGGGCTATGAGTCCCCTTGGCAGAGGCCATATCTCACTCAAGTGTTCTCTAAAAGATGCTCAGCTCAGTCACCACCATCCCAGCAGGAGAAACACAGGCAGGTAAATTTTAAACTGGACTTTATTCTTCCCAAAGTTTGCATCCATATCATACCACTGAATTTTTTGTGAATCTTATGTGTTATGTTGGCAAATAAGAGCATTTCCTCTAGACTCTCTTCAAATTACTGATGTGCCAAGGAGCTGCACACTTCACAGCCTCTGCCTTACAGTCAGTCACTGCAGCATTGTTACAGGAAGAGGAGACCTAGCGATGCTCTTTTTTTACAACAAAGGATTCAGATCTCACACAGGGGAAACAGCAAACCCATCAGTATTGCTACCTAATTCTCCACCTTTCTGAAAAGAAAATAAACTTCTGTGTCTTTTCAAAATGCTTCAATGGGATAGTTCATGGTTTCTCGTGTTTTCAGAAGACAACTCCCAAGTGGTCATTGCTAAGTTATCTTTTTTACATTTTAATGTATTAATGGGTTTGGAGGTTTTGTTTTCTCATTAAGCAGTCAGCAGGAGCTCACTTAATGGAGTACAAACTCACAGTTATTACATTATCACTTAATTATTCAGCACTGACATCACTGCATCTTCACAGCAGGCAACCTCACAGCTCGGAAAGTGGTGCCTTTCACTTCAGCTTTGTACTTCTTGATGAAAATGGAATAAGCAGAGTGGCTGGAGGCAGCACTGGGGCAGATTGATCCTGCCATGCTGCATACACAGCACAAGGAGTGAGCCCTGGGAAGTCACTGTGAAATGGGGCAGCTACAGGGAAGGGTAATCAGGGGAAAGGAGCTGACAGTAAGAATGTCACATTGCTGTACAGCTGGACAGGTCAAGATATTTCTAGGTCGTTTAACAGAGAGAGGAGGGGAGGGCTGGGTGGCTTGCAATGGTAAAAAATGTGTTCAGGTGAATTTCCTGAAATCTCAGTTTTTCTTTTTGTTAAGCCACAGGTGAAACACATTGAAACACCATAAAGCTGGTTGTTTCCTGTGAGTTAGCTTCTGTTACAGCCTTCTGCAGGCCTTGGGGAGTTAGCTGTTTCTGGAGTCCTTGCCAAACCAAGTCCTGTCAAATAGCTAAGCAATATGAAGCAGGTTATCCCACTGCTCTGTAAAGCAAGGGTACATGAGGACACTGTTTTCTGAAAAAAATCTCTTGAGTTTTTATTCTCATGGTAGAATTTTAATTGCCAGATTTCCTGCAGTGTGAGATCTTAACAGAATACCTTTTTACACCAACTACACTGCCAAAGCCAGTCATTGCACAAGAGGTTCCTTTGAACTAGGGTGTGAATCAGTGGTGTTCAGCTCTGCAAAGCCACACAGTCCAGCTCACTACAGGAAATGTGGAAGAGCAGCAAGGAAAAGAGGTAGGAATACTCTCCTCAAGTTTTTGGTTTTTTGGTTTATTTTGCAGAATATGTTCTTCTGGTGCTTTCTCATGGGAAAAGACAAATACCTTTGGGCAGAGTTGTCTTGTATGGAAGTGGCTGGCAGATTTACTTAGCAGCCCATGCCTGCAGAGAAGTGATTGCTTGTAATATAAGGGAACAACTTTTTCAGGAAGTCCTGTGGCTGCCCCCTCCCTGGAAGTGTTGAAGGTCAGGTTGGATGAGGCCTTGAGCAACCTTGTCTAGATGAGAGGTGTCCCTGCCCATGGCAGGGAGGTTGAAGTAGATGCTCTCTAAGGTCCCTTCCAACCTAAGCCACACTGATTCTACAATACCAGGGGATGGAGAAAACAATCATGTGGAGAAGTGTTTGATAATGAAAGTGCAGAAATTACACCAGAAATACTATTTTTCTGACTTTCCCACAATTTGCCACAATGAGCAGAACCTCCTTGTGTTTTATGCTATATATTTTGTAACTTCATTCTGCCTTCCACCTAAAAGCTGACCTTTTTCTTCTTCCTTAGTTTGTTCTGCTTCGCTATCAGTCAGAATTCTGACTTGTGGCCTTTTAGGGCTGTGACCAATGTTTCCTGGCTGTGCATTATCCTAAGCTTTTTTTCTTCTGTTTTATTTTTTTTTTGGTGTTGGGTTTTGTTTTTTTTTTTGCATTCTTTGACAGCATTGAGATGAAACAATTAACAGTGAGTTGATTTCAAATGTAACAACTCTGCCTTGCAAGTACTTCACCTTGGGAATTCATCTGCTGCTTTAACTCGATAGAGAGACAGCCTTGTGTTCATCGCTTAGGATGTGCACATGTGCACAGAGATGGCTAATTGAGCTCTTGTTGTCTGTGTTGCAAATGAGACTTCTCATTCTGGAGCTGTAGTCTCAAGAGCACTATTAAGCATCTTAAAGTGTCCCTTTTATTGCAGGCCCAGTTTTGTAGATTGATCAAGAGACTGGGAGGTGTGTGTGTGTGTGTGTGAAAAGAATCTGTCTGGTAGATGTGCCTAAGGCCACTGGATGAAAGAGGAAAGAACAGTTGCTTTCTCTGGATTCATATTTAGCACTACTAAATGCTTAAAGAAAATCAAAGCATCTACCTAAAATATTAAAATTTTGATACTTTCCCTCATATAGATGCTATTATCTCTAAAATACTCCAGTGGACTGAAGCAGAGACTTCCAGGAAGGTGCGGTGCCTCTCCTCTCCTCTCCTCTCCTCTCCCCTTCTCTCCTCTCCTCTCCTCTCCTCTCCTCTCCTCTCCTCTCCTCTCCTCTCCTCTCCTCTCCTCTCCTCTCCTCTCCTCTCCTCTCCTCTCCTCTCCCCTCCCCTTCTCTCCTCTCCTCTCCTCTCCTCTCCTCTCCTCTCCCATGAGAAGCTGCAGCCCCACACTAACCTTCTCACAGTTACTCCTTACTTTGTCCCTCTAATTTATTCCTGAGAGGCTGAAGCTAACGAGGGAGTGATAATTAGGTGCTGACTGCCTTTATTAACCTTTAGTGACCTCCTCTTGTAGCTTTGCAGGCAGGAGCCCCCCTCCCCACATTACATGGAAGTGACAGAGGTGCTGCTGGAGTCCCAGTGGGTTTCTGCAGGCTCACACGTGAGTGCAGCCATCTGTGCTCCCTGTTGATCTAACACATGTCAAATATAAAATTACCATGATGAAGGCAGTCGGGGGCAGGTTAATATGAAGCTGGAGGCAGCCCTTTTCTTCCCCTGTTCTTTTTTTCCTCTATTTTTTTTCCATGATCCTTTTTAAAGGTTTTTATCTGCTGCAAGGTGATGAGTGCTGCTACTGTTCTTGCAGAAAACTCTGACATGCTTCTTCTGGATATTTAGTTTTGGCACAGGACTCTCACGTATGGCAAGTTACGGAGCTATTATTACCAGGAGTCAGATCTCTGTGGTTCAGACGCTCTGTGCTCTAAGAGAGTCTGGGTTGAATCCCACAGGAAATTTAGAAGCTGCTTTCCAAATGGGCACAGCTAGAATGGAGAAATATGGACTTGCAGGTGCACTGGTACTTCTCCCTCCAGCAGAGAACGAGCAGGCAAATGTAAGCCTCTTCTTTCCCCTATATTCACCAAAGGATGCTCTTCCCGACCCACTGGCAAAGGCCTGGTGCTGATTTTTGCCTTGAGAAGGAAGAATACACTTCAGATGATCTGCTAGGCAGAACGGGTAGGTCCTGCAGTCTGTTCCTCAGCTCTTCTCCTGCCTTGGTGGGGAAAGTAAGGACATTGTTTCCCTCTCCTTCATTTACCTCTAACAGTTGCTGTCAGGAGTAGCTACCTAGCTACTTTTTTGTTTGGTCTTTTTGGTTTTGCCTTTTGTTCTCTGCACAGAACTCTTCCCATAAGAAATTGACACAGATTATTCGTGGTAAATTCCTGGTTGCTTTGTCCTTCATTTCCCTTATGCCCTGCCTGAGTCGCTTGTCCATAAAAACCAGTTTTCTTTCTTTAGCTTCCACTGAAATCTGAGTGCTGCAGGTGCGTATAGACAGCACTGCACAGTGCAGAGACTTTCCAGCCTTGCACCAAACAGGTGATGCTGGAAGCTATGGGCTGTGGGCTGATGTTGACATGGTGTTGCACGAGGGCTGGCTTCACCTCTCTCACATAGATGTCCTTGAGACTGCAAGCTGAGAAACAACAGGCACTCATGATAACGCTCCTAGAGCAACACAGATGTTCATTACCATGGGATATTGTAAATTATGGCCTTTGTTGTGCTTTTTGAGAATCCACGTGGTACAGTGTGGCTTCTTGCACAGGACTGCAGTAGTTATTAAACATGTGGGAATGGCTGATATTGGGTCTTCCTCAGATTGCCTGGGAATATTATTAGTTTTGTCCCTTCTCTACAATAGTCCTTTATCACAGTCATATATAGCCTCCAGTCCTACCCTCTGGTTGATGAGAATTATTATGTTTTTTAAATGAAAATCTAACTGGATCCACAGATACACATCTGCCACAGGTGCAGATAAGAGGAGTTTACAGTGGTCTGTGTAAGGGTTTATTCAACCTACTTGTCTATATGGATTTCTTTTCAGATTCTTAATGGCTCTTTGTCTTCTCAAACTATCTCTCCGATCTACCCAAAATATAATTAGTAAAGCTTAGCAAGTGTGCCTGCAACCTAAGTGAAAGCAACTTTGAAACAAGTGCTTCCCTTGCTGGCTAGGACGGTATATGTATTGAACAGTATAGAAAAATGCTTGCATTCCACTAATGAATTACCTTTGGATACATAGAATTATTTCATTTAAGTCTTCTTCCTAAATGGTTGGCTGGGTTAATCCTAAATCACCCATTTTGTCCACACCAGCACATCTTTGTTTGCTCCAAAGCAACACACAAATAAGAGTTTGAGCAAATTCAAGTGTCTCAGCAAAGGATGATACATTGCTTTTACATATTGGCACAGAAAACGTATAGTTTTACCTTCAAGCAGGATGTCACTTCCAGAGTGTTAGTGAATGAGTAATTCATTTTGACTTTTTATTTCTTCCCTTCATTCTGATATCCACATTTTTATTTTCATAAATGCAGGGATGCTCACTCAGTTTGGCTGTCTCTTCATGGAATAGGCCTCTGAAAAGGAAAAAAAAGAAGTTAGGTTGCATAAAAATGCAGTCTGAAGCTGCTTTCATAACATAGCCTCTCCCACCCCACCCCAAAACCCCAGATCACTAATTTTGCTCAACCATGAGGTGCGAAGAAGCAAAGAAAGAACGAGGTATTTTAAAAAGGGAACTTGAAGTAAACAAGGACTAAAAAAACGAATTAATAACTCAGTTAAATCTTATTTAAGCAACACTGATAGAAGGTCTTTGAATGACCTCCACAGAACTTTCCTGAGGCATCCTTTTATACTCTTCTATAAGATTAAATGTAGCTTCCATGGTTTTAAATCTCTTCTTTCATAGATGCCATATGCTATAACTCTTGATGCATGTAGAAAGGAACTGATGAGAGAGCCACCTTGAAGTCATTATTTTTCTGACTCATTCAGTTTTGGAGAGACATGAAATTTTTGCTGCTTTGTGGGCATTTCTCCTGAAAGGGTGAATGAACAGATGAGCTGAAACTGTCACTGTCTCTTTATTACCCAGGGAACCAGCCACTGCCTCCAGTGAGCAGACAGAGAAGAAATGCTGCGGGCAGCTATCTTAACAGTACTTTACCCAAGAGATTAGGCAGGATTTGTCTGGCACTGAATCACTGGCTTGTGTAAACACCAGATGTAAGTGAAATGCAGTGTCTTAACTATAATGCTGTGTTTTGGCCAGTGAAAGCACTGTATTATTAAAGATAATGCTGCTGTTACCTAGATTCAGGTTAGGTACCTGTAGCATCCTCCCTGTCTCCTCTGGCTGTGCCAGGGGCTGCTCTCATACCAGATGCTGCTGGTCCAGTGCCAGGAATGGCTACAGCTGAGCCCTTGCCCCCCCCTTGCCCTGCTCCTGGGGTGGGCTCCGAGGCAACATTTCTTGGTATCTGCAGAGTTCAGGTCCTGCTGTTTGATATCCTGAAGAAGTGCCTGAGCGTCACCAGCCTCCCTCTTCTCACCCCAGTGCTTGCACATCTGCCCTTGGGGAATGTGTTCTGGCTCAAGATCTCCAGGGAAAGGCCTGCAAAGGGATGCACATATCCTGTCCTGAAGGAAGATGAGGCCATGGCCTGCTGGAATGAATGTGGAGGGAGAGAGGCATCCTGCAGGCTTTTAAACTATAGGGACACAGCCCAGGGAGTCCGTGTCTGCTGGTCTGTCCTCCAAAGGCTGATAAGAAAATCTGCAAATAAGTGCAGGGAAAAAGCAGAAAGCTGTACTCACAGGGCCCTTCTCAACCCATTCTGCTCAATCTCACTGCTGTTCACAATCTTGGGAAAGATCACACATTTTGTGTCCGTGTGCATGCAGGACATGGATCCATGAAAGAAAGGTCTTGCTGGGTGACCAAAGCAGCTGAAGGTAGGTGTAAGGTAGGTGTTCCTCCTGAAGGCATTGCTGGGGGCACCTTCCCACAGCTCTCTACAAGTGCATATGCAGATTTAGGCATTCAAGGAGCTGAACCCTGAAACAGCATGGTATTTGGGTGCTGGGAGACAAATGTGGAGTCAACAGGACCTTGTAGGTGTTTATGGTAAACATAGTCCTGAGATATTAATAGGAGATAGCTATATGTGTGCACACAGCATACACTCCATGAAACTTTTCATAGTCTCAAAGTAAGCACATGCCTGAACTAGACCTGCTCTTGCAAGACCTTTCCTTGGATTTTGTTCCTGGCAGGGACACAGAACATTTAATTTCCTTCCTTCCAGTTCTTGGAAGAAGTGCATTACAAAAACATTCCTCTTGGGCCTGCAGAAGAGGATGGTGAAAGACATATGGGAAAGGACAACTGGTGACAGTAATACACTGTAGATCTGCTGCGACGAGGGGACCCAAGATTGTCAAAAAGTGTTGCTGGACTCCCCTTGCAGTTTGGCCTCTGCTTGCAGCAGCCAAACACAGCTTCTCGTCTGTCTGGGGAGGAGGAAGAGCAGCTCTCCATGCAAGATGCCTGCTCCATCCACAAAGCAGTGCATCTACTGCAGACAGTGTCTGAGGTTTCCCAGGGCTGTTCTGCTATGACAAAACCAATTCAATTAGCTGACTGGAAAATGTGACTTAGAGGCATGCAGCCCTAAAATGTGTTCCTTCTCAGTTGAAGCACACAGTTATGGGAAGTCATTAACCATGCTGCAGAAGAGCTGTAAGTATCTTGGAGCTGTATTAATCCAGTGACAAAATTTGAGGCCCCTGTTTAAGTTCCCAGCTCTCCTTAAGCCATCTGGGATCTGCAGAAGCCATCTGATAACAGGTTTGCACCACTGGTCTGGTAAATTAACTTCATTAACCTCCCACTCTGTCACAGTGAGTAACTTTATGCAGCTTCCTCTTTCTATCACATCGTTCACTGAATTACCAAGTATCCAAGAAAATCAGTGTTCTCTGGGCCTGCGAATGGCAGCTGAGTATAGTTTTGATCACAGTGATCTCACTCTGAACTCCTTAAATTAACCTCCAGTTCCTTCTGGCCTCTTTAAGAGGGGAAGTTTGCAACTTTCTTTTTTATTACCGTGGCACCACATAGCGAGGAATGAACTGGCTTTTCCATTACAAAGCACTTTTTCATTTCTCAGCACCCTGAAGCCTGGAACACAGTGCTAACACAAGATGAAGGAAGTTTTTTTAGCAGCTTAAAGCGAATTAAGCTTTCTTTGAGTTTTGGGAGCAAACAGGGTTGTTTGTTTCTGAGGGGAAAAAAATGGGTGGTTTTAGCTGGAGCCTGGCAAAATAGTGTATATAGAGAGCCAGGAAAGCCAGGTTGTTTTGCTGGCTCTAAATATACTCTTTCCCCTTACTCTGACTAAGATTTTATTTTTAAAACAGACAAGATTCCAGCAATCTCTTAGTTCTTGCTTTGAATAAGTTCCCTTGTTTTTCGTTCATGTACTGCATTTGCCTTTTTTGTTTTCCTTATTCTGCTTTGGCAGTTCAGCAGTGAGTCCAGCCATCCCATGTCCTAGATTTATCAGCAGAGGAAGGGATCAATCCTGTTCCAACTGGAAGCAGTCTCTTTGGGTCACCCTCAGCACAACACTCTTTGCACAATGTGGTCACAAACAACATTAATCTAATCCCTGCACGATTTCATGGGGAACAGGGGGAAAGACTCATATGATCTTGCAATAACTTTATCAAAACATATTCCTGTCCTGTGAGAGAGTCTCAGTGCAGTGAGAATCCTGGGCAATTATTCCCCAAGCTCATTTTCCTTCTTAAATCCCCCAGAGATGTAGTTCTCATTCCACAAAGATGGAGTTGGTTTTTCTCTCCTCTATCACCTCTGCTGAGAAAATGTTAGTAACACCATTGCTAATATCATCTTCTTGATGGTCAGTTGCCTCTATTTTATTTGTAAAGTATTCTGAGATGCCTGAATAAGTCCATAATACCCTCTAGCCATAAGCTGTGCTTGAGAAAAATTGATTGAGTGAACTGAAGTCATTAGAGGAAGTAAACAGTGTTAAGCAAGATACATGACTCTACAAACCTGCACTGCTTCTCGGGCCATTTCAAAATCACAATGTAATATAGATCTATGATCTCTAGTTCAATTTTGACTTAAATTGGTTGCTGACTGTGTGTAAAATGTTATTTTCTTACAATAAAAAAAAAGTGATGTGTTGCATGGAACTAGACTTTTTAAAGTAATGCACATCCAGTTCCCCTTAAATCAAGTACAGGATCAGCAGAGGAATGTGGTGGGGTTTTTTCACTTTTATGAGACCAACACAACAGCAGAATTGCCCAGTGTGTGCTACCATTTATGTGCTTCTTCCTCCTAAAGGCCAAATTTTCTGTGTGCCTGTCTGTGCAGTGAGCATAATGAACATTGTATTAATTTAGATCCACCCTCAAAAACTAAACTAAGACAAAATCCAAATGGAAAATTATTATAAATAAATGGCCTTTCTCTCTAAAACCAGAACATGGAAAAAGGCACCCTTCTGTAAGGTTAACCCTTTGTGTTTCTTGAAGCCTGTGCATCTCAAAGCAATCTGGTTGGGCTGGAGGGAAGATGTTCATCAATACATGCTTCATTCTTATTTAGCAGTGGGAGGAAGCTGACACAGCCCATCTGTTTCATTTTTGAGGTACAGAGCTTAGGAAGCTGATTTGCCAGGCGTGATGTGAGGCACCGAGTGACAACATCAGGAAGAGAGATCTGAGGCCTCAGGAGCATTTTGCTCTGCTCTGCTCTTGCTGGCCAATATCAAAGCAGCCCCTTTCCTTTGGTGCATCTCTTACAGACAAGTAGCTGCAGAAAGAGCCTCACAGCAGCACTCATGCTCTGACTGGGACATTATTTAATCCCTCAAAAGAAAGTAACCCTGAGTATAGAGTTCTAGTCAGTGGAAATGTCCAATTGGAGATGTGATGTCCAGTGTTAACTCGCAGTCCCATTTTTTAGTTCTCATGACTAATGCTACCACATCTGCTACATGAAGAGCCTCTTGCAACATCCCTTCTGAGTACACTAAAACCACACCCAACACACAGCAGCAGCAGAAAAGTAAGGGGTTTTCCCTTAATTTCTCTGTGCAGACTTTGCTTTTTATGCAAACAGAAAGCTCTCAGTGGCCATAGCAGGGAAGTCACATTGTGCAACTGCTTCTCTTGATGGCACCATCAGCTTTGCTGGGACACTTTCTCAATGAGCATCCTGCTGTGGGCAACTACAGAACTTCGACTGAATGCTGCAAAGATGGTGGAAGTAAAGACCTGAATAAAACTTTCAAACCCCCTATAAAGCTGGTTTCTCATTTTAATAAAATTTGTCATTCTCTTCCTTCCTTGCACAAAGTAACTTTCCAGCTCTAAGAGCCAAAGAAACCCAGTGAAGTAGAAAAATGCTGCAATTGTATGATACAGGGATGGAACACATTCAGTGTCCATGGGAGTGGCAAATTCTATTTAAAAAATTAACAAGAAAACATAGTGTGTTTTTGTGGCTCTGTATTGTAGAGAGTTTACCTATTGTACTGTTAAAGGCTGCAGCCAGATAAAAAAAAAAAAAAAGCTCTCCCTTTTGAGTCATGGTACCTGCTAACCATTAATGCAGTAGATCCAGGCAGGAGGATACAAATGAAAAATAAGTCTGCATTCCTACTGAAAATTCTCTAAATTTATTTTTTTCAAAATATGCCCTGCTTAATAGGATCCCTGACCGCTGGTTTAGTATGGACCTGGACTTTTGTTTTATCTTCCTTTATCAGTACTGGTGGCCTCTGCTTGGAGAAGTCTTGTAGAGAAAGATCCAACACACATCTTATTGATGGAGTTTTTAATGAACAATACTAAGTGGAGATAGACTAAGTGCCTCAGACAGCTGAGAAAAGATTAAAATGTACCAAAACCAAAAGCTGCTGGGATACTTCAGGCCTGCTTCTTGTTGAAGCCTGGGTTTTATTGTTATGCATTACCTCATGTGAGTTTTGTTTCCCATGTGCTACCCAAATCATTGTGCACCAGAGCTGGTACCCATCCACCAAGAAGAGCTGGTCCTGAACTGCTGTGGCTAAGGGATCAGGGCTGAGGAATAAAAAAGAAGGCAGAAAGTAGCTGTCTTTGTCAGCTCCTGGTTTTTGTGAAATACCTCCTTGCTCTTAGCAAAGATGAGCTGTTCACCCCTGAGGTCAGGCTGTGTGGGAAGGGAGACAGCAGCATCTCTGTGGCTGCATCCTCAGGATGCTGTGAGCCAGCAGGGAGAAGGAGCCCAGCCAAGGGAAAGAGGTGAGAGCCAAGCACAGTGAGCTGCTACACACCCTTTGATTTCAGAGAAGGTAACCACGCTTCTGAAGCAAATTTAAGGGCTAGAAAATCTCCTAGTGGCTGCTGCAGAAGCCTCCATTCACAGAGCCCAGCAGGGCCATTGGGAGGACCAGTGTGGGTTTGGCCAATCCATGGGTTGAACTCAGCCCTGACAGCATGAAGTCAGCCCCGAGCTCATCTTGAGCTTGCCCAGGCCAGGGACATCAGTGTCTGGTCAGCAACAAGGACTGGGGGACTCCATATGGCAGGGACCTAGGTAAGATCATTCCTCCAGGGCTTCAGAGGCCACTGAGCATTCTGCAGGCAAAACAATGGCATTTGGGGATAGTATTAAAAAAGCCAAAAAGTCATCCCTTCAGGTTCTGCTTATTAAAGCTTTAAGGTTGGCAAGTGTCACCATGATGAGGTTTCCCCACCTGCTTCTCCAGTTAGATTGATCCTCTTCTCAGGTCTTCTTGTATCCAAACAAGAACAAGGATGCCAGGAGTTCAAAGGTTCTTTCCCCAGCCTGCCTAGGAACAACTCCCAAGTTCTGCCAAGGTTTCTCCAGACCCCACTCCACAGCTTCAAAACCCCAACTTCTCAACCTGCACCACAGCTAGGATGTAGTTACTGTTCTCAGATGCAACCTTGTCAGAGCTGAGCACAGCAGGTATTAATAACCAGCTGCTGCTTTTCTTCGGAAGCAAAGCAGCAAGGAGCTACTGAAGATCTGTTTACATGATTCTTAAAAAGCAAAGTTATTTCCTCCCAGAAGCATTATTGATTTAATTGAAGAACTCCCCCAAGGGAGGGCGTTGCTCGCAGGAAGGTTAGAGCCTGTTAGGAAAAAATTATCTCCATCAATTGTCAGCTCTTTAACCTAATGATGACAATCTTGAATAGCTTGCTCTACTCTGCAAAACTGCATACAGCACTTAATTAGATTAATTAGCAAAATAGAGTTATCATAAAGAGGCTAGCTCTATACTGCAGTGCCAGAAAGAAAGGTGCACAAATAAAAAGAAACAAAAGAGTGCAAGTTACTTGTAATGAGCCCTCTTACTCATTAAATAGTAACTGCTAACTGCTGTGTTTTAATTGTTGAAAAATTTGTTTCACATGTCTGTTCAAAAATCTGAAAAATGGGCTTAAAAAACTTTTTTTTTTTTATTGATACTTGCAATGAATACAACTGAAGATTGCTTGTTGCTGTCCTTCCAAAGTAAATGTTTCCAGACAATGGATCTCTCCTCAGAGTAAGTAAAGATGCTGTAAGGGAGGTAGTTGAGGCAATGAGGTGGCTATGGCAGGTTTCTCAGCATCCTTGTACTGTTCAAGTACAAGCTCTGCCAATTTCTTCAGAGAAAACCATGCTTAAAAAAAAAAAAAAAAAAAAAAAAAAAAGAAAGAAACATTGCATCAATTGTCTCTGCCAAGACTTAAACTTGTGAGACTCAAGGAATGATGTTTGTGGGTTTGCAGTAGACACCAAGTGAGTCAATGTTATGCTTTGTATTTCCTGCTGGGGAGCATCAACTCTCATATGATGTTCAGCAACAAAACCCAAGCTCTTGTTTGTCCTTTGTTTCCTGAGAATAAACCTCTGCTTCACACTGAAGATGACATTTCTTGCTACTCTGTCTATCAGATGTTTCATTGCATCCATCAAATATTTAAAGCTAAAGCATCAATATCCTTAAGTAAATATGATGGATTTGGATCCCTCTTTTCATGTAGGAATACTAAAAGAATGGTTCAGAAGCTTCCTGAACCTTTCACTTTTTTTCCTCAATTAAGTGTGGTAAACTGAGAAAATTCCCAGGACAGAAAAGCCAGAAGACTGGTAGCATTATAAATGGGTAAATACAGAGCCTGCATGATCTGTGCAGTCCTGGGAAAAAAAAAAAAAAAAAAAAAAAAAAAAAGCACAGTAAATTATTTTACACTTATCAAAACTGGGGGGGAGGAAACAAATCAAAAGCTGATTACTTCAAAAATTTCAATACCTATTACTTTTCTAAATAAGTAAATAAATACCACATAAGATTAACTTCTTATTTGATGAGTTTACAACTTGGTAATATCTTGTACTGATACTCCATGTCATGCTCGATATCTTCAATAATTTAAAAGAATTAAAACAATCTAAAACTCTTCTAATGATATTACAATGTAGTTAACTTTGAATGGGAAGACACCATCCTGAAGAAGCACTTCTAGCAGAGTGTCAGGTGGGCCTGATGGTTGCTTTCAATTTCTTTATACCAATCTGAAAATAAATAAAGTTAAGAATACAATTTGCAGAGGACACATACTGCTGAACTGTAAATAAAAGTGAAGTGATTTGTAATGATGGACTTGCATCACTCAACCACATGACAGCATTAAACACACTTAGGAAAGAAGAAACTTTTGACTAGCAATGGGATCCCATGTCATGTATTGCTAGCAGGGACCACGCTTCTGTCATTACTGACATGCTATTTATGTTTTCATAGGGTCAACACCAGAATTTATGCAGAGAGATCAAAAAAGTTTACAAGGAAGGCAAAAAAATGACTTGAGGTCTTGACAATGCACTTCAGTGAGATACTTCTGTCTGATGGGTAGTATAATTTATGTTTCAGCATAATGAGACTACAAGAACGCTTTATGCTTACAGTGGGATCAGTTATCTAGTGAATGCTTAAGGCAGAAAAACTGAAAATAGAATAAAGGGCAAGTTTTACCGTGAGAAAAACTAGCCTTTGAAAAACATAACCTACAGAAGTGACTTAGTTTTTAATTTGCATCATGTTATAGCTCTTAGGAAGGAAGGGATGTGACTTTAAAGACCTGCTGCAGGTGAAGGATGTAGGCAGGAGACACTAGGTGAACTGGTGGTGTTTATTACTGGTGTTAGGCAGAATAAATTATCTGAAGTGTTTCTGCCTAGAGCTCTGAATACCTCTTTTCCTCATGTGTTGAACAGGTATTTGCCAGAAATTTTCAGAAAAGTGGATCTGAGACCAGCTAAAGCCCCAACTGAACCAGTGGCAACCCTCATGCTAAGGAGATGGAGCTGTGATGTTTCCTTTCATTTTCTTCAGAGGTGCAGAATAAACAGCGGTTGCTGAGATCATAAATTTAGCTGTGTGGCAACTTTCAGGAAAGGTGGTAAGACTGTTCTAAATAGAAGCACAAAAACCAACTGAGATAAAGTAAGAAAAAACCTCAGCCAGGACCACAGACTAATATTTACACAAAATGTGTGGAAAAATTGGAATATAAATAGCTGTCAGTGAGTAAAGTCACTGTATTTCCCACGAGTAAAATACCCCAGGGAAGTCATCTGAGGGTTATTTGGATCATGACTGCCATTTTCAAAGATGGGGCCCCAGAAGTATTATAACCCAACCAACCTTGATTTTTAGTGGCACAGCTCTATTTTGAGAATTTTGGTCTACTTATAACCATTCCCAGCAGTAGTGATGACATCCATCTGGCCCAGCCTTTGCTCACCCAGAGCTGAGTCCCTTCTAAATAGAGCATGAGATCTGTCAGAGAGTGTGGCAGTAGTTCAGTTTTGTTGAAGTATCCTGAGGGAGAAAACCCATAGCTCTGCCACAGGGCAGCCAAAAATATCTTGTGGTATACCCCAAGTCACATGTCACACATAAAACATACAGAGCCTGATCCCAGCACACCCGCACACCTATCCTCAGTCCCACACAGTCATGTGTTCAGCTGGGCTCAAGAACACAGTATGGTTTGAGGTCTACAAAAATATATATCTCTCAAAATAGTCCAGGCCAGCCTCAGCTTGGCCTCCAAAGACCCCTGAGATCTCCTTTATCTTCTGGATTACAAGGCATCAAACAGTTCTTCCTCTGCTTGCAGTTTACACCCTCAGGGAAGCAATTTGGAGACAGAGCTCAGTTCTGCTGAAGGTGAGCACATATTTTTCCTGTCAGGAAGATAGAGATCCCCTCTATACTTTGCAACAGGTTGCCCAGGGAAGGTGGTGGCATTGCCATTCCTGGAGGTACTGAAAAAATGGGTAGATATGGTTCTTTGGGAGATGATGTAGTGGTTAAGGTGGTAAAGGACTGATGGTTGAACTTGACAATCTTGAAGGTCCTTTCCAGCCACGATGATTCTATGATTCTATTTCATACATTTTGGATTTGCCTCCCTTAAAACTTGGCAAGTGCAGACTTTATGCTACTTGGAAAAAAGATAAAACTGTATTTCTTTAGAAGGGTCTTGGCTACTCTTTGCAAGACAGAGTAATTTGATTTCAGAGTTTTCCTTCCTCGGTTAAGAGCAAACAGTAAACCCACTTTTGATGTGAGCATTTGATACAGGTTTTTGGAGACATCTAGCTCTGCAATGACCTGATTAGGAAGGAGGAAAGAAACAAGGAAGAGCCTGTAGTGGTTTTCACTCCAAAGACCTCTCATGCACCTGAATGTGGAAGATCCAATCACAGGGTCTCCTCATACTTATAATGATGCTGTTATGTCCTTGCATTGATGCATATACAAGAATCTCCTTTTGTTAGGGCTTTTTTGGGGTTTTGTTAGGTCCTTTTGTTTCTATCTAATACACCAGCAAGACTCAATGTCCTTTTGCATCGCCCTTGGCAGAGCAAGACCAAGGCAAGCACACAACCAATAAAGAAGCCCATTGCTGACATTCCTTTGAGTTTACTGTACTTTGTTATGGGCTCCTCAGTTGCTGAGTTCTGTCTGTCTGTCTGTGTGGTCAGCCTGTGGTGGAAGACAGAGGATGCAGTCGTGGTTGGTCACATACTTAACCAAGAGTGTCAAAGACCTGGTGGAAGACACTAAAGCCACATGTGTGCCAGCTAAAAAAATGGCAAAAACTGTTAAGACAAACTTTTAAAGCCCAAAACTGTTGCATCGGTGGGGAGCGCATTCACAGAGAATGACAGAATATTTTAGGTTGGAAGAGACCTCCAAGATCATCCAGTCCAACCTTTGATCAACACCATAAAATAACATGAGAGAATAACAAGTTGCAAAGCACCTGATCCCTTTACTTCATTATCAAAAGGGAAAGATCCAACCACCCTCCTGCCCTCCTTGCTCTCTGCTTGCTCAGTCCATGTTTCTGCTGCATTGGGGTGGGTTTGGGCTGCTGCACGCTGCTGTGACGGTAGGATTTGAAGCACTGCTAATGAAATAAGCACACTTCATTTCTCACTCATTTAAACTATTTTCACTTGTGTCAGGTTTCATTTTACAGCCCTGAAACTAGTTGGCAGTTGGAAGCTCCTGAGAACAGTTTCACAATAGATCATCCAGTATGTGGTAATATGTCTTTATGACACCAGACCACTGTTTCGTACTTCTTCCCTTTAGAGCTTCCAGATGAATTTGAATTTAATTTTGGTTTTGGCATGAGTGTCCCTCCAACCCAGCATGCTGCAAACCACTGGAAAAGTCTGAGCTTTCAGCTTGTGTTTGCACTTCAGCTGGCTACAATTTACTTGAGAAATACTTGGCAGGCCAACCCATTTTGTCATCCTCCCTGTGTCTTCTGCAATGTTAGAGCTCTTTCAGTCTTAGCAGAGCTGTGCACTTGAGAAGAACAATGTCCCACTGCTGACACATTTAAATGCCATAAAATGTCACAACATCAGAGAAGCTTCAAGATTTTTATTTAAAAAAAAAAGATTAGAAGTACTGAGATGCCGATTGGATGCTGACATATAGTTAATGGCACTTTTGCATGCAATGACTTCACACAGTGTTTCTGTGCAGTTTTAAATGTCATGCAAGTGTATAAATTCCATTCAGACATAACCTTTATTATGAGAGCATCAATAACAGAAACATGTAATTAAAGGATAAAAGGCTTGGTAGAAATATAACCTTTTTTGTATTATATTGGTAATGAATTAATAGAATTCTATGAGGGATTCTCACTTCAGTGGTGGAGTGACAAGCACAGAGAAAACTCTGCCTTCCATCACAAAGTTTAGTGGAAGTCCTTCCTCTCTCTACATCAACTCATACTCTGTCTTTGAAACCCTGAATGAATTATTATTCCATGTGTCTGCATCAAAACACATGAAAACAGCAGCTGGACCTCTGAAATTCCATTTTGTTTAGCTTGAGTCATCTACACTGGGACACTTGCCATCTTGCCACAGTCTATTATACCCAAGCCCATGGCTGATGAATTACAGCTCTGCCAACCATCCTGTCCAGCAAATTGACAGCATATGAGAAAGAATCCTGTATCACTATCAGCACTACAGAAACACCATAGACACAGTAATAGAAGGAGATGTTTCTCTTGCTCAGTGCTTACCCCAGAAAACTAGGCCATGGTGTCCTTCAAACCATAATGAGAATTACTATTGAGAGGACTGTCAATCTATGCAACAGAAGAAATGAGGCTTGACAGTTCAGAAAATTGGGTATAAGTACAGTAGCAGAACCAATTACTGCAAAAGGATTAATTTTTTTCTTCCATACTCAGTCTGAAACAAGTAGGAATGACCCCTGCCAAAGCTGTTGTCTAATTTTGATAATATATGCTTATCTGTATGTAGCTGTCAATTTTGGCTGCAAAGACTTAGAATGTGATAAAGTTCCATTGAGGATCTGTCTTTCCCTAAACTATAGCTAAGGCCAAGGGATGAACACTCCACATCACACTGCAAATAGCCCATCAAGATAGCTCTCATCCCAGTTTCTTTTATAATATTCTTACAGAATCACTGTAAGAGCACTTTTTATCTTGTTCTTTGCATTTCCCAACATCACTTGCTTTTCTTCCACACTGATTATTCAGAAGTTATTACTCTACCTCCCAGACTAATTGAAGATATTACAAGTCATTTGATACATACTGTAGGCTGAGAGTCATCACTGACAGTGAGAACAAAGGCTCAAAAGGATGTCTGAACAGCACCAGTTTTTCACGTACCTTTCTCCATGACCCTTTACTTCCTAATTCTGCAGGGTACCCTTGTTCCTGCTGCAGAACTGCTTTCACCATCAGCTTCCAGCCACTTTTGTCCTAAGATCTTGTAGAGTGGTCCTTCCTACAGCTGATGATTCTGCAGGTGCTGAATCACAGAATAACAGAATTACCTTGGTTGCAAAAAAACCTTTGAGATAATTTAGTCCAACCATTAACCTAACACTGACAAGAGTTTAAATAAACCATATCCCTAAGCACTACATCTATACGAGTCCTAAATACCTCCAGTGATGGTGACTCCACCCGTGCACCCTGTTCCAACGTCTGATAACCCAACATACAATCTAATCCTCCCCTGATCCAACTTGAGGCCATTACCTCTTGCTCTATCACTTGTAACTTCATTGAACTGTCTGATCCCCACCTCTTTACAACCTCCTTCAGGGTATTTGTAGATCATGATAAGGTCTTTAGCCTCTTTTTCTCCAGCCTAAACAACTCCAGCTCTCAGAGCCGCTCATCATAAGACTTGTGCTCCAAACCCATTATTATTATAGCTTTGTTGCCCTTCCTTGGAAATGCTCTGGTAGCAAAACGTTCTTTCTGAAGTGAGGGGCTCAAAACTGAATACAGTACTTGAAGGGCAGCCTCACCAGTGGCAAGTACAAGGGGTAAGATCACCTCCTTGGTCCTGCTGGCCACAATGTTCCTTATACAAGCCAGGATGCCACTGGTCCTCTTGGCCACCTGGGAATACTACTGGCTCATGGTCTGTCAGCTGTCAGTCAACACACTCAGTTACCCCTCTGCAGGACAGCTCTCCAACTCTCCAGTCCTGCACTTCGTCAGCAGCTCATCGATGTTGTAGGTGTTCATGTCTGTGGCTCCTTTACCCGGCCTCAAAACTGCTCTGGGGGGCACCTCTAGATGTGTGTCTTCCATTGGTGTTGTCCTCTGCCTTTCAAATTGTTATCCAGCTCCATGTAGAGGCACTCAGCAGCCCTAAGCCTCAGACATCTCGTGATGCCAGGTGCTTCATGGATACTTTGCTACACCACTGAGAAACTTATTTAGATATACAACCTGGTTTCTGCATTCCAGTTTAGAGTTGAGGCTTGTGGGACCTGGGTGTTATTGAGTGGTTCTGAGTACACAGGAATTATCACATGGCTTTAAATGCATCATCTACTGCAGCAGCTGGTGATGGACATTGACCTCTACCAGTTACTTCAGTAAATAGCTAGGTCTAGGTTCTCTCAGTCATTATGATGTAGCTTATTTTAGGTCCTGATGTGTATCATTTAATCATCCCTTGTTTAGTGCAACACACTGTAACTGTATGAATTGCAAGGTATCCTTGACCTTGTTGAGTAAGTTGGCCTTGATGGACTCCTGTGGTTATGACTACCAGCTCTGACAAAGAGAAAGCATTGGTCTTCATGGATTTTGTAGCCTTTTATTTTATTAAAAGATTTCACGATTTACCTACCTTATCCTTACTTGAAACAGTTCAGTAGAACCTAGAAAAAGTACTATTTTAATACCAAATATAGCTATTCTTACAGTTTTATAGGTACTATTACTTGCAGAGCAGATCATAAGATAATTTTAATCTTCTAATGAAAAGTCTATGAACAGAATCTTAAGTGTGAGGGGCTGTTTTTCAGAGACTTCCAGTGCTTGGGGGAATTACATTGATGTAATTTGCCTGTTAAATACTTTGGCAATCTGCAAAAGATGCAGTTTCAGCATTGGTTATTGCAGTTTCAGCATTGGTTATTACAGTTTTTGTATTAACTATTGTTCTTGTTTATATCTGTACAAGCAAGCAGGCATGTGAAAAATACAGCACTGCTTGGAAACTGGACTGAGGAGGTCTTTTTCTATGTGGATTATGAAAATTTTGGAGGTGACTGATTTTAGCACTTAAATTCTCCAACCTGTTCTGTGCATCTCCACCAGCATTTGTGCATGTTATCTTCCCAGGGTCCTACTCCTGAGATCACACTTCTTTCAGTAATGTGGTTACGGTAGCAGAGCTTATTACCGTGCTTCTAATTAGCTGGAAACACTGTTCATATCTGATGATTATATTCTCAGTTTTCCTCTGGGCTCTGAGCTGTGGCAGAGATTTTATGTGGGTAGAAAATGCCATTTTTCTTTTGCCAAAATTCTGGGGAGATGCTGTCAGAGTGCTCCATCACATGTGACGGATCATCACTTTACAGAGAATTATCTCTAATACAAAATTGAGTTTTTATCTCGAACTGTCATGTCTGAGAAGTCTTGCCTGTGACATTGGGGGAGAGGAAAGAACTGGACTTAGTAGCTGATTCTTTCCCCAGGACTGACTTTACCCTCTCTCTCACAGTCACTTCTGTCCTTGAATCTTGTAACTGCTGCCACCTCCTCTTCCTGAGCTTACAGGTCCCCTCTGTTAATAATGTCTCCCATAGTGTTAAGCTGTGCACCCATGACAGTGCCCAGACTTTCAGTTCAAAGCTGTGTGGTGTCATACTGTTGACATCACTACTGCTCTTCATGCACTCAGGCTCTTATTATTTGTGAGCTACTAGCTGTTAAAATCACATTGGAAAGAGCGCTGGGAAAATACTCAGCAAATTGATACAACTCTCTCCAAGTGAATAAACTTTGAATACTGGTTGTCAATCAAGGCTCAGAAAAAAGGGAAATTTCTCTAAAACCGTGTTGAAAGAAATTTGAGCACAGAATACAGCACCCTAGAGAAGGATGGTCAGGAAATGCTGTTTCCACTCCTGCTTGCCAACTGTTCCTGGGTACAAGGGTCTCTGCAATGGAATGAGAGCCATTACTCTCCAGGGAAGCTCCCTACCACCTCCACAGTTACAGATTCCTGGTTTAAATGGTGATCCTTACTTCTCCATCCCAAGAAATTCTGCCTTTTTTTCAGTAATCATGGAACAAGTAGCATCAGTACATTATATAAAAAAGAATCTGAAGCTTTTGTTACATGTTCAGACTTGAGAAATCTAATCATTGTTTGGCTTTTATTTGTATTAAAATCCCATGATGAAATTTGCATTATTTGTATTAAAATCACAGCACATGGCATCAGTTCTGGAATTCAGGACAGAACTCTACAGCTGATTCCTAGGGCTTTTTCTAAGATTCCTGGGAAGGGCTTTTTTTGATCCATAAAATAACTGAGAGAAAAAGAAGTGCTTTATGCTGTGAGCACAAAGCCCAGATTTTTAAAGTGCGTGACAAAATCTTCCTTTACTAGAGAGTAAAATTACGGAACTCCCCAGGACTTAGGACCCCACATGGACATGGCTGTGTTTGCAATCAACTGACAGGATTTGTACTTCATCCTTAGCAATTATATTTTATACTAGGATTTCTACTTCAAAACCCACTTCACCAATCAGTAGCACATTTGTCTGCTGAGTACATGCTACTGAAAAACTATTGGTGCACTTTGTAAAACACTATCTAATGAAACCTAACGCACACGTGGCCTTCAAACACAAGACGCGCCATCTTCTCGCGATGTACTTACTATTTATATGTCCGTGTATTTTGCTCCTAGCTGCCTTCTGTAGGGGTTACTTTTTTTTTTTTTTTTTTTTTTCCTGCAGCTACACAGTATGCTTCTTCTGCTCCTTCAGACAGTGGTAGGTGTCATTTCCTCCAATTTATTGATGGAGGAAGCTGAGGGCTGGAGAACAAAGCCCAGGCCTTCGGGTTCCTGCGCCGTTTCCTGGCCCAGCTGCTTTCCATCTCCCAGATGGTCACCGAGGCAGAAGCCAATGCTGCACCCAGCTGAGAAGGGCCTCTCCTCCTCCACATTGATCCCCATGGAAAACAGGCAACTCAGAAAACACCTAAGCTCATCCAGAGAGCTCTTCTACAGGCTGCAGGTGGCTAAGCAAGGCGGGGTTGTTCTTGACAAAGCAGGAGTGGTTTGTGACAGCTGAATCGTGTTGCTCCCACTTCAGCTCAAGCTGTCACCCTCCCCTCCTGCTACAACATACACACCACCCTCCCTCCTCTTTCCTCTACACTTTGGTGCACCAAAGTGGCACCACACAGCAACTCTGCAGTGGCACAAGTGCAGGCACCGAAGCAGCACGGGCAGCTGGCCACGGAAAGCTAAATTAAGAGAAAGGCATTCATTCACCCCTGACGGCTCTCCCAGCATCGCTGCTCTCTGTCACACCAGCTGATGTTGTCAAGGGAAGAAATACTGCACTTCTGTCACAAGGTACTGGTATAATTTCTACAATTTCCCCACTGGGAAGCATTAGGGATGCTGCCTGATGGTACTGGGACCAAAACATACTGTGGTTGCCCATGGTCCTAGGATTAACATCTTAATTTTTCCTTGTTTTACATCCAGTTCTGCTTATCTTTCTCCTCCTCACTGCTGCCTTGAAGTCCTTAACTACCTTTCTAGCTTGTCTGACTACAACCAATGCTCCCCTATGCCTTTCAGGGCTTTTTGTTGCTCTTGAACTCAAGCCCTCTTCCTAATCTTTCTGCTATGCTGCTTTTTGCTGCCCTCTCTTTCCACAGCCACAAAGAGAACAGAGGTGATGAGTCAGAAAGGGAAGTTCCAGTGTCCAGAAACAGAAATAACCAGAAAACCTCAGGAGTTTTACTGCCTTTTTCTTATTGAGAACAAACAAGTCGTAATGAGCAAAAAGCATCACATGGATTAGTTTTGAAAAATTATCAAGCTGACCTATGCCACAGCTGCTTTCAAAATGCTGAGAGCAAAAGGAATCAGGGGGTGGTAAGAACTATGAAGACAGATTTTTTAAAAAGTTTGCAGAAGTTCAAAAGACTGGTGTTTATTATAGGACACGTGGGGATCTATAAATTTTTAAACCAAGTTGTTAAATATTCCATTTCTAAAGGTTAATTGGTCAGAGTGAGCAGGTGTGAACAGAAAAAGAAAAACACAGTGAAGTCCTACACCCATTACAGGTAAAAGTAGAACGCTGGTGACTTCACCAGTTTCAGAATTCTGCTCACAGTATTCAAACCCTATAGGGATACTCACCCTCGGGCAGCACCATCCCAGATGTTAGCTATTTGAGAATAAAATTACTCCACAGTGAAGTACTTGTCTTTGCAAGCGCATACTGTGCTAAGAATATGGATGTATGATCACCCTTGAATATTCCTCTTAATACTGATTTTAAATCTTCAATTAACACAACTGTAAACCTAGGCAGGCTAAGGCTTAATGAAAGATGTACATGAAAGATACAATGCACAGGACATTCAGGAATTTCCTTGATCTGTGCAGCACCCAATGCATAGCAAGCAAAAATAGGAGTTACTGATAAAATAACACTCGTGCAGTTAAAAAACAGGAAATTATACAAGTGGAAGAGAAAGTCAAGCACTGCAAGAGTGGAGGATTGGGTCCTTCCAGATTAGTTCATTTGATTAGTTGACCAGAGTCAAAATTTTGAGTAATCTTGGAACTCACTTCCATTTTTCATGCTGGCAACTCTGAATCATCTCTCTCTTTCTGTTGCTTCAACCTCAAAACAGGAAAAAGTGAATGCTGCAACCAGCCATGGAGCCTTATAAAAACACTCCTGTGCTGTACAAAGTAGCTGAAGAAAGGCTTGACTCCTACAGTGTCTTTCACCATGCCTCCATGAGCATCTTTGTGAAACTGCAGGGCACTCATCTACTGCTCCTTGGTGCAGCAAAGGAAAACTGTGAAGAGAAGGTAAAGTAACAAAAGACCTGACACAAAGGGACGTTTTGCAACTCTGGACTTAAATCTTGATCCTTCTGGCTTTGAGTAGAATCCTACCCACAACAGTGGAAGGGATTCATACGCAGCAGTAAAGCCTGGCCCCCAGCTCTATCTGCCTGATTTTGCTCTTTTGTCGGTGGACAATAGGCTCAGCAGTGCCCCTCAGCAAGAGCTGCTGGGGAATTCCTGGAGATCAGCTTTCTTCTGTTGTTGGCTGGTGTGTTCAGAGGCTGCAGGGCATGGTCCTGGGATCTGTAACTACATCTCCAGTGGCTGCTATGTACCACACCAAGCACAACTAAAGAGGAGGGGAGTTCAGGCAGGAAGAACCAAGATGAGGCTTAGACAGATGCTCCCTTTTCAAACACACACTGTTCATCTTTCTTCTTGTGTTCAAAAAAAGACTGTTAGCATCTACATGCTTAATCTGCATGTGAACTTCTCCCTTTCCAATTAGTATCTCCTTTTAAATTGAGCAATCTGTTGACTTAGGTCTCTGTACATACCCATACTCACTGATTAATGGAGCCAAATAAAAGCAAAAAAGGCAGTGCGACAAACAGTCACTTATGTTTTGGCTCCATCTTTCTCAGCTAAAAACTACATAAAACGTTTTACTATTACAGAGCATTTAGGAAAATAAAGGCAAAGAAGAGTGTAGAATCAACCTGCAATTAATTTAGAATACTTGTAAACTAAACACTGTAAAAATATGTACTAACAATAAAAGTAAACTACTTCATGGATGCAAGGAACACTTTAAGAAAATACAACTGAGAAAAATATGCTAGTAAATTTGGTTTTGAAATTATCATCGCTCATTTAACAATAGAACCTGATACCTGGCTTGCAGGTGTTTAACCTGCATTCTTTTACCATACAAAATATAAACTCCCTAACAGATTTTTAGATACACATCATCTTGCAAAGTATCTGCTTGACTGAGTTAATTTTAAGGCTTTATGGTACCTACAGATCTGCACTGAGTATGAATAATGCACAATAGTGACCTCTATTTTAAGGAATCAGCACTGAACAAGTATTCAAACATATTTAAATGGTTACTTTCTTAAATGCCTATGTTTTAAATGTTTTGCTTTTCTAAAAAAAGATACTATATATAAATATTATTCCAAAAATGTATTAAACCCTTTTTAAAAAAGAACAGGATCAGAGTAAGCAGAATTATATATATTGAAGAGTTTAACATTAAAAACCTGTCAAGCTCTATCTCACGTGATACTCATCTTTTTTTTTTTTTGGCCTTAAAGCCAAGGAAAAAAACCACCAAACTGTGCTTAATCATTTCAGTGTTCCCTGATCTCTTTCAAGGATGTAACGTGCTAAACAGAAAGATACAGATGCTAAGAATAACCACACCATCTATCCTGATTATCTGGTTGGAGAAAAAGACTCTTCAGAAATGCTTAATCTGTGGTACAAATTATGTCATTCCATAAATGCAGACAGCTTGTGGGCCAAGACTGTTAATGGAGATTTACTGGCTTTCAGGCTTCTTTGAAGAGCAATGCTAACTGAACTGACATTTTTCCACAGTCTACACCTTTCAATTGGGAATCAAAATCAGAACCAAAATTCCAACAGCTTATGTTTTCAGTTTGGTGACAGAGTGAAGCTGTCTTTGTATACTTATGGCCCGTCTGAATCTTCATGTGACACAGTTATTATGCTGTAGATAAATCAGGTTCAGGTCTTGCAGATTTGACTCTGGAAGACTAATTCCATACCTGCTCCAAGTATAGTTAGCAACAGTGGATTTCATCTTGTTTCCCATCAATTTCAGGTGTTATCACACCCTGAGAAAACAGAAGACTGTCCAAAAAGCAATGTTTGCAGGTGTTTACCACAGGTTAAATGTTTCATTTTGTACAACACAAAATAGAACTCACTCCTGTCAAGACTGTAATGTTGAGGCATACAATGTGTAACCAGACACTGTAAAACTTAGCACCTTCTAAAACTGCTCCAAACCCATGCATTTTGACATTTAAAACTGAAGGCTCAAGATGCAGTATTTACATTGCAAATTGTTTTCATCTCCTCCTCCCACCTTTAATTTTATAGTGACTATGAAATAAATTTAAGTAATAAATCAGATTAAGTGAAAATATGCCAACGTTCTTGGTCAGAACTGCCTTTTACAGAAGGTTACATATCTATAGATATTCACTACAATCTGAATGCAGAAACATCATCTTGAACTGGTTAAAAAAATAAACACCAGTGTAGTTGTAAACCCTGAAGATCTCTAATTAAAACAATGCTTTTTAACAGACATCACCATCTTCTCCTTTTCCCCCAGAACTGAACAAAAACAGCATTCTGACCTCTGTAGGATTTTGCTTCTTTTTCTTCAAATTTATTAACTTCTGTAATTATGTAGTCCATTTTATTGTTAAATCAGAAACAGTAAGAGAACACTCTGGGTTGGTATAGTCATTTTACAATGAGCAGATCAGCTACAATAACTTTACCTAATGTCAGAAAACCAAAACAGAAGCAGAACAGCAATTTATCTTTTTTTTTTTTTTTGACAAACCTGCTTATTGAGATATAACCTATTATGTAAGGAAGAAAATACTTGAAAAATAAAAAAGTTAAAATTTAGTTAAAAGCTTTACTTGTCTGAGAGCAATCTCATAAAACTCTCTTTAATATGAGCACTTCACTTCACAAAATGAAAAACTATTTACAACATTTTGCTTGCAGTTTGGTCACATTATCTACACACATTTGCAGAAATCTTAGGCAAAATAGGTATGTATCTTCTTCTGACATAGGCTATCAGATTGATTGCACATTTTCCTTTTACGTAATGGCTCTCCTATAGTGCACTGAAGTCAGTGATCACTGTCTAATTACATTCTCATTTTAATTTATGGCTCAACAATAAAATCAATACCACTTCAAACCCAAATATCTGCACAGCTGAATTACATATAGTGTGAAACATGTGGATCCTACTTGTTTGGACCTGATTTTCAAAAGAATCATTCACCTCACCAGCACAATTACCAAACTGTGCAAAGAAATAAAAGATCTGTGCACCTAATTGGCTTGAAAAAATCAAGGCATCTTATCAAATGCTGTCAACAATTTCCCTCTAGTTAGAGTTCTTTTTAAAATGTTCACTTCCCTATGGCACTATGATGGACTTCTCAGCCTGTTATTACTGAATTACAGTATCTTTTATGTGTATACTATATTTTGGCCAATAATGTGATTTCCATGTTACACAATGTCATTGCCTTCACAAGCAAAGTTGCTACATACATTCACAGTTTCAACAGATTGTAATTAGCTTCTCCAGTTGTGCTTTAAAAATTCCAAATATTTTCCAACAGTAAGTGCAAAGCAAATGTTCTATGCAGCTACAATTGGTCACAGAGTTATAAACTCCATAATTATGAGAAGAGTGTTCTCTCATTCTCCATTTTCATCACCTGCTTTTTCAGGTATGACTTCCAGACTTCGACGGGGCTTTGAGATTTCTACATTTTCAGTGCCGGGCTTATTAAGTCCACATGAAAGAGTAGCATAATGGATTTGCTTCAGATTCTCCAGTGCTTCATTTTTAGCATATTTGAGAAGATCAGCTTGTCCCTGTAAGAAAAACTGCAGTTAGAATACACAACAGATAAGAGCATTCAATTTTTATTTTCCTTCTGTTTGTTTCAGATTAGTTGTACAGTTGCCCTGCTCAAAAAGAGAGTCTACACCAAAGAAACAACATGATCAAAACCAAAAAACAACCCCCCAAAAAGACCCCAAAACACAAAACTGGATTACTATTAGTTCGTAAGAACTCTCTGCTTTCTCTGGAGCCAACTGGTTGTATAAACAAAGGAATAAAGATAACTTCTACTTAACAGCTTTCAGCAAAGTAATCTGTCCTGTGTTTTTTATCCACAGGGACTGTAAGTGTTTCTGCACAGAGACACAGAATTGGAAAGACTGATTTAAATACTTCAGGAAGTAGTTTAACTGGTTTGGTTTTTTTGTTCTTTGAGATCTCAGTAATGTGACCCATCCAATTCACCACTTCCATTGTATCATTGTAAAGGAACAACATTTGTCAAAGAACTAAGTATGAAAATGTAGTTTGTCAAGAAACATGTAAAAAGAACAGTGATAACAAAGGCTTCATGAGGTTTCTTTGGAGTTCAGCAAAATCCTCCCCCTACTTACCATCTTACTCTTCATAAGCAGGGAAGTTTTAATCATAGAATCATAGAATCGGCTGGGTTGGAAGGGACCTCAGAGATCATCAAGTCCAACCCCTGATCCACTACCGCTGTGGTTACCAGCCCATGGCACTGAGTGCCACATCCAGTCTCTTTAAATATCTCCAGGGACGGAGAATCCACTACTTCCCTGGGCAGCCCATTCCAATGTCTGATCACCCTCTCCGTAAAGAAATTCTTTCTGATATCTAATCTAAACCTCCCCTGGCACAACTTGAGACCATGCCCTCTTGTCTTGTTGAAAGTTGCCTGGGAAAAGAGACTGACTCCCCCCCATCTCCAGCCTCCTTTCAGGGAGCTGTAGAGAGCAATGAGGTCTCCCCTGAGCCTCCTCTTCTCCAGGCTGAACACCCCCAGCTCCCTCAGCCTCTCCTCATAGGATTTGTGCTGGAGTCCCTTCACCAGCCTGGTTGCCCTCCTTTGGACCTGCTCCAGGACCTCAATCTCCTTCCTGAACTGAGGGGCCCAGAACTGGACACAGGACTCGAGCTGTGGCCTCACCAGGGCTGAGTACAGGGGCAGAATCACTTCCCTGGACCTGCTGGCCACACTGTTCCTGATCCAGGCCAGGATGCCATTGGCCTTCTTGGCCACCTGGGCACACTGCTGGCTCATCTTCAGCTTCCTGTCAATCCAAAAAGCAAAAAAACGTCCCTGGCCCAAGTGATTTGTTTCTGTCCTGCGTTATTAACTGCTCCTTTTTGCTGATGAAAGCCCTCTAACAGCAACAGCTCTCATTATGGACAAGGCAGTGCCTGCAGCTGTTCTCTGCCTACCCTGCCCATAAGCAGGGAAGGAGCCAGCCTGTGGCACAGGGCCAGCACACCTCATCCTGGTGGACACAGAAAAGTTCACAAACTTTGCAGGAAGTCTGCAAGGGGCCGAAGTGATTGGGCTCTGTCTGCTGTCCTGAAAGAACTGCCCCACAGCTCATAGAAAATTAAATGATGCTTCAAAAATACTGAACCTTAAACAGTGTCACTTCCAACTGAAGGGGAAAAAAAGACATGCACAAACCAACCAACCAACCAACCCAGGTGCCGTAGTTCCTTGAGACTGTCAGTTCCTCTAACGTCTGATAAGCTATGAAGACTGACTGCACCTTTTCCTGTAACTGGGGTACTCATGTCTGTCCTGTGTAAATGCTGGCTCCGGGCAGATACTTCCTTTTGAAGAGATGCTAATGGCTCTTCTGGAGACATATCAGTTATGTTGCCTCTCCTCCGAAGACAAATAAGGCTGAAATCCAGCTTTACTTTTTGATTTAAAAAATAAAGGAGGAGGGGTAGAACGGAAGTCAGAGAAAAGCATCTGTGTGCACTTATGGTGTGATACTTCAGCCTTTCTTCTTCAGCAACTCAGAACATAAATACTGTCTCATGAAGTAAGGAGAATTACGCATTTGAGGCACAAAAATTGAAAACTAATATTGCTTTTTTCAAAGAAATAATGCCCCCCATCCTCTTATCCAAGAATATTATAGCCAAAGTGTATTTTTTCTGATTACCAGACAGAGAAAAAAAATGTAGATGTTCACCGTATACAAGCTTCAGTAATATTTTCTTCTACAGAAAACCAGGGCTACTTTCTTTTTTTTTTTAATAGATCACATACTTTTTTCCAAACTCACAAATAACTAAAACCTAATTTAAAACACTACAGCAGACTAAATGACTCATATCTGGAGAGCATCTGTTTCTAGCCTAAGTTCCATTTTACATGTATTGGTAGAATATAGTTCTGCAATTTTAATCAAACTGTTTATTATAGGCAGAGCTGCTAGCAACAGTTTATTAATAAGGTTGCCTAAAACTTCTCATTAAAAAAAAAAAAAACAAACAACCTGCCTTCAGTTGCTTATATGCTTGCTAAATTTAAACTATTTCAGCTGATACTTGTTATGCAGGATTTTTGCCATTGGCAGATTTTATTGTTATTACTGTTTATTCTTTAACCTCATCCATATGGTTCACTCAGTTCTTAAAATAGACAGTAAAATGCTCTCAGAAGTTTTTCAACAAACTTCCATCCTTTCCTTCCCGCTTGGGGTAGAGACTTGTAAATTCAAATGACTTCAGGTACCCTGAGTACTGGATCCAAGTCATGAGCTTTTAAAAAACAAAAATCAGATTTTGAAAGTGGTTACTACAACCCCTCAGGATTTCATTCTCGGTCATTTTTCATGTCTTGACAGCTCCAGCATGTGGCAAGACAAGGCATATTCCATTCCCACACAATAATGAATATGTGTTAGAAGAAAAAGCAGTGTATTTTTTTTCCTGCATGGCTTCTCCGGATTGTTTTACCACCAACATTTGGTTGCCAGTGCAATCAATCCAAAAGTCAGACTGAAGGAGGGGAAGCAAGAGCCTGGGAAAGGGACTCTGGCAAGAAGGTAGATGGAGAAAAAGGAGGAGGCAAGAGCGACCTCGGGGATTGACCTGGAAAGAAGTCTAGGACTGAAAACAGGAAAGTTGGACTGTACTAGGCAAAGCTGAAACTAGGTATTACTAAAAGAGGAGATTGTAAACTAATGAAAAATGAACATAATGTGGCAACACTGACTTTAGACCAGACAGGTGATGAAGAAAGGAAAAGTTTCAAACAATTTGGATTGGAATACACAAAGAAAATGAATCAGACAAACCCACTATGCTGAGAGATGTCTGGAAATGACAGACCAGTAGAAGGATTAACAACTCAAAAAAAGTGAGAGAGCTTGGTAATGAGTCCAAAGTCTGATGAGTGAGAGAAACAAACAAAACCTTAGAGCACGGAGAAGAGACTACAGAATACAATGAGAAGAGGTAAGGTGATGAGAAAACTAAAATTAAGACCCACCATGAAGGATCTCTGAGGAGACAAAGAGGGACCAATATGAACTGGAAAGCAATGGATAAAACTGCCAGAAGAAAACTAGGTACCAAACAGGAACAAAACACTGGATGGAGAAGAGAGAGAGAAGAAGGAAATCAGGGGTCAGTGGGAATGGCTGGGTTTTCAGCAGGGAATGTTTGGACAAGTCTGAACAAGAAAGATTAACTTTGTAGACAAAAGCAGAATTTGGATAAAGGTCTGCATTATTGCAGATAACAGAGGTTCAGAATAAACAAATGGGATCAAGTTTACACCAGGGTGAAACAGAAGAATTAATTAAGTACTAAGTAAATTAGATAATCTATTTCCAACACTTAAAATTTCTGTCGATTTCTGAATGTTGATTTGCAGTCGATTTTGGAATGCCACTGAACTCAAAAAATGTCTATGAAACCAATCATGTCGTTATGTGCTGGCATGTCTTGATGCAAAGATAAAACAAGAGCCAACCACTGCTACCACACATATGGTACAAGCTCAGATGAGAGAGACCTGTCCAATTGCTGTACAGAGCCTTGTTCTGCTGGTGTACCATCATGAAGCCATATGTTGGGGAAAAAAAGCAGTATGCATATTAAAAATTCAAGATGGAGTCACGTGTCTCTTGTTGATGGGCTCTCAAGATTCAATTTCAGTTCTTTATATTCTATGTATTCTGTAGTTTCATGAGATCATGTGCCATTGATTTAATAAGTAACTGATTTAATAATCAGTTGACTACAAGCTGGAGCACAGGAACCTCTCACATCTAGGGGCTCCTCTGAGGTCTTACACCTCCTTACCATCCCCAAATGGCTGTGCAATACTTGCTCTCAAAATGCTTACTGTAAAGCCTATGCAAGTAACCTATCAATGGCTCAAAGAAGAATCAAGAAGATTTATCATGAGGAAGTTCAAAAAAATCATCATTTCAAGGGAGAAATCTGGTCCAGAGAGACAACTCAATGATGGAATCTGAAGCAGTTGCAGAACCAAACCTACATAATGTTTCTCACTGTATCATAGTGCTGGCTCTGTCAGGCTTTTCCCTCAGTTAAATGTAAATTAATTCTGCCCATTAATGCTGTGTGACAGACACCAAAAACCTCAAATTTACTCCCAGGACTGTGATTAACAGGCATTCTTTGATAATTCTCACCTAAGAAATAGCACCAATACAGGCCCTGCTCATCTCAAGTACTATGAGAGTGCTGTCCTCAGAGCAATCACTGCTCCCTTTCCTTCAGTGAAGTTAAAATCCACTAACAGAACTGAGCACTATGTAACTTTAATTATAACTTTCACATATTGATCTTTACAAGTTTCAGAAAATGAATGAAGCATCAAGCTGTCTCATAGGCAGCCATGAGAAAGGCCTTAAAGAACATCACAGAATCCACTTGCAGATTTCATCCATAAAATTCAAATGCTGGCTTTTTTCCATATATATTTAAGTTGCATGCCTCTAAGTGCTCTGAGTGTTCCACTTATAAAAACAATGTAGGCCCAGAACTGATGTTAATACAGAGATAAGAAAAGCCATGAACTGCATATCTTGGGCCTTCTTTCAAGAGAAAGTAATTCATATTGTCTAATGTGACGTGTCTAAAAACTCAGAGCAAACAGGAAGCACCTAGCAAATGCTGGAGATGGGAGTCCCATCTTCATTTTAAGTATTTCCAATAAAATCTTCTTAAATTTTTAGAACAGCTCTTTGTTGCAAAGACAAATTTAAAGATGCTGTTATGCTGTCCCTACAAGCATCTTAAATTCTGAGCATATAGAGTTGGTTGGGGTTTTTCTGCTGTGCCAGGAAGGTCTGTAAATTGTTACATTATGTTGTTTGTAGCCTGCTGCAATAGTACATAAGAGTGATTTTCTTTCTTCAGCTGTATACTCTTTTTGGCAGGAAACATGATTATCTATATTTAGAAAATATGAGTAATAACAATAAATAAGTTACAAGCAAATGATATTGCAAACTGACTGTTCAAAAGAGAGGAATATTCTAATACTGTACAGCCTTGAAATCTCTCAGGTAGGCAACAAAATTCACTAAAGCAGACCAAGTTTACTCTAAATGGTGTTCTGAAATTAAACTAGGATCTCTATGTCATATGTCTCTATGCTATATATGGGATGCATAAAAATGGGAATGTGTGCATACACACAATCACAAGTTGAATAGAGCTATTTCAGATGGATTCAAACAGACTATACCAATAATAAAATTGATGACACGGCTTCGAATTAGGAAAAATAAATGTTTTTCAAAATAGTAACTTTACCGCATGTGTGCGCACACATACACTCACATATAGATACTTAGCAGCTTTGTCAGATTTTCTAAAGAGCGAGCTCCCCTAGAAATGAGCTGTCAATGTTGCTGTTTATCAAAGTTTCCATTGCATCAACTGTAGTCAAAACCTCCCAACTGAAAAAAGAAGAAGGATCAATATGTACCTTGAGGGTAAAATGCAGCTTGGAAAATGCATCAGCTACACCCTGTGAGCATTCTGCCATTCCTCTGTGAGGGAGCTGAAGATGGCACTCACGAAGAATTATTTAGTAAAGCTGTTCAGAGCTACACAACAATTCATGTGTCTTAGCCAAGAGACCATGTAAAATACCCTTCCCGATTCCAACATGAACAAAGAGTTACATCCATTTAAGCATGGCAATGGTATTGATGTGTTGGTGCTCAACTGCTTTGCTCGTTGAACAGCAAAATTTGAGGCCACTGAGTAGAGTCTTCCATTTCTGTGCTGTTTAAAGGGGAAGTAAATTTGACATAGGGAGTTCAACAGAAAAAATAAATTCTTCTTGAAGCAGCTCAGACTGTCACTTTCCTGATGAATTTATACTCTAAAAAATGTTGAACTTAACTTTCCATCCCTGGCTTAAAAAGTTTTGTAGACAACTGGAAAATGGAAAATAGAAATGGAAAAACGTAGCAGTTAGATCAATATTATAACTGTGGGTCTTTTTATCCAGACAGGAAGAGTAGTTTCTTAGAAACTGACAAACTTTTTCTATTTAATTATGTAATGCAAGACAACTTACAGTCTATAGTTAAAGAGTTTGGAGTAAGAAACCTCAGTGTGTTACTTCAAACAAATAACAGCCTCTAGCTTTCTATATATCTAAAAGTGAACAACAGCACTTCCTATGTGGATTGTAATACTTGTAAATAACTTTTAAGATGTAAAAATGTATCAGAACATTCTTTAACACCTCATGTGAAAGTTTCAGTAACAGGCTGAATAGCACCTCACCAATTCTTTTGATAAAGTATTAACTACGTAACAAACTGTACCTTCCTGCAGAAAGAATCTGTGAGTAGAAAGAAGCCAAGTCAATGGTGAAAAGATTTTCTCAGTGATCTCTTCAAGAAGGCCTTCTAACTTCATAATTATGTTAATCCTAAGGATATGCACAAAAGCCCCTCAAGTGCTCTGAAGATCCAGATCTACCATGGAGGTTCTCTCATTCATGGCTTACACAGAAATCACAACTTCACATTTCATCTGCAAACCTCTCCCTTACCAACACTTATGTTCTGAATGGGAAGCAGAGAGGAAGCAAAGCTATTGCTGTTTCAGGCAGTATTAAAATAGCTTTGCCTACCCAAGCTGATATCTGATGCCTCTGATGGAAAAGTAAACAGGAGACTAGAATTTATTTCCTTGACATTTGCCCAAACTCCCTGAACTGATTTGCCTCTTCTCTGTCCCCTGGGTAGCACAGGAATTGTATTTGAAACATCCCATACACTGTCTTCAGGAAACTGCTCTAATGAAGGAAGTGATAGTCTGGTCCTTTCACCTATAAGCAGGACCTGCACACATATTTTTAGAATGTATTAACTGTACATGCTGTACCAAATTTAACCTCTTTTTGCATTGGACTTGTGCACTGTAACACAAGGGGGAGCAGAGCAACATCATGAAAAGCTTAACAGTGAAAACCAGCATGGAAAGCTGGAGAAATACCTGTGTATTACAGCTTTTCTATAGTATTTCACTATGAGAAGAGGCAATAGGGAATTCTGCTTTCAGTAAGAACTAAAAATAAAATACTATGTGGGAAAAAATACTTTTCTTTATAATTAAAACAGACTTTATAGTTTAATGTAGTGATGAAATATTTGAGTGGGAGAAAAGAGCTCATTAGTAAATGTAAAGAAAAAACTTGAATAATATGGGACTAGAAGGATAGTGTCAAGGGAATAAATTAGGGAAGGCAGTTTTGCTATCTTTATAAATTTTTATATACCCTGCTGAGATGAAAGACTAGTGATAAGAGACCTGAACTGTTCCACATTCTAGTTTCTTCAGGGTCTCTGGCTGAAAGTTTTTAATACTTCATCGCTTACTTGTGTCAAAACATGAGCAAAGGCACTTAACAAAATGCAAAGAGAATCTCCAGCTTACATACACTCAACTTGCTCCAGTCTGGATTAACAATATAATTTGTACATATCATTAATCACCATTCATAGCAGACTGAAGTAGCAACACTTCCCTTCTGTTTTTCAGTAACTGCAGTAAACTTAACATTCTTACTGCCTTCCAAATCACAAAGCAGAGTTCTAACAGTGGTATAGCTTCCTCCCAGCTCAAGTTGCTCCACAGAAATCAATACCCATTATCTCACCCATGTATTCAAGATTACAGTGGATGCTATTAACATTAAAAGGTTCTAACAAGAAAATGTCAAACTAAATTATTCGCAGCCCCAAAATAGAAAAGACAAAAAATTAACCTTGAGAGTCTGATGCATCACCAATTTATATAAACTAAGCTGGACATTGTTATAAGTGAATAAATTCTGTGACACAAAATAATGACCAGTAATATTGGAAAGTCAGTTGTGAATAGAAAAATACAGTAATTAACCAAAAAAAAAAACCATACTACCTTTAAAATCGTAATGTTCCATGTAAAACTCTCTACGGATTTTTGTAGTTTTCTTTCTTTTAAGCCTTCTCTTGCTCCTATATTGTGCAGGTTTTCATGGAACTCCATTGCTGTGAAGAATAAAAGAGGAAGGAATATAGTATCTATTTAATGCCTTTAAGTGATCAAAGATACAGTGATTTAAAACCAAGAGGGAAAAAGCACAGAACAGTGAAAAAACTTCAGCGATGTTATTTTTCAAGCACTAATGTATCTAATCTAGCAGTGTGAATGTTATACAAGATGCCAATACACACAAATCTCTCTAATTCATAATCCACACCGAGGTCACCATTGGTTCACTGTCATACAAAGGTGGAGCCAAGCACGTATTTACTATACAAAAATATTCTTCAGGCACAATTGAATTTGTTGCACTAGAAGTAAAAAACACTTTGTAAATTGCTGCAGGATGGGAACAATAATTTCAAGAAATAATCTATGTCAACAAATTCATTGTCCCCTGCTCTTCTACACACTACATTTACACCAGAGTTGTCCAGCCAACAGCTTATATGATAGGGCCAGCCCAGGAAATAACCTTCTCACCTTATCCCTGAGGACAAAAAGAGTAACTGTGCAGGAGAAGTGCCAAGCAAACTGTCAAGGTAAGTCTACCACACTCATGTAAAATTCTGTGTCCACAAAACCTGTATCTGACAAATGCCAAATTAAAAATTTATTGAGTGACCACAGCTTTAGTTTAAACTTAGCACACTGCACAGATATAAGAAAAAATGTTAAGATTCCCATGCTGCTCTTACAATTTGCATAAAAATGAATTTGAACCAGTTTTCTTCATACACTGAAAACTGTCTCATTACAAGAGATGACTGTTTTCATTTTCCATCCTCTTACCTTACTCCCATATATATACATAAAGATTTTTTAAAATATTCATAAATTCATTTTTTTATTTCTTACCTTTATAAATTTTACTACATGAAATACAAATGCCAATTATTTTTCCTCAACTAGAAAACTCCTGTATCATTTTTATTTCAAACACTTCTCTACGTCTGACTGCCTCTAGAGTACAGCCTCAGATAACCCATCCATACTGTATTTCCCTGAAATAGTTTCCTAACCAGGTGAGAAATTGAAGTTCATTCATCCATCACTCTGTCCAAGTATGCATTTCCTGTTCATATCAACCAAAAAAAAAAGTCCTGATATCATGGATCATGGAAAGATTATGCACAGAACCATATTTAAGGCAACACATTTCTGATGCAAGCATGAAAATACAGATTATCTGATCTATCCAGTGAATTCTTAGACCACACTGCTAAGCTTCTAGTCTTATCCCTCATTTCCATATTTATAAATATTGCCCTTTAATTCCACAGGCACTACTGACTGATAATAACCTTGATCTGAAGCTGCTCAGAAACAGACTAAGAATAATGCTGAGCGTTTGCACGATCAATGTGAAACTGAGGCTTTGCACATTTCGGAATATTTCTTACATAGGCAAAGTCACTAGGATCTCAAACGTGGAGACAATGGTGACCACACATTCTGCTAGCCAGAAGAGCTCTTTTCTGGTTCACTGCATTCTACAGTGAAGCTCTTCCTCCTTTACACTCATGCCAAGTTACGTTTCTGGTGTACCAAAGCCACTACACTCCAGCTGAATATTCCAGGCAATTAGCAGCTACATCTCAGTGTCCTTTTTTGAGAGGGAAGAAAATTGTATCATCCTAACAGGGCACATACATAAGCCCTCAGCAAACAGTTGCCTTCTGCTTGAACAGCACACATTGCACCCCTCTCCTCAACATCTCTTTTGGACTGGATAGGACAACTCCCCATTTCCATGCTAAACTGAAGCTATCCTGCTCTAAGCCTAAACATACACCCAGGAACAAGAAGATTTGAATTTTATTTCTGTTCCAATTATGAGCTTGTCTGTTAAATTGAAGTGGATTATTTCATCTCTAAGTACCAGTTTTTCCAGCTGTGGAAAGGAAGCAACTATATTCACCACGGAATATATGAGCAACTTAATTTTAAAATATGAATGCAGCACAGCATTTAACTGTTGACTACATATCTCTTGGTAATCTCCCTTCTATGTTCCTGTTTGGTTTTCTTGCATTTTGTTTTAGAACAATTTAATGCACTAATAATGCTGAGGTTCTAACAAAAGTGTCAAATTTCAAACAAAACTGGCTTCTCAGAAGAAAAGGTAAAAAAGAGGAAAGGGTTTTTCATTTATAGCTAAATTAATAAAATGAAAAGTATATTCATATGAATTCAAGAAAAATTGTCTTTAATATATTAATGAAAGATAACTGGATGTTAACTTTTTTAATATAAATAAACAAAACTTTCTATTTCCTTGCAAGTAGAAATTGATATAGTAAGCAAGTTACTTTCATGAGGCTTAATTACTTGTAGAATTATTACTCCATTACTGATTTTGAACTGCCTGAGAGCTCTTGGTATCTAACAGATATAATACTAACATGTTTTCTCATTCTTAATACATCTCTTCATAGACCACTTGATTAATCCAAAAAGCCGAAGTTACATGTGTTTTTTGTTTTTCCAGTTTTACTTGCAGATATTAATAAGGATATAATTCACAAGTTTTTTAGTGATTTATAATAGTATGTAGGATGTGTGTACTTCTTGTGTTTAGGTAAATTTCCTGGGTTTTAATTTCTGACCATTACATAAATCATAGCATAGTTGGAAGGGACCTGAAAGATCATCTAGTTCCAACCCCTTCTGCCATGGGCAGGGACACCTTCCACTAGACCAAGTTGCTCAAAGTCCCATCCAGCCTGGCCTCAAACACTTCCAAGGAGGGAGCATCCACAACTTCTCTGGACAACCTGTGCCAAAGTCTCATCACCCTGACTACAAAGAATTAATTCCCAATACCTAATCAATGCCTACCATCTTCCAGTTTGAAACCACTACCCCTCATTCTATCACAACACACCTTTGTAAAAAATCCCCAGATTTCCTGCAGGCCCCCCTCACGTACTGGAAGGCCAGTATAAGGAGCCCTCTCTTTTCCATATTTGGGGCTGAATGACCCCAAATCTCTCATCCTGTCTTCATAGTGCTGCTGTCCTCTGATCATCTTCATGGCCCTGTTTTTATCTATGATGAAAATGTTTTTGTCTGTAATGAAGTTATTATTGATTGTTATCGTGAGACAGAAAACTCAGTTTTAAAGTATTTTTTATTAGAGATGTCAGCTTTCATTTACATAGAACCACAGAGGCTGGAAGAAACCTCTGGAGATAATCTCATCCATCCACCCTGCTCAAAGCACAGTCACGCAGAGCAAATTGGAGAGGACTGTGTGCAGTTGGCTGTTGTGTATCACCAAGGATGGAGATTTTACAATCTCCATGAGCAACTTCTTCCAGTGTTTGATGGCCTAAGATCCCCATATAACCTTCTCTGCTCCAGGCTGGGAAGTTCCAGCTCTCTCAGCCTCTCCTCATATAAAAGACACTTCAGTCCATTAATGAATAACTTCTATAGCTCTTGCTGGACTCTCACCAATAGATGTGTGTTTCTCTTTCTTTGGTGGAACCCAAACCTGAATGCAGCACTGCAGATTTGACCTCACCAATGCTGACTAGAAGGTAAGGACCAACTCCCTCCATTTCCTAGCAATGCACTTTCTTAGCTACGTTCAACTTGTTGTCCACCAGGACATTTAGATCTTTTTCTCCTAAATGTCTCTCCAGCATCAAGTCACTCCACTCCAAGTGCAGGACTCTGCACTCCCCTTTGCTGAACTACATGAGGCTCCTGTCAGCCCACTTCTCAAAATGGCTCTTGAGTAGCAGCACAACCGTCTGCTATATTAAACCTTCTTCAAGTTTTGTATTGTCTGTCAGCATGCTGAGGATGCCCTCTGATCCATTATTCAGGTGGTAAATGATGACGTTTAAGCAGTAGTAGCTCCAGTATCAGCCCCTGGGGCACACCACTAGTGACTGTTCTCCAGATGGGCTTCTTGCTGCAGATCACAACTCTGAGCCTGGCTAGACAGATAATTTTCAGCCCACCTCACTGCCCACTTACCTGGCCTCTACTTGCTTCCTTAGTTTGTCTATGGGGATGTTACGAGTGTTAAAAGCCTCACTGAAGTAAAAATAAACATCTACTGCTCTCCCCTTGTCCACCAAATCAGTCACCTCACTGTAGAAGGCTGTTAGTTAGGCCTGATTTCCACTTTGTAAATCCATGATGACTTTTCTCAATCACCTTCTTCAACTTCAAAGGTTTGGAAATGGTTTTCAAGAGGATTTGCTCCCCTGCTTTCCCAGGGACTGAAGTGGGGCAGAGTGCCTTACTTTTGATCCTTCTTGTACTTGGTAAATTGTGGTAACTTTACTACTTATGACAGTGTGATGAGGTTCCACATATTCATTATTTGATTCTCTTCTGAGTGTCTGCTTGGGAAATATTTTGGGCAATGAGTTTGCAGAAACTGCATTGAGAAGTGTGGTCACCCCTGTTCTACTGTAAGTAAGAGGTAGCTGACAGAAGCCATATAATTTCCTAAGTTCTTGCAAAATAAAAATACTTTCAAAAATCAGATTCAAGTCTTCAATCTTAAGGGGTAGTTTTTCAATGAAATATTAATCCCAACTATTGCAATCACATAAATACATTTAAATATGTAACAAAATAGCAATACTATGATTCAACAGCAGGTTTTAAAACTGAACAAAAGACTACCAACTATTTTTTCCAATCATAATCAAAGATTTCACAGCATCATCTTCTCCACTGCAGTACCCTATTTTTTTTAAAGCATTCTCATTAGCAATTCTTCAGTATTTCCTATTTAAGTAGTTTTCCCTCTCAGTGCGGAACCACTTTCTGGTTCCTCAGTGAATGCTGATTAGTTTACTTTAGTTTAGTTTGAATTTCATTACTCTTTCAACTTTTCTCTCTCTCTCAGACCCTGCCTCCCACCCCTGGAATGTATTCAATTGCTTAAACACATCTTCATCCCCTTGGGAATACTTTACCATTCAAGACACTCATCTGAAATTTTACATACAATTCCTTTCCCACATTTTCAATAACTTCAAACAAAATGAGGAAAAGAGAAGTGCTATAAAGTTGATAAATGCAATATGAACCCTGTAATACTTGAAGACACTAATAAAAGTTTGCTTGGTTAGTCAAACAAAAAGCAAAGCAAAGGAGGAGTAATTGCTCTCCAGACACAAATAAGTTATGTAAACCTTGGACATCAAAGAATAATCATGTGAGCTAAAGGACAGTACTAGGATGAATGTCCATCAGTAAAATTGAAATGTATATAAAATTTAAAACCATTTTAGAGGTGGTCCTGTAAGCAACCTTGAAAATGAGAAAACAACTCAAATAAAAAAAGTCTCATCCATTCTAAAATAGAGCTTGTCATAGGCAATTTCCAGAAATTGTAACTGGGAGTAGACTTCAGGACTTTCAATTTCTGTGTTTCCCCAAGCAGCTTCATGATGAATCCTACATGGCAGACCTGAAGCCTGTATTCATTTTTGTTCAGCACATTCTGATGGAATTTGTGTGCCCATAAATTAAACAAGAACTGATACAACAATGGAGAAACTGGGGTGTTTCCTAATCTCTTTCCTAAGTAAAATATACAAGGCAATACAACAGGCGTAATGGGCTGATAAGAATTCTGAGCTATCACTTGACAGAGCATCTTCCAGATTAGAACCTCAGATTTATTTTATAATCCTGGATTTTCAAACAGCGTTTTAGTTGTCACAAGTATGTTCAGAAGATACAAAATCTTTCATAACTTAGAAGCATGTAAGCTTATAACATTTGTGTTATTCTTTTAGAGATTCTTGAAATGCCAGAAGGAAGATGCATTTTTGCTGTTGCCCTGTGTATCACATATGCTAACTTTGTAGTGTCAATACTGTATCATCAGGAAAAGAAGTTTTATTTTGGGATATATTCAGAAACAACATTGTTAGATACTATTAGAGGTTACTAATCTCCAACTAGATTTATCTTGGAAAAAAATAGTTTCTCAATTTCTTAATAACCTCATATGGAATTCACTATCTGTAATTACTAACTAGAAATCACACCTGTTCAAAGTTGGTTAGCAATTCCTTTCACTACAGGGCTTTCACTGTAGTTCCAAGGTACTTGGTACTTAAGATATTGATTAAAATGTGACATCTAAAGCACAAAAAGAGATTTTGCTATTTTTAAACTAGTTAAGATGCACACAGTAAAAAACGGAGTAGCCTTAAGTTGCTGAGCTCCATGTATTTCTATTTTGCCTTTTGTTATACACCATAACATATACATATACATATATATATGTTGGAAAACTCTGATAATTACACATTTATTAAAATCAAGATGTGAAGAGAGACTGAAACTTGCAGAATTGGAGTGTGTGTGTGTGTAAGGAGTGCAGACTATTTGGATCTCTGATTTGTTTTCTTTTGTAAGAGTTCCCTTCACAAAGCACTCAATACAATCTCAGTTTACAGGAAAAAATTCACACGTTTTCTCTAACTGAGAGCTGAGATACTAATTTTCAAGGAATCCTTGGCAAAACAGTGAGCACTACACTTGCTATATTGCATTTCTAAAGCCAAATTTTTACTTGACATAGTCATTTGTTTTCTTTGGTGAAAGCTTTCTTTCTAAGAGCACAACTTACAACCTAGCTGAGACATGACTACATAGCAGATGGACTCCTCCTGGTATAGGTTTCTTCTTTCATGGCAAAGAACTCTATCAATGAAACAGAACAATGGTAAAAATTTGGCAATAAGCATATGAACTGAGCAGCCCTAATATCAAATGGGTAGGAAACTGTTTATACCTATACAAAATACATCCTGTTAGTACTACACGTAAGCACTTCAGTCAAGCCATTTTTCTTTATTCTTGACAGAGCACTTTAATTTAAAAAGCAAAATAAATAAATAACAAAACCAAAATAGTAATAAGAAAAATTAAATAATTATTAAATATGTTTAAAATGGAATCAAAATACCTCACAGCTCTTGAGTAGGTTACCAGATATTGCAGCACAATTACTATGTACTCTCATATTGAATGCTTACAAAGTTTCTGTGGATAATTTGCATACACAGATTTGTTCTTTGTAAGAAAAAAACAAACCAAAACAACAACAAACAAACAAGAAAGCACTTTCTACATTAACATATTTCTTCCTACACTGTGTAGGTTAAATGGTAATATAGGAAATGAAAGAATATTAGGAAAGAATTTACACTGTAAATATTCGTTTCCATATATAAATATTTAATTTGCAGAACTGCTACACTTAGACACATATTTCAAAGCCAGAGCTTTAATATTTTGCATCATTCAATACATTTCTTAGTATTTTTATTTCAGTTAATATTCCTTAAACACTGAGGTATTCACACCTCACAAACAATCTCCTCTTAAAACAAAGGTTTTCCCAAATCTGATTGCTAAAGAAGTCTACATACCAGACCATGTCAACAATAAATAAAATAAAATGTTAGAGAAGCAAAAGAAGTCACTATGTTTGTAAATTCTCACAGATTTTTACTGCAGAACACTTTTCACACAAGGATTTAAAATAAAACTTAATAAATTAATAGTTAGAGGATTGCTCTGTTATCTAAGTATCATTACTAAGTGCAAAAACTGAGTCTTAACAGGCACAAAGATTAGATTCTGAAAGACTTCCAAGCACCTGCTTCCCACTGAAGTCACTCAAAACATTTTAAGTCATAGCTAGAGAATCAGATATCTCTGCATATTTTAAGTGTGCTGTGTTTCAGCTTCAAGAAGCTCCAATTACTTGCATTCAAAATATTTAAATTAGTACTTGGTGAAACAATACATAACTAAGTTAGTTCCTCTTTATTTTTTTAATTATTTCAATGTTTTCAGCAAGATGCAGTGTCTCTGTGGGCAGTAGAAATGCTCCCCAGAGACAGAGAGCCAGATACTGCTTCTGCTTTAATACTTTAAAATACCTTTTGGAGTCTGCTGCCCTTTTACTCTTTAAATGTAGCAAAGCCATTACCTGCTTATGCCAACATCCCAAACAATAATGGCATCACAGGCTGCCAGAAGCCATTCTCTCTGCAAAGACTGAATTAGTTTCAAGTCTTGCAATCCATACTCATCCATCACATTAAAGCTGGGGAACCACTTATGACTTAAGTTGGTCACCAGCTCCTTAATGAACCACTGTCAGAAGAAGATTCATAGTTGCAGCAACAAAGCCTACAGTGCTACAAAGTTACAAAGAAGACACCTGTAACACCAGTCCTTCATTTAATTAAACCTTGTTTGCTTCCAAGGGTTGAATAAGCAGCTCCACCTTCCTCAAACACTTTCAAGAACACTCCTGTGTTAACATTAACCTTCTCAACACCAAAGTCAACAAAATGTGTATGAAACTTCAAAACACATAAACTCCCACACCGACACTTTTTGTGTCAGCAGTTCTACAAAATATACAGAAAATCAGGCCTTTCCATGTTAAAAAAATTGTTCTTAAATTAAGACTCTCGGTATTTAACCTCCAATAAAGGGAAAACTTTCATCCACAAAGAGAGTCCTCCATGAAGATGGACTACATTTCTGAATGAAGGTGAATTTAAGACACTACCATATATAAGAATGAATTAATGCTGTCAATAAAAGGCAGAAACACAGAGCTGTAAGGGAGAGGATTTTTTTTCACAGACTGATGTTTCCATCTTTCATTTATCAGCCTTGTTCCTCAAGAGAGACCAATGGAAGGCTATGGAAAAAAAAATTCTGATTTATAGAATGCAAGAAAGCACCCAATACAGACATAGATATTTGTCAAATTATCATTTCTCCCAGTCTTCAGATCTTCAGTGTCAATATTAATTAATAGCTCTGTCACTTCCTCAGGGATCTAACTTATCCTTTTGTTAGTATCACTTTCTTCTGTGTAGAAGCTGTGTACCTTTTTCTTTCAGATTGCCTGACTAACACAACTAGATAAACTCAGAGCCATCTCCCCAACCTGTAGCTGTTATTGTTATTATTAACCTGTAACCTGTATTATTATTAACCTGTAACTGCTTTAAATATGAAGAGGAATGTGTATCTGAAGCCTGTCCAATTTTGCAGCAATAATTTTCAGGTAATAATGCAATATACAAAATCAGTATTTTGATGATACTGATTTTAATACTTTACTAACTCTGGTAGTTTTTTCTCATCTCCATCTGTGGATAGGTTGGAACTTAGGGTCAGTCTCAGTCAGCAGCTGTTATTATTGATTATGTGGCCACATATAGATACAAATAGTCCATGGGGGTAATAAACAGACTCCTCATCCCTCTCCTCTGTTTTGGACTAGACTGTAGTTTGTATAACAGTCCAGAGAGCCTCTGAGATTACCTCAGTATATAAAATGTCTGCTGCATTTTTGCACTCTAGTAGATTTAAATATCTCTTAAGAGACATAATTGATCTTGCCTCTTATTTTAGCAGAAAGCAGGCAACTGCTAAAAAACCCATTAACTACAAACTAATGTAACAGAATAATTTGGTAAATACTTATGTACAGGGAAAAGCTATTTAAAAATCAAGAGTTCCATTTTAGCTTCTTACAACTTTATTCTCATTTCCAGTAATAATCAAATTTCCCAATCATTTTGCCTCACTGAGACTGCTGAAAGTTTAACACACAGCTCTAGACATTAATATGAGCTGATCTTTCACTGGGCTAGAACTGCATTAAAAGTAGGGGGAAAAAAGGCTTCATGTCAAGGGGCAAACTAAGGAGAACAATTAAAAAGTCTGTACTACTTTAAGTGTTTGTTCTGCAAAGCAAGGGCAATCACTAAGGACACCTAGAAATATGAGAGATACATCCTAGGAACCATCAATCCTTGTGCAAAGTATATCAGATTTCCAAAATACCACCATTCAAGACTATGTATGAAGAGAAATATATGAAAAATATCCATATGACTGGTGAGACAAACAATGGGGAGGGAGAGAGATCTGAATCCAAAAGGAAAAGACCCATCATCTCTTTACCTATGCTCCTATGCCACCTGATTCAAGTGCAGTTGAGTCTTCACTTTCCCTTCCCCCCACTCCCATAGTACAATGTGGTCTCAAGAATATTCCAAGGCACAGGAGAGGAACAGGATTACAGAGACAGTGAGCATACGCAGCAGCAATATAATCTGACCAGCTGTGGAACTGCACCTGCAGATGCCCAGCAGAGTTGCTTGATGAAAGAAAAAAGTGTAGAAAGCAACAGAGCAGACAGAATGAAAGAGAGGGGGGAAAAAAAAAGAGATAAAAATGATGGACTGGTAACAGAAAGAAAGTTATGAGACACAGAAAGGTTGTCCTGAATATGCCCTTGTTTGACACCTTTCTTAACCATCAGAGACAGCCTACTGTCCTAAAAGACCTTCAAAACAATGTTGTGACAAATGTGGAGAAAGGAATTAAAACCATGGTAGCTGGCTTAGAAAAATGGCAACAAGGGAAAACCAGGCAAAAACAGGTATTTAAGGAGACCAGATGACAGGGCCTCAAGATGCTCTTTTAATCATAGCAGGTGATGTTGGAGTTAATGTGATTATAATTAATATTGCAGATTGCTCACTTTTAATAGTGACTCTCATGAAAAATAATGGATGCAATTCTAAGATCTAACTTGAAGCCCAGCATGTACTGCTGATAGAAAGACATTAAATATTGCTCAGCTATGAAATCCAATAGTAATGAAGTAAGCAGTATTTCTTCACTCCCTACATAGGAAGCCACAGATTAAATGCAGTGGCCTCAAATCAAAAGCCAAGACTTGCTGATGAGAGGCAGTATTTTGAACAACATATATTAATATACACCGCTGGACTTGTGCAGTACCCAGACCATGAAAATTGCAGATTTTCTCTCAAGTCAAGGATAACCACAACAAGGTTGAGAAAAACTGATTTAGTCATAAAAACTCAACTGCATGCCTATATGCCCAGTCCAAAGTGTTCCTTAAGATTTAATTCTACGAATGTATTTTCCTCTATTAATGGATTAGCTAATCTGTACATAACATGTAACACAGAATTTACTTTTTCTGTGTCTTACATGCTCTGTTTTGGCGGAACCCAAATTGTTCTGAAACCAATGAAGAATGCAAACAGAACAAATAGTGAAAGAATCAGCTCAGTAAACGTTTTGCTGAAAAGCTCAAGCAGTAACAGTGGGGTACTGAGAACTACAGCTATTTGAACAAAATAGATTTAAGTACTTTAATTTTCAACCACAAGAAGTATTTCCAGTGCTTATATGGCCATTATGATTATCTTTTTCTGCATGTATCTCAGACGTAATCTTTCCCCAATGGATATTGTTGTGCACTGTGCTTATCTTTGGCAGCATTTTAAATGACTGAATATTCCCTTTCTTGAAAGAGTCTCCTGCTTCTGACAATGCTGAAGTATTGCATTGAAGCACGTTAGAATATATACTAATTTTATTTCTCTTACTACCTGCATTACTTAATAAACTCAAGTCCCTGCCGTTTTAGTCACTGTACAGATGGAGTAAGTAAAAGTGCCTGCTCCAACAACTTTGAATCAAATTATAAGGAAAAAAGAGAACAGATGGATAAAGAAAGAGTGGGGAGTTTAAGGAAGCAATGGAAACTATTTTCGTTAGGGTGGTAGGAGGGCATGTGTCAATCTAGTTATAATTATAGGTTAATTTTAAAAACCACTTCAAAGGAAGTAGGATGTTTACAGTGAGCCTGGAGACAACACGACAGGATGCATGACGATGGCTGACAAGCTCTCATGCCATGGAAACTCTTGCTATCAAAGGAGCAAACACAAGAAAAGTGAATACAGCTCAGTTCAAATATACAAGAAAAAAGTAGAGAAATTAATATAGGGACAGAGATCATCAAAATGATAGCCAGGAGAATTGCATCCATAAAGCAAAACTGTAATATTCAAACTCAGAGAAAAGGATAGTGTAGCTGAGATCCAGAAGATGAACAAGAGCTCTGGCTGTATAGATGACTAGGAAAGGTTATGCTTCTAAAAGCATACAGAAAAAAACCAATCTGAATTGTAAGTGCACATACTCCCTCTTTTAATAACTTATAAGATCAGGCAGTATTTAAATTATAAAACAAAAAAATGCAATGGAAGATTCAAGAGAGAAGTGCAAGAATGGTGTGAGTCAAGTAGAAAGCAGGCTAGGGATGGGGTAAGGTGACCTGGAAATTCAAATGCTTTACTCTAGAGAACATACTTTAGGTTGTTAAAGGATTAGGAGAATGGACTGGATTATCATTAAATTACCTTTAGCACCTAAATTCTATTTTCTTGCAGGATCTTTAGCTATCCAAATAGCAACAGAATAATTGGCACTGCAATAATTTTGAAGTTATTCAGATTTTTTTCTTACTGGCAGCCTGAGTACTTCTTACTTTAGCAACCCTTTCATTCTTTGCACCACAGAATCAAAAAGCCTAGTCAAGGGCATAATTTTCCTTTTTCCTTATCAAGGCACTACAGAGGAAATCATGTAATCTTTTACTCAGAATTAAATAGATCATGAGAAAATCTTCAAAAACCATTGATATTCCAAGGTAATTCAGTTCAGATCATTCATCTTGAAAAGCACCTTGACCCTGCAGGGCTAAAGCTGCCCTAAATAGTAGGATCTATTACATAATCCATACTTAGGCTTATGTCACCATGCTGAAGGTTTCTCATTTATATGAGATCAAAATCTCTTTGCTATTTAGCATGGTCTTTAAGTCTTTACCATTCTTAAACAAAGGATTCTTGGACTCAGTTGTACTTCATGTAAATGTCAAGCTGTAATTCTATGGATCTTTGACTTCTATAATTTGAAATGCCCTTTTCACTGTTATTTTATGTGCCTAAATTACAATAACCTCTTTTTTCTTGTTTGGGTTTTTTGTTAATTGGGGTTTTTTAATTTTGTTTTATTTTGGTTTGGTATGGATGAATAAACAAACTTGATTAAAAGTTTTGGGAAATAAAGAAAAATGCAGTAAGTTCTTTATAATATTTTTAAAACAACTTGTACTTACCTGCTTTCTGACACTGTACGATCTTCTCATATAAGCTATCTGTATTTTCAACCAGAGTCCTGACGGTCTGAATCATCTGTAGAAAAAGTAAATTAAAATATATGCAAATGTCATTAAAACTCAATTTTTACTGATTTTTTTTCATGTGTAGAAGATGCTTAAATTTGAACCCAAATGAATGATCTACGTTGTTAACATAACGAATACACCCATTTTCCTCATTATGACTACACAAAGAAGTGCTCTAAACATAGTATTATAAAGACATAAACAATACCATTGAATTAGGTTGGGATCTTTGAACACAGTGAAATGCCTACACCACGATGCACTGCCTATAAATCACACAACTATTTACCAGCCAATTCACTTTTGGTGGTTTGGGTGAAATAATCTAAATGCAGGTTTCCTCCTCTCTAACTGACATTCAGGATGATGATTACTCACCACCCAGAGCTTCCTTTTGCCTAGGGATCATCTCATTGCTTTTCCAGATTTGTTCCTCTACATTTTCCTTTTTGTGGCTTGACCTGTGTTCATATATGAGACAACACTCTAAGGGGTGTGCATCACTCAAGGCTGGGAGTGGGGGTTAAGGAAAATAAATTATTCCTTTATCTAACCTTTTGAAGACTTTCATGGAAGCTCAGCTGAAAGTAAACCAATTAAGATAGAACCATGCAGATTTTTCAGCCTAGGGTATATATTGAGAAGTAACAACTTCGCTTCACACCTTACCCACTGGTGTCTCTGGCATCCACTTAGGCAGACAGATTTCTTGCCACTAGAACAGTGACTGAAGTTTGACATCTTACTTATGTGGGTGTTCATGTGTAACTTTCTTTTCCTTAGGAGACCACAGTTGCTGTTATGAGCAGGAACATCCCATGTTACAGGGAAAAAGTCCCAAACCTCACTAGCCTCTGTCTCTGAGAAATATTAAGAGGCATGAAGAAGCCCTCTCCAGATGAGTGACACTGAGGCTGTTTTTCTGAACATTGCTCGAACTGAAACCTAAATCAATTTGGATAAGCAGGCAAGTAAGCCTCAGATTTTTGATCATGGCAAGTTTACAAGCAAGTGAAAAGAAAGAACACCTGCACAGATGTACATTACAGACGACTATTTTCAGCTAAACAAAAATCTGCTTTAAGTAAATAACAAAGCATTTAAAATACTTCTGGTTTTGTTTCTATTATTTCAATTTAAAATTATAATAAAACTATTCAAGCCCCCAGAATGTTTGTTTGTGCTACATACAAACAACATGTGAATAAACAACCATAGACCATGTGAAAGTTAACATAGCGGATAATTTAATCTTCAAATCCTAATGAATCAGTATTTAATTTCAAATAACCTACTTATCCTCATTTATATTATGTCAGCCTTTTAAAAAAAGAAATGAAAATTATAGCAAATGAGGAAGAAATAACAACCTGATCACGTTGCTAAGCTGCAAGTGAAAAACTTTAGCTTACCCATTTTTCAACTGGATTGTTCTTTGAATAGAACTATCAATGTTTACTCATGCAAAAAACACACATAAATAGAATCATGCCAATTACTAATTAGGTGCTTTGAATAGGCAGCACAATTGATCTCTCTCTTTTATGAATTCCAGTCAGAAGGGTTCTCATATGAAAGGGTTCTCATTAACAGAGAATACCACCATCATTATTATTGCATACTAACATCCTGAAAAACAAGAGCTATCCATGCTCAGCATTTCATTTTTCAAGGTGATTTTCAATGCAGCAAAACCTCAGTGTAGGATGCTTTACAGTATCCTTTCAGCAAGTGAGCAATACACCATCAGTTATTGGAAGTACACTTGTGATTCAACTCAGCAATGTTTTGGTACTCTTCATTTAAATGCATTACAGAAGCAAATGTGTTACATGACATATGTATTGAAAGGTGTGGACACCACATTGAAAAAATCCCAAAATGTCCAACTTCTAAGCAGCATCACCATAAACAGGAGTGGACTTCTAATAAGCAGGTGACTCATGTTCACATTATTAAGTCCACCTCAGACTTGCTAAGTACTGGTAAAAATGTCATATATACCACCCCTGAAACTGCTATCACCACTTGATCCATGTAATTCAGATTTCAAGAGTAAAATGTCCAAGTTCAAATAGGAGTGATATACAGCAAAGAAATATGTAGAATGATTAAAAGTAGCATCTCCATAGAAAGGAAAATACAATTTTTTTGTCCTAAGTTCAAGTTACAGTCTTCCAGAAGACCTCTGAGCAGACCTTGAAAATATGTGATCAATCTTCAGGAATTACAACTTTCTGACAACTACTACTGTAAAGTGATGAGATGGGGGGAAAGCTGCCAAGGTCCCAGCAGGACGGATTTTTATTATTTTTCTTTTAAATGTTTTCTTCAAATCCCAGACACATCTTAGAAATTCACATAGAAAAACCACATCCATTCCATGACTTGAGTCTTTCATGTTATGTAAAAAGGGTACTGATAAGTAATAGATACACACAGTCTTGTCTAATCACAATTTCAACAAATGCAGAGACATAAATGTGGGATCTACACTTGAGTCCTGTGGGGGCACATTTATGCCATTGCAAAGCAACTCCCAGTTATCTTTTAAAGGTCATGGCAATCAGAGGACGTTCATAAGGACTGGAAGAAAATTTCACTCCTATCTACAAGAAGACTAAAAAAGGAGGGCCAAGGAGCTACAGGCCCCTCTGCATCACTTCAGTCCCTGAGAAGGCAGGGGAGTAAATCCTCTTGGAAACCACTTCCAAATCCCTGAAGGGCAAGAAGTTGACTGAGAAAAGTCACCATGGATTTACAAAGGGACTATCAGGCTTAAGTAACCAGAGGGCCTTCTACAATGAGGTGACTGGCTTGGTGAAGGAGGGAAGAGCAGGAGATAAGTTTAATTTGACTTTCAACAGTGTCTCTCACAACATCCTCATAGACAAACTAAGGAAGTAGAGGCCAGGTAAGTGGGCAGTGAGGTGGACTGAAAACTATTTGGCCAGACAGGCTCAAATAATTGTGATCAGCAGCAAGAAGCCCATCTGAAGAACAGTCACTAGTGGTGTGCCCCAAGGGCTGATACTGGAGCTACTGCTGTTTAAACATCATCATCTGGATGATAGGGCAGAGCACATTCTCAGTATGCTGAGAGACAGTACAAAACTTTGAGTAGGCTGGATATAGCAGATTGTTGTGCTGCTACGCAGAGGGCCTTTGAGAAGCTGGAGAAGTGAGATGACAAGAACCCCACAAGGCTCAGGAAAGTGAAGTGCCAAGTCCTGCACCTGGAGTGGAATGATCCCATGCATTCAGCAGTACAGGCTGGGAGCTGACTGGCTGGAGTGCCACACCAGAGAAAAGGATCTGAGTGTCCTGGTGGACAACAAGTTGAAAATATATTAGGAAGCACATCACCAGAAGACAGAGGGAGTTGGGCCTTATCCTCTAGTCAGTGTTCGTAAGGCAGTATCTGGAGCATTCAGTCCAGTTTGGGGTCTTCCAGTACAAGAAAGGAACGGACTTAATGGCCATGTAGATTGCTAAGGGACTGGAGTACATTTTTTACCATCCAGCCTGGAGCAGAAAAGGCTCAGGGGGGATCTTCAAACACTGGAAAAGGCAGAAGTTATGGAGTCTCCATCTTTGGTGATACTCAGCATCCAACTGGACAGATTCCTCAGTAATCTGCTCTACCTGACACTGCTTTGAGCAGGGTGGTTGGACTAGGTGATCTCCAAAGGTTCCTTTCAACCTCAGTGATTCTGTGTAAAGAAGGATATCAGTAAAGCTGACATCTCTTATCAAAAGTTGTTTTTAGAACTGAGCTTTCTGGCTCAAGACCACAATCAATAACAATTTCATTAGAGATAAAAATGGTTTTGCCCACGTGTGGTTTTTACCCAGACAGTCCAAAGCTGCTCTGTAACAAAGAACAACTGATCTTTCTTCTATCCAGGCATAGTCCAAAGCACCAATGTAAGAAAACACATCAGCTAACTGCTACTTTTTTATACATACAGATAACTCCTTATATCAAACTAAATTTGCTTCAAAGCAATTAAGTTTTCTAGCAAACGTATTGTCTAAATTAGAATTTATTTCTCCAACTATACAAGAAATTAAATTTACCACAGAGTCACTGAGGCTGGAAAGGACCTTGGGAAGTCAGCCGGTCCAATCCCCCCTACTCAAGCAGGGCCACCTAGAGCAGTCTGTCCAGAACCATATCATAAAATCAGAGAACTATGGAAATGTTTGGGTTGGCAGGGACGTTGAAGACCATCTAGCTCTAGATGGTCTAGATCCTAGCATGAGCAGGGACACCTCCCATTAGACCAGGTTGCACAAAGCCCACCGAGCCTGGCCTTGAACACTTCCAGAGGAAGGGTATCCACAACCTCTCTGGGTAACTTGAGACAGGGTCTCACCACCCTCATACTGAAGAATTTCTTCCTAATATCTAATCTAAGTCTACTCTCTTCCAGTTTGAAGCCAGTACTCTTTGTCCTATCTCTACATGCTCTTGTAGAAAGTCCCTTTCCAGCTTTCCTGTAGGACTCCCTCAGGTACTGGAAAGTGGCTATAAGGTCTCTCTGGAACCTTCTCTTCTCCATGCTGAAACCCCTACAATTCTCTCAGCCTGTCTTCATAGGAGAGGTGCTCCAGCCTTCTGGTAATATACATGGCCCTCCTCAGGACTCACTCAAACAGTTCCATGTCCTTCTTATGCCTAGGGGCCCCAGAACTGGGCACTCCAAGTGGGGTCTCATGAGAGTGGAGTAGAAGGACAGAATTACCTCTGTTCAGCCTCCTGGTCATCCTTCTTTTGATGCATCCCAGGACAGAGTTGACTTTCAGATAGCTATTAATATCTCCAAGGATGAAAACTCCACAATCTCTCTGGCATACCTGTTCCCATGCTCAGTCAGCTTCACAGCCAAAAAGTATTTTATGATTTTCAGACAGAGCCTCTTCTTTTATTGGGCAACACTGAAAATAGCCTGCTGGCTCTGTCTGCTTTGCAACCTCCCTTTCACACATTTGTACACATTAGTAAGATTCCCTCCAGACCTTCCTCATTTTCAGGCTGAACAATCCCAGCTCTCTCAGCCCTTCCTCATAGAAGAGATGCTCCGGTCCATCACCTTCATGGCCCTTTGTTGGATTCTCTCCAGCATGTCCATGTCTCTCTTGTACAGGGGAGCCCAGAACTCAACCCAGTGCTCTAGTTGTGGACTCACCTGTGCTGAATAGAGGGAAAGGATCATCTCCCTCTTACATAACATATATATTATGGTATCATCAAGTATCATACTTTCCTTTAGACTTTAAAACAGAAAGGAAAATATCCTACATCTGTAAATGCAAAATTTACCATTCTTGTGGAAAAAAATTAGTAGCTAGTGTTATTTTTGAAACTGTCAGTAACAGTTTCCACACAGCAGTCAAAAAGACAACAGGAGATTAAGAATTTATTGAGAATGAAGAGGAGTACTACTATGTGAAATACGCAGTACATTTAAGAGAAGTTGCTAAGAATCTGACCTATTTTTATGCTCTTCCCCAGACATTCCACTGGACTACATTAGAGACAGAAGAGTAAACTAGAGGAACTCCTCTTCCTAGGCAGTCTTATTATTTTATGCTCTTCTGAAGACTATGAGTCAGTCATTAGATGTAATGGGATTAGTGAGAAGATACAAAAACTGTTCATGCTCTTAACATAAAATGAAAAAATCTTGACTTCTCAGAAGCACGAAGTTATCATTATCAGAGCTTTTCAATAAATGTAAACCAGCTCACACTTTACAGCATTTTGCACAGGAATCTGAATATCCAAAATTAGACATTTGTTTCTGCCCCTGTGGAATGATCAGCGTAAACTGAGGTTATCATCTGCAGTTCTGTTTTTGGAAGCATAATTGCAACCTTCAGTTCAGAATGACTGCCCTGTTATAAAACAGGAAAGTAAAAACTGATAATAAATAACAGCTTTTGAAGAAGATGCCCAATCTATTCTTTATATTTTCCAGCAATACTTTGTTTTCCATCAGTTTTTGTGACAGACCAACAACTACACAATCAGGAAAAATTTAAATTCATCTCAAACCTACAATTATTGCAATATTAAACATGATAAAAAACTTTACCTGGGCTAATTGCAATATTAAATTGCAATGAATGGTATCTGTTTTCTGTTAAGTCTCTTCACCACTAAACTGTATCCATTTATAGCTTAAGAACAGTCCTAACTGTAGAGACTTGAAAATGAAAATATGCATACTGTACACAAAGTCAGAGGCAATAATGGAAATAGTGAGACTCTGATATCAGAATTGAAATACTGGTTTTATATTGCCAACTCTGAAACTTACTGTTTTACCATACATTGTAATAATCCACCACTAAGACTGAGAAAGTTGTTTAAATTTTTAAGCACCCACATACCTCACACCTTGATGATTTTTGCAAATCTGGCAGCATCATTAAGTCTTCTTCAAGGGTACTTGGCTATTTTAGCTAGATCAAAGTTGTTGTAGCTGTACCTACTATCTCTTATCCACTTACTACAAAAACCATACCCCAATGTAAAAATCAACACAAGCTACTGTCTATAACAGTTCTTTCCCTGTTAGAACAGTATGTATAAGTTTAACATTTACTTCACCTATCAAAGAAAAGCTAATGATTTCAAAAGGCTAAGAATTTAACAGCAACTTCATGTCAATATGAACATTTGAAAAGAGATGTTGGAAAATTCAGACTCATCTTCTGTGCCTACTGCTTCTTGACTTTAAAGAACTCCAAGAGATTAATGAGGCCTTGAAGTTATAAAAGCTGTATTGACTCTTCCCCAACACAAGTTTCTTCAAGTTTCGTCTACTTTTCTTTCTCAAAAGTTTCTACCCATTTTCACAGTACAGATGTCAGCCTGTCTGATCTGTAATTTCATGAACTTCCCTTGAAGCCTCTTAAAACATTGGCACCACAGTAACAACTTTGATGGTTTCAAATGAGAGGATACACACAAAAATTACAATTTGGATAAATCAACTCTTGAGATTTTTCAGAACTCTGGAACTAATATCACATCTTTCTGGTAATTTTTTTCTCAGTCATTTTGCCTGTTCTGTATAATACCTTCTATCAGCATTTCAGTTAGAGATGAATTCTCACGTAAGTCCTTCATAAAAAAGTGTTTCGTGTGGAAACTTAATTTCCAAGGTAAATTCAGGGTGGTCCCTTTCTTTCTTTCCTGGGGCTTTCTTTTATACTTTGATCAAGTAGTGGTCATTCACACTCTTTGACAGGCTTTCTGTATTGTCAGAAAAGAAATTACTGTAATTTTTAAGTCTCTGCAGGTCATTCCTGAAATGTTTCACTGTTAGCTTTCTTATATATTTTATTTGACCATGGCAGGGTTAGCCTACCTAGCCTATCTTCCTCATCTGCTCTTCAGCTTTTTGGAAGACGCCTTCTTTCAAACAGCACTTTCTCGTTTTTGTCCTTCTCAAGTATTTGTTGATTAAAGCATATATACTTCGAGCCGCATATGCAGTATCTTCAGCGTGTTTATGATTTCTGTTCTTTTGAACACTTCTCTTACTTATTTGTTTTAACAAGGCTCCTTATTTTTATGTAGTTATACATAAATATTAAAGAAAGCAATAATAGCTTCTCAGTCTTCTGTGCAAAGCTTAAGTTCTTTGCTTTATAGGTCAGATAACACTAAGAGTTAAATCGTAACACAGAACACCCACGGAGCCCACTCCAGAAGACAAGGTCAACATTTTTGAAAAAAGAACATACAAAACTATCATCATAGTCTATGCTAGTCATATATTCCTCAGATAAAGTAGCATCTGGAAGAATCTGGATTTTCTTCAGGTGCATAAAGCAGATAGCAGCAACATGCTATCACGTGGTTTGAAACATGAGATCCGAAGGCTGAGTTTGATTACAGGAGACTGGTGACCATCTTGAATTCAGCCTTCTCTGCCACAATCAGAAACTGAGTATTTAGATCAAAAGAAAGAGTTAAAGCAACCTCTTTGTTCACTGTTTTAGGAGGTAAACTGGCAATTACCAGCACTGGACCAGCACAACCTAATTTTTGGTTACCCCAGAAGTCTGCAACCTTAAACAGTAATTTGTGGAACAAAAACTTCTCACCTGAAAAAAACTCTGGTACATTATTAAGCTGAGATGAAGTCGAAAAGTCCTCATCTACTTGTTCTCTCAAGACACAATTCTATAACCACAGCACAGTGACTGAAATCCCTCTTACAGTACCTGCAAAGTAACCATAACCATGGACCTATATCAACAATGTAACTAATACAGATTTTATGAGATATGAAAAACTCAACACAGATCTACTAATTATTCTTTTTTTGGCCCTGTGAACGAGGCAATGTATATAAGAATATTATGGGTTTTGAGCAGTAGCTTAAGTATGAGAGGACTATTAACATTTTACCAAAAACTTAACATTTCTTTTTAGATAGTCTTTTAATAAGTATTACTACCAGTTGAGTCTGTAATCCTTTATGGTATAGTGTCAAATTATCTGCTTCTCAATGTAATGGACACGTTCAAATTCAAAATACAGGCCATCACATTTAGCTTATGTGACTGACCAGATCTGCAACTCCATGACATGAAGTTAATTTTCATGTCATTGCATATGAAATCTGCTGTATTGAAGTCAGTGAACAAAATGAGCCAACAATAAGGGTACTGGATTTCACCTTACTATATAGCTATTAATCAAAAATCATAGTGTTTTCCAGCTTACTAGATTTGCTATATTTCAATTGCTCCCATCTTCACCATCTCATAACCTTCCCACCAATAAACACAGTCCTGCTCTCAACTCTGTTCCTAGGGTGTGTATACAATATCTGTTCATCCTACTTGATCTCACTTAACTAAATACAGACCTCCTAAACTGTACTCTGCAAACATTTTGAACTACACCATAACCTCAGCATTAAAAAAACCCAAACCCCACCACCAGAAACTGTGAAAAAAACAGATCGGCATTATCTGATTAGTATTTATTAACATTTAGTCCTAATTATTTTAACAGCCTTACTTTATCTACTCATACAGAGTAGTGTTTCTGTAGTAGGTTCTCTGGGTTTTCTGTGCTAGCTTTGCTCTTAGAAGTAAATGACTGCTAGCAAAGTTCAGAAAACTTTATCTTCACCAGATGGGACACTTAATCCTCCACTAAGGGCACAGACGGTCAAGTTCTTAACAGTATCTGGCTTCTCTTGTATGATCCTCTAGCGTATCTTTGCAGTGCTATTAAAGTCATCACTGAATAATGCTGCAGACTTAAGATGAGATATTTTTTCCTCTTGCCATAGCATAAATTTTTAAGGTTTACTTGCTGTTTATCTTAAAGTTATAACACATTTAAAAAAAAAAAAAAAAAAAAAATCAAACATGCAATGGTGTGGAAGAGGCACTTGCCTTAACTCCAAGCTTCAGTCTGCAGCACTGATCAGTGATGGGTGTGATGACACCAACAGAGTGCATGCTGAAGTATCACATAAAGGAAGCTGAAGTTCATGAACAAGAGGGAAAAATAAAACATTGTTAAACAGTAAAAAGGTGTTAGGGTGAAAGATACTCAGGAACATGAAGAACCTAGAGAAAAATGTACAACTTAAACTTGTGTCTTTCTCGGGAATTCTTCATTACTTTGGCATTCATTATTATGAACAATTTTCTGCGTAAGCTTCTGGTTCTAATAACGCTGGTGAAAAATTACTCACTAAATTAAAATATACACTGTTTTAACCTGTGAATAGTAACTAGCCCTCTAGCTCCCCAATTAATGTAGTACGGAATGCTGACAAAATAGGAAAGCATCACATGCAATTTGCTTACATGTAAAAAACCTCAGTATCTAGTGCTAATTAACCTATTATCATTTGCCTCACTGTTTCTTTAAAAAATGTCTATACCTCTACTACGCTGAAGATATTTTCACCTTTCCATGTCCCCTGCAGTGCTGCACTCTTTTGTAATTATTTCAATATGGACTGAATGTCCCACAGGCCTTTCTCACTTTACTGAGCAAGCATGAACCTTTAAGCACTCCCAAAGTAAAAAAACAAAATTGAATAATTAAAGATCTTAGCTGAATAATGCTATACTAATTTTATTACCATTTTATAAAAAGCAGAGTATTTCTGGCAAATAAGAATCCCTCCATTGGTCAAAAATGTCATGATCCTGAAACAGCAGTTGTTTGAAAAAATCATTGCATGCCACACTGAGAAAGCACACAATGTAACTAACAAGGTACTAACCAGGATTTATTTAATAAACATTTAACACAATGTTATTAACTTGATTTCATGCTTACAGTACTTGACACACTGGAGGAACATAGTTATATAATTTTGGCCAATATAAGGAATAAATCAGCAGAAAATTATACAAGTAATCATTACTTTGACAGTACATCTACCCTTTCTTAATTCTGGATAAGGTTTCTCATTATTAAGGTGAATCTTAAACCCCCCTGTTAATCATGTAAAAAAATCCTGAAGCCAAAATCAGCTACGTAAACAAAATGCATTGTTTTGAGAGTGGATAATCTCACTACAAACACACAAAAAGAACACTACCTATGATAGTATCAGACCCTAAACATCTGCCACTACAGCACGTATCAATGTCTGAGCTAAACAGCTTTGCATGTTTTCTCCTTGAGGAAAGGAGAGTTTGGGTTTCTCCCACTGTTTCACAATGGGCTTTCAGAAATAAGAGCTATTGGTATGGCACCCATGGCTGACTTCATTTTTTGGATCTTAATTCTTTAAAACCTTCTGTCAAACTGGAGAGAATATTGTCAAGAAACAAACTGAAACACATATCATTATTTTAAACTATAAGTTTAAGAATTAAACTTATTAACTTCTACTTATCTTCAGTTAAGTAGAATTAACTTCTACTATCTTCAGTATCATTTGGAGACATAAGTACTATCAAGCTCTTTGTCTTTTTTTGAAACTGATTTTTTATCCTTTAGAACAAAGAGGATATGGAAAAATGCTTTGAACATTCCACTAATAAACTTCTCTTATTCTCCCATATGAAATAGACTATAGATTTCTAAAGTACATTAGTATTAAAATTGTGCAGACTACAGGATGAGGGAGAGGAAAAAAACTTACATGAGACAAAGAGCAAACCATACTTATACAGTAAAGATTTCTGCAGTCATGTGTCACCTCTAAGTGACACTCAAATAAAAAATTTAATCCAGACTTACAGAAACATTTATCTGGAATAGCTCAATAGCTAAAAAGCAGCATCACCACATCAGAACAAACTACAGGTAGAGACATCTCCATCAACAAGACAGAACTTATGATATGCATGCTAAAGGTGTAATCACAAGAAAGATAGTTTGTACCCTAATTATAGTGATATCTCATAAGCTACCACTAAGAGGATACACCACTACCTTCTGGTAACTGTGCTACTACTCCAATCAAATTCTGCTGTATTTACATCATCACTGAACTACATAAACTCTGCAAACATTGCCAATTACTATGTGTTTCTGGAGTTTGGTATTATTCTACAGCTACTTTTTCTTTAGAAAGCAGTGTAAAAAAATTATGTATACACACACACATATATATATGAAACTGAGTTACAGGTTTCTTTTCCTTAATTTTCTTTATTTAAATAGCAAGGACTGAGTGTTTTTGAAACAGTAACTTGGCCATCACCCTGCCAGGTGATGGCACCTCCCAGGTGCCATTGAGCGCAGCAAAATTAATGCAAATCATCCTAGAAACATTTGCTTATTGTCAGATGATATATCAAACTACAGGAACCCTTCAATAAATAAATAAAGACTCAATTATTCTGTGTCAGATTACTTCAGTGGAAGTACAGAGCATATTTCAAATCACACCCTTCTGGCTTTTTTCCCATACTTTAAATTAATGTGAGGCAGATGCAAACCAGTATTTCTCGGTGTATTAGTCTTTCCTTCCCTTTTACAAAATGCTCATCTTCCAGTCTCTAAAGACACATTTTACATATTTACTGAAGCATAAGGCCTGAAGTTAACATTACAGTAGCTAAAAAATACCAAATCGAATGAGATCTGTAAGAAAGAGCAAGGGAAAATGAAAAAGCATGTGTGGCATTTAACACTTCAAGGTGCTTTAAAAAACTGTAATTCCTAAAAGTAGTTCCTGATTTTCTGTTCTATGTTGAGTCAAAGCCAAAAGAAATCGAGGTCCACAAACTGGAAAATGCAGTAGCAAATTAATGTAAGGGCTTTATAGATATGCAAAAAGCTTGAAGTTACTGTGAAACAGGTAAATTAATACAACCTCTTCACGTTACATCCTCTTGATTACAAACACTTTGCTTTCTGAAGTGTACAAACACTTCAGTATTTGCATGCAGTAAATTAATCTCTCTGTTCTACTCAGTATGAAAACACTACCAGTTGCTGTACATTCATGGGAATTACTTTCAAGCCTATGTAATGAAGCATGAAATAGGAAGTCACAGGTTAAAATGACCTTTCAAAACAGGCACAGTACTGTATAATATAAAAAGAAAGTCTTTCAGATAGCATATAAATTAACCACAAAGGACTACTCACCATGTCATATGCTGTTACAATCTTTTTCAAGACCTCTGGAACAATCCCTTGGAGCTCCATAGTTGGATACTGATCATTGAGATTCAGCACTACCAAGGGTGTATTTTCAGGCCCAACCAAGCGCGTTGACACTGCCAAAATGCACTGCACAAGATTTGCTACAGGAGAGAGGCCACATAATTCTTTGAATGAAACTACTGCATTCTGCAAAAAGGAAAGAAAGAGTTTCCTTTACAGTTAAATATGAATTTTGATGTCTCCTTCTTTCAGGATAAAAAATACTTCAATGTTATAGCTGAGCTACCATGTGGAATTACCACAGCTTTTCCCTAAAGAACTGGGAGTTTTCCAAAGCAACCAACAATACACAGATATTTAACAAATCTATTTAGAACATTTATGTCTAGTCTTTATCACTACTAAAACTAAACATGTAAATAAATGAATTCTAAAACACATTGGTTATATTTTTTAAAAAAATAAACAGAAAGATAGAAAAAATAGAAGATATTTCAAAAGTAATTTTTAAAATGCCACCAAGACAAACAAAATATTAAGTGCTGAATGTCCCAAATAAGCAAAGTGAGGTGAAAAAAGGAATTCAGCCCATTTGTAACTTTAAACATACCTGAACTACAGTCCAGACGTGCTGTGGATCTGCTGGCTCCCATTTGGTGTGATTCACAAACCCAGCACTCCACTACTGATATCATTCCTATCACAGAATCACACTTAAGTGAATTTTTAAGGTACTTTAATATCAATACCGATTTTGTACCTTTCCCTTAAAATTTACTATGGTTGTATTTTGCATTTAATATGGTAGAAAATAAAACCATGTGTTTAAACTTGAAGAAAATTTCCAGTATCAGAAACAAAATGTGACTCCAAGTAGCCACTGAAATTCCATGATGGGAATATTCTCAGCACTGTAATGAATTTAGGAGTTTTGTACCAAGTGGGAGCTGGTGATCTATGGCAGGTCTGGAGTTTGTGTTCCTGTAGGAAACAAAAACAAAGACATAGTATATTTAAGTTACAAATGTGCTCAGTGTTCCTTTCTCCTATGTCTTACCCAGGCAGGGTATCTGACACAGATTTTCATTTTAATCAAATCCAACTTTCATCTTACTAGCGTATCAGGACTCATTTGTGGACACATTTGATAGAGCCACATAATGCCAGTCTTAATGGAATAAAATGTGAAATATTCTGCTCTCATTTTTGAGGCAGAATACCCAAAGTAGAATTCAAAATACGTATATATAGCACATGAATGCAAAATTATGTGAACACTATATTATAATTGACTACAGTCACTCACAGTGTACTTTAAACAAATGTCAGGTAGCATCTAGTAAATGTCCAAGAAACAGAAACTACCTTTATTGATTGGATTACACCTTAATGACACAATAATCACAGTGGAAAAAATAGACATTAGAAGTCCTTTCATCCACATTTTATATGAGATAAACATGATGAGTAAGCTATTACTTTTACAGAAAGGTTAATGAAGACCCAAAGAACTTATATATTAACCAATGGCAGGCAGGACAGAATGAGAGTTGTACCTCTTGCCTTTGGACTTCCATCCCTATGTCTAGACACTATCCTTCATATTGTCAAGAAATTGAAGCATGCAGCAGCACAGACAGTTTAATGACTCATGTTATACTTTTATCAGTGATTAATATGTAACAGCTTATGATATCAGCTTTTGTCATGATAATGTAGTACCTTAAAAGGCTAGCTAGTTGTATACAGCATTAAAGAACCTATTAAACAAACTGCTGCATAATTCATTTATTTCTCCTTATATTTAAAAAAACCCTGCTTTACTCTACATAATCTCATTTGTGACATAATTTCTGTGCCATAAAAACTTAATGTATTATGCATAATTTCATTAATATAGAAATTAAAGATCATATTCCTTACATAAATTGATACCTATTTTGAGTGATTTATAAGCTGTAAAACCTTAGTTATATATTATACACCATATATAATCCGTCAGTAAAGCTTTGCAAAACTACTATTCCCTCATGTACCCAAAATATCTTCCTGATATCATTCTGAGATCTAATGATGATAAATTCAGTTGATAACACAACTTCCTGGAGGACAGAATAAAATATATAAAATATAATTTAATATCACATGTTCTAAGAAAATACACTGTAGAGCCTGTTCTAAATTATATGAGTTTTGGAAAGCACTGCAGCATGCAGAGTGAGGAATTTAAAGCAGATACAAAAAACTCTCTTTTTACTGTTTCCTCAAATCTTAGGTTCAGCTCTTCCTTGAAAGGTATCCTTTACATGGCAGAATTCTAGCTTTCAATAAGTTAGCTACAGGTAAACGTCACTGTATGTGTAAGCCTATTATAAGTCAAAACATAATTCCTGGATTTTCTAAATTATCTCTTAGTACAGAATTCCTATATACCTAGTGAAATAGGAGAGTTTTGTAATGCTGTACTAATTTCTTCTTTCCTATGAATAAAAATGTGTTTTAAAACTTTATTACCATTAAAATTCTTTCAGTATGTTTATTCATGAAGAAAATTTATCTACACTGATGTGCCTTTAAAATTGAGAATCAAGACTCAAGCAATTCCTTTAATCAGTTCCCTTTAACATAAGAGTAAGATGATTTAATAGGTCATTTTACTTGAAATTACTTATGCTTAATTTTTTTGACCACTGCCAGTATTTCAAGAGAAATTTGCAGATAGTTAAAAGCTTTATTAAATAAAATACAACTTTACAGCTCACTTTAATCTATGTGTAAAAGGGTTTCTTTACCTCAAATCTTTACTACAATCTCTAAACAACGCATTTTTGAAGTGGGATCTCTTGTCTTCCTCAAAAAACAGCATTTTAGCACCTGTACCTTCTTCCTGAAATTCAACATGCTTACTTTATATGATGTTTAAGGTAATGCCTTCTAGGGGTAGCATATTGCTACCTTAGCAATAATTCCATGTATTTCTAACACATTATTGCTAGGAAGAGTTACAAAAAGCAGATGATCTTTCTTAAAGTATTGTCTTCTATTGGGGAATGAGGAAAAAACAAAACCTCAATGAAACTAGAGTAAACATACTTTCATGCACAAGTCTTCTAATCAACAGTAAGGGGTCTCGTTTTTGTATCAGATTTATTTTCCTCTTGCATTTCTATTTAACTTAATCTTCTAAAATTAAAATATTGCCATACTTTCCTCCACCGTAAAATGAACATTCTTTCAAACACACAAGATGAGTCAACAAGCTTGAGTTCTATAACTGGAATCATATTTCCAGTTCATGTTCAATGTAACACGCATATGCATCCAAGTTTATCTCAGTAAGGAGTATCACCTAAAAGGCTGCTCAGACATAATACACTTTTAAAGCTGTTTAGCATTACACTCAAATAACATGACTTACAAAAACATATATTCCTTTTGCATCATAATACATGTAAGAACCAATCAATTCATTGCAAAAACTGTACCTGCATATTTTCTCTCAAATCCGTGGCATCCCGAATAGGTTGGAGAGCGTTCTTGAACACTTCATCTATTGTTTTAATCCATAACGTTCTCATAGAAGCATATTCCCTTGATTTCTTGCCCTTCCTCACAGAGAGGCCCCGTTTGTGAGGTTTCCCACCACCCCTTCGATTAGTAATGGCCACATGCACAAACAAGGAAGCATGTGCTAACATTTCACCAGTTAAGGACTGGAGAGGAACGTGCCGATAACCAGTCTGTAGACACTCAAAGGGAATGGTGTACTGCCCAATAAACTCATCCCCAATGTAATCATCATCCAGTACTACAAAACGCACCATAGCTAGTTCTGGTAAATTTATTTGAAATTCAAAACTTTCATCAAAAATTGGATTGTCCCCATTCTGATGCATAGTTTTCGTCCTTTGCTCTGCACAGTCAGCAGGGATTCCATGTATTTCAACATAGACGTAAGGATCCACAACATCACCTTTGGCACCCGACCCTTTGGGTTTAGGAAAGTTTTGCCCACTGATGATTTTAATATGAAGCAGCTGAGGTGAAACTCCAGGCACGGTGTCTTTCGTATTTGCACTAAAGAAAGATACTTCTTCTCTCATGATAGCAGGACGGAGAACATAGCCACAGTTTCCATTTTGTCGAAACCAACCAATGTTAAGATCCATCATTAAGCCAGGTGTTTGAAAGTTCATTGCTACTATCTGACAACCACATTTCCAAAAGTCCTGGGGATTCATATTGCTAGAATCAATCCTCATTGGACTGGGGAAAACTCTTGCAAGAAAACGTTTGTTATAATTAACAAAGTCTCCAGGGTTTTCATTGGCGTATTTGCTAGCAAGCACTTCATTAAACGAGCACACTTCCCAGTACTTCTGGAGCTGAAATGAAACCTGAAACTCTTTGAACTGAACTGACTTACATATGCTTACCAGCTCAGAGAGTTCTTTGCAGAGCTGAAATCGTTTCCCTGTTATTGAGTTTTGCTGTTCTAGCCCCTCTTTCCCCATTCTCTGTGACATTTCTGCTCCTTCATCTTCATCTGTAACATCTCCCTCTAGTCCAGAACAATTAGAGGAAAGCTTCTTTGCTTTAATTAGTATTTTCCCTTTAAGTGATTCTGGTGATGGAAGATAAGACTCCTCAGTGTTTGGAGACTGTGTATGTAGCTTGTCCCCCAAAATTTTCTTCATGTGTTGCACCATCACTTTCTGCTGCTTAATAGAACAATGATTTTCTAAACACAAAATAAGAGGGTATTCTGAAGCAAAGAATGCATACTTGTTTATAATGTCAATCACACTACGGAAGACAATCTGTGATGTCATTGTATGCCCTGTGTAAATCACAGGCTCATTATCTGGCCCATCCCATACATCCAGTTCAACACTTCGACAACCCATTTTAAGAGCGCGAATGTAACCTGTGATGTCAGAAGGCCCTCGAAACTGATCTTCTATCAAGTATGTGTTATGAGATGAATTTATAAAATAATGTGACAAAGGTTGTTTCATATCTTGACAAACTTTTTTATGTTCTGGATCAAATATGTGGCAGTCTGGTGAAGTAAGATAATTTGTAAACCCATCTATAGAAAGACAACCCTTTTTCTGGCCCTCTTTGGCTGGCTCGTATTTCTGAATAATTGCAAGGCTTATTTCTTCTGTGACGTGTGCTATACCCTGCTCAGCTTCTAAAAACATCATGAGGTCCTTGGTATCTAGGAACTCTTTATTGCTTGAAAACTGAACCAAGAGGAAATAAATTTCAGGTCTGGTACAAAGCTCATGAAAAACTTCAATAAATTCTTCTTTTGTTACTACAGTACCAGTTTTTTCCTTGGATCTATGCAACTCTTTGAATTTCAGTTCAATTTTATTAGTTTTTAATCCAGGATTTAAGTCTTTTATAAATTGTACAGCATTGCACAGGGGTATATGTCCCAAGTTATCTACATCAGATTCACTGAACATCTGTGAAAGCCACGAAGTCCGCATATTATCTTGAGTACTTTCTATCATATCTAGAGTATGCTTCCCATAAGAAATCAGGTATCTTAAACCAGTAACCCAAATATTTGCAACGTCTGCTGTGTTAGCAACAAGATCTAGCGACTCATAATTTTCTCCATATATTATTGAAAATGCACAATCTTCCGATATCTGGTCATATATTCCATTGCTGCGAAAAATATCTGTATTTTTTCCCGTTCTTACTTCTTTGATTGATTTAATATCAATCTTTGCCTTTTCAGAATCCTTTTTTGAAGGTTCCCAGCGTAGAGACTGCATATCAGCATCTAAAAGGAAATACCGGTGATACACCCTGGAGTTGGACCGAATCTTTTTAAGCTCAGAGCCTTCAACCATTGCATTTATGCAGTCACTCGCACTGCTGATCTTCTTCTCAGTCGGCATACTGCTAAACGACACCGTCTTTTTCCGCTCTCGCTTCTGTTTTGTACCATCCTGGTAAACAAGGGGAAGAAGGGGGGGGAGAAAATATCAATCAGTGTGGTTTTCCTCCACATTGAAATAAGTTTCAAATTACAGATGAAATTCCATAAAGTAGGTCAAAAAGGTCTAGCATCTGTACGATGAGCAGTAAGATGGCAATCATTACAAAAGAAAATACTCACCGTGGTTTAATGATTGGTTTTGCCTATATAAATAATCTTCCAGGGTCTTTGTTTTCTAATATTTTCTATTAATAAAAAATTTAAAACCCCAAGTTTTGAATGCCAATTAAATAATAATGGTGTACGAATGCATTTAATTTTATCAGTAATAACCTGCTTACAGAGATAATGGGCTTCCTCTGAGTCCATACAGATAATTGATGAACGTTGTCAGCAGAGAATACAATGCTTTAATACCATGCTGACAGGTTCCTCATGAACACCAAAGAAGCATTAATACACAATTAACCACAGAAAATGCATGGGGCATGATCCTAATCTCAGTTTTATAAAAGATGCTAACAACAGTTATTACACAGAGTTCACTTCTCTACTGCACCCATCCATGTCCTTCCTATGGCCTGTCCAGAGCATTGACACATGCATCCCAATCCCACACTAAGAAAACATCCACATTAATCTTCAGAAGCTACAAGGGCATCTGGACTGGAGCAGGTATGGCACACTGCAAGTTCTCAGTTTCAGGAAATACAACGACCCAAGAGAGAACTGTCCGAGAAGATGGAAGTTTAACTGTTTACAAAGTAGATGTGTACCATTAAAAAGAACTTGAATGGAAAATGCAAGACTTGGTCAAGAGGGGAAGCAAAAGTGATTCACCTTTGCTCTTGAACAATGAAATAACCCAGAGGTCTTAAGTTTCCCAGAAAAAGACAGAGTAGAAAACTGGATATGTAACTCATGAAAGAAAGACAGAAAGAAAAAAGAGTGTCATTTAGCTACCTCTATTTGATGTTTGTATTAATTGAAACAAGTGCAAATAAATTGGTTAAATTATTTAAGCATAATAAATTTAATGAGAAAGAACGGAATTTAAGAAAGCTGTGTGGCTCCATTATCTGCATTTTCTGAGTCATAAAAAATGTTGCAAGTAGTTTGTTTTGCTTTTGTTTTAAATTGTCATGTGTGTTGCCAAGCTAGCTTTTAGTCAGAAATAATATTTTCATGAAATAGTCTTCTTTATTCTGGAATTCTTGTTAAGAAATGTTCTTCTATTTCAGCATGGCTCAAAAAAATTACTTCTCCAGCTTTACACAAAAAGAATGTGATTTTCCCTCTAATAGACTTCCATCTGAAGTACGTTCCAGAGCAAATCAGCATTGCTTAAATGGCAGAAAGGAAAGGGGAAACAAAACTTTGACTGCTACACTGAACAGATGTTCAAATAAAAACCACCCATTACAGAATGCACTTCCAGTTCAGGGCATGTGTGCTGTGTGTTTAATTTCATTAAACCAAAAATGCAGAATTCTGGTTTTGTAATTCAATTTATAAGCACCCAAAAAGCTTTTTGTTGAAAACAATGATTACTAAAGTAAGCAGACTTAATATTTGCTGTTCCACGCTTTAGAAAATTAATCATTCATATGATTCTTGTTCCTTTAATGACAGCAGAATTTGCTCTACCAAAGCTCTCGAGAGACCCATGAAAGTGAATAACCTTACAGGGGACTGTTTACTTTTTAACTCCATAACAAACACCTGCACTGGATACTGCACAGAGCTGACTCTTGGAATTTCATTACATGGAGTTTGGGCATCAAACTGCTATCAAACAAATCTGCTTTCAAGCAAATATACTTAGTTTAAAAAAAAAAAAAATTACAAACATGATTTTTGTTTACAAAGATTTTTATTCTATTTTAAGGCTGGCTTCTTGTCTGGCTACCTGTCCAACCACATCTCTTGACCTCAAACAGTGGCCAGGGACAGCCCCATAGAAAGGAACAATGACATTCCTATCCAGTGTCTTAGTGCCTGGAATGAAGTATGATGAAACTCCTTAATGTTCCAGATTTCTCTGTCACAGATCTAGGAGGGGAATATAGTTTATGAACTCTTCAGAGAGATATCAGATAGATAACCTCCCAACAACAAACCTGTCAAGGCCTGGGAAGTATTATCTTGCCTGACAATAATCAGTATTTATGACAGAGAAGGAAGGTCTATGCTTTTCTCTATGATAAGGATTGTGTCTAATCCAAGACACTGAATGTCACAAGAGAAAAATATATGCCATTTCTTGATGCCATCTGATGTAAATAGGTCCATATCAAGGCAACTTCATTCCCAACTCTAGTTACTGGACTGAAGTTTACACATGCAGATCAGAGGAATAATTCGAACTACCACCTGCAAGACTCTTTTGCTTGCCTGCCAAATGAATTTGAAGCCAGTTCAACAGTATCCTGCATCTCTACAGGACAAAGAGATTTTACCACTTGGCTTATTCACAGAAATCTGCTGGAGGTAGATGTCACTGTGTGAATGTGAGAAGAGTAAAGACATATTAAAATACTCCTGTGAGATTCTTACAGCTCTGAACTCTAAAACACCCTAAGTTTTTGCTCCTCCAGAAATCAGTGATACTGAGCTACTACTAGATTGCCTAGGTGAGTCCCCGTCCTGACAGACATAGCAGTCACAATCAATCTGCATAAAATGGAAGAGCTTAAAGAATATTTTCCCAAAGACAGTGTCCAGAATTGTCAACCTGTCTGAATCACCCCTCCATCTGAAAAAAAAACAGAAAATAAACTCTCACTCATAAGGTGAGAATGTAATGAGTGTGCACAAACTGTATGAAACAGCTTTGTAAGCCTCAAAGGTATAGTCTGGCATGGAGAAGGAGGCAGATATATTCCGCTACACGATGTGGAAGATTTCACCCTGAAAGTGAAAATTCACATTCATGAACATGGGGCAGGTCTCTCCTGGCATTAAGTCTATCTTGAACCAAAAAGACTGGCACATCAGAAAAGTGTATCCATCAGAATGAACACAGGAATGACTTCTTGGCATTCAGGAGACTTACAGGGTATGTGATGCTGTTCAAGCTGCTAGAAGCAAGACTGGCCCTACAGTAGTACAGATGCATAATTCTGTCCACAGCAGAAGCTACAGTTTTTGTGCTGAAACAACATTCAGAGTCATTCTAGGATCTTTCACTAAATCTAGAACATGTCAAACTTCAGATTTTAACAAGTAATGTCATCGTAACTCAGGACTTCCCCAAAACACTACCTGTCCTTCCAAAGACTTTATCACTGAAATCCAAATGAAAACTCTCATCAATCCATTTCCTAAAACCACCTGTGCCACATCCGAGGTCGCCTGCAAGCATTTCTGAGAAACAGAGTAGACCCCAGATAGAATTGTTGTGAAACTGCTAATATACACTGCAGGTGACAACACGAAGAGCTTAGTTTATTCAGGAATTAGTAGCAGCAGAAAGCAAAGTATCTAGCAGTTTAAAAACCAGAAACACTCCCAGATGACAACTATGGCACTTAGGAGACGAAGAAAGCTGGAGAAAACAGCTTAAAAGAGCAAACAGGGAAGAGTGTTTCCATTGTATGGGTTTATTTGTTTTTTTTTTAATTCCTCTCAAGGTACAGACAAAGGAACAGTTCTCTATCTAAGAGAGTGTTAGATATCTACAAACAGATTTCTGGAGGTAACAGAATCTTGAATCAGACATTGAAAGATATACATACAGTTTCTGAACAGTAAAGCTTTTGAAACATTCAACTTCATCATAAAATCAGTTAGAGAGCAGTTCCAATAACCATGGGTACTAATAGGGATAGTGGTGTAGTTCAAACTAAGATTTGATAACATGAAGATCGGGATTATAAAGAAAACAATGAATAGTGCATGGCTTTTACACATCTACTAAAGAAAAGAATGCAGAAAATGAACTTTACAACCTGTGTATGCCCACATGAACAATGTTTCAGAAGACAGCATAGGGGGAAGCAATACAAAAACATTAAATCTCAGAGTTACCAAGAAGTTTAGATATTGCTAGAGAAATGTAGAGCCCAAGGCAGGGGGCTGCCATCACCCTGAGGTGGGAACTGAGGGGCTGCAGGTGGAGCACTGTGCAGGAGAGTCCTTCCACCTGCCAACACAAAATGGTCCTTATACTCACCAGTGTACATTTTGTGTCTGGAATCCTGCCTCTTTCCATAACTATATCAGCCCCCTGCTATAGTTAGATGCTACCTAGTATTTTAAGATTAAGGTTTCTGTCAGCATTTAGCCTTCTAAAGTACTCCTTTTGAGACATGGGATGTTTCTCTGCAAAGACAATGGTAAGAAGAGGAAGTGGCAGAATGACACATTTTTAGAACGTTTGTCTGGGAAGTGAAAGTCCCTGATGCAATTACTCCATAAACATTTCACTGGGGTGACCCCAAATGCACAATCTGCCAACAATCCACACACCAAATGCTGAATTTTTCCCTCTCAGAGGAATGCTCACATCCTCAGGAGACAGATCCTGCTGCTTCCTCATTGTGTACCACACAAAGTTTTCCTTCATGTTTATATACCATAGGTCCATCAGAAGCACAGAAGGCAGCTCCATCCTCGTCTTGAGAGCCTGAAGGTAGCACACAAGGACCTGCACCTTTGAAGATCCCCAAGTAGAAGCTCCAGACCCCAATCACTCCATAAGCCAGTGACTATTCATTCCAGCCAAGGAAGTACATTAAAATAAGAGCACCTCCCTCAACCACAGCACCTCACTGCAGGCTTTTTAACTGTAACAGGATGAGGCTCTAACAACATGGTGAGTAGGTGATAAGACAAGCCATGCCTAAGTTTGGCTTAATTTCTTTTTTTTTTTTTTATCACACTATTATTTGATCTCATACAGTATAAAAGATGTTGCAGAAGTAATTTAATGTACATCTGTAGCCAACAGTTGCAGTAAAATTCACTACTTTACAACAAGGGCAGTCTAATGATCTTCACAATGAACACGGAGTGCCTGCTTTTATAGTGCATGTGATATTTAAGTACCCAATTTGAGCACTAAAACTGCCCATCTTCATCAAACACAGTTCAGCAGCTCTTGCAAAATCACCTAGCTTACCAATATGATATATAACATAAGCCTATTTTAGGAAGTGGTTAGCAAAAAACAAAAAACAAAAAAAAAGGTTTATTTAATAAAGATTCAAAAGCATTTATCTTCAGAACCCTGCAAAATAAAACCCCTGAATCTAACAGATTATTGCAATAATAAACAGAACAGCCTATTTTGCAAACACAAAAAAACCCAAATAATTATGTGCGGGTTTCCTACATGCAGCTGCCAGCTAATTCCAGAACATAGCACACAGCATTATAAAAGAAGATAAGCAAATTTTTGTGTGAAAGAGTCAGTACAAAAAAGGAAGAAAAATAAAATGTAGCTAAAATCAGTAACATTTCATACTTGTTACATAAAAATTAGAATCAATTTTTAGAGTTGCATGCAGTTGAAGGTTGATTGAGAATTTTCTTTGGAATAAGGTGAAGGAAAGGGAGAAAGGGGGGGGGAAAGAAGACAAAAGGTAAGGCATTTCACCATTAGAAGCCATTTTCTCAAAGGCATGAGGTCTACATCCTTGGTGCATTCTCTCTCAGCCTAATTCTCTTGGAAACAATTCAGCAGAAGAGCCACAACTCAACTCCTCTCCTTCAGCCAAGTTCTACATTCTTCCTTGTAAGTACCTTTTAAATTGCCATTTCTAGGAGATTCTTACTAACACAGTGACCCAAATTCACTAAAAAGCATGCACTTTACAATGCTTTAAATGCAGCTGTCCAAAGCTTGCAGAGAATGAAAACAAGAAAAAACTCTCCAAGTAATTAGCAGTTGAGCTGACAGATTCCCAAACACTTCAGAAACAGCACATATTAAATCACATCATGTACAATGGTTTCTGAATGGAACTGTAGCCACTGTTTGATGAAACACAACACTGAGCAGTTGTATTTAAGACAAAGTAAAGAGTACTCAACTGAAATAATAGGCACTTGGGGGGGAGACAGAACATCAGCTATTTGGAAAACACAGGGCCTCCCACTCATCATGAATCACTACATTTGAGCTCAGCGTTTAAATATTTTTCCAAACTAGTATTCATGGCATATCTGCTGTTTGCAGAAACCTTTTAAGAGAAATCTCTTTTTTTTTTCAGTTTGTGGTGGGTTGATCCCAGCCAGACCTAGTTACACAATGCTATAAATAACAGTGAGGGGGGAAGAAAAATATGAAGATTAACTATACCAGTATTAACTATACCAGTAACATATACCAGTTTTTTCATATTTGTTTTTTTTAAAATGTTGCTATTGAGGAAATTCAGAATATGGAGACAGGGCAAATCTTAGCAGAAAAGTCTAACAAAGATGATCTGCATTACTCCAGACCTGCTAATTCCATGATTCATAATACAGCTAAGCCAACACCTTCTTCAAAACATCACTTCTCTGTCTTTTCTCTTCTTCCATCTGCCCCAGCTGAATCTCCATTCTTCCCAGCCCAGCTACTCAGGCCCCACAAAGCACCCATCTGAGACACAGAAAGATAATTCACCTCAGTACCTCAGGAAATGAAAAATCCTTTTTTTGCTGCATCAGTTTTCTGCAGTTTTAGTGAATGGAAACATTTTGCCATGTGGTCAGGTAAGCATCACAGGTGGTTCAAAATAATCACTAGAAATAGAATAGCTCACCTTTATCAAGAAATTAATTCATTTTTAAAAATCAATGCAGATGAAACTGTTCTATGAAATCAGATACCACATGACTTGGCAAGAGAGCTTTATGTTTTTAGGGAAAACAAAATGTCTCATCTTGGTCCACCTATGAATATATATCAATAATTTCATAAACACATTGAACGTAAAGGCCAGATATAAGAAATAACTACCAACACCACAGCAGAAAAGAATTGATGTTCTGTGGGCTTCTTTGGCTGTTCTGCCTATTGCATTTTGCCTCACTTCAAGAACACAGGATGCCCAGAAAAATTCTGAGTACACTGTATCAGCGAGTTCACTACTACACTACCCATTAGAAAGAGCAGAGAGAAATTATCATTGACTAAGCATAAACATTTTTTAATACGCTTATTATGTTGCT